>JAWWEU010000001.1:40468519-40624167 GCA_035583155.1 Acropternis orthonyx | reverse complement strand
CAAGTTTGGTTTTTATTTTTCATGCTCTTTTGTTCTGTTGTTTCATTGTTTTCCCAGTTTGTGTGTGTGTGTGTGTACATATATATAGAGAGAACTGATTTGGGAGCTGTTATTCCCCCCCCTCTTTGCCCTTTTACCATTCACCTAATTAAACCTATTCCCTAATTTGAAATCTACACTGAGTCTTGGTGTGATTAATCATGTGGAGTCCTCTGTTCTATTAGCCCCCAGATATCTTAGTTTTCTTTTTCAAACTAAGACAATGAGGCACTTAGAGATGTGATTTCATGGTGGATTTGGCAGTGCTGTTTCAATGGCTGGATTGGATAATCTTAAAGGCCTTTCCCAACCTAAATGATTCTATGACTTTATATAAGAGTATTATTTCAACACAGTGGTATGTGTTTGCATTTAGGTATACAGACTACCGCTAGAAACTTCTGAAGACTTCTTAAATATATTGTAGCTTTGGAGGCAATCCAATTTTTTCCCAATTTATGTCTGATAGCAATACAAAAGCTGAAGGCTGTCTCACAGTTTACATAGTTTAGGATGTGCTTTTGTGTAACCAGATTATTTAATCCAACAAAGTTATTTCACAGCAACAGAAATAAAACATAAAATAAGTAATATCTCACTCCCACGCTTATATTAAGAAATGAACATTACAGAAATCTAGCAGTATTTGGTAACTCAAAATAAATAAAGAGCTTACTTTCTTCCTTCTTGCTAATTATGGCTGGCAGTGTGTAGATCTGTAAAAAAACCAAACAACAATGCAACAGGACAGTAATTTACTTTAAATTCTTTATCACCAGGTTTGTTAGCAGTTGCAACATGCTGCATATTAGCTTGCAGCTAGGGAAATGCCAGCCTCGCCTTTCCCCATCTCTTGATGTTTACCACTCCACCACACACTCCAGTGCTACCACGGGCAACTAATGCATCAGAAGTCAGATTTACAGTACCCAAGTGGGTTAAATTTCATTACAAATAGCGATTCAATTTCTGTTGCGGTTCAGGCAAGCAAGAAGCATGTAAAAGCACTCATCTATCTCATAAAACTGATCAAGCATTTTTTCCCTTTCAGATACAGGTCTGACATCACCCTCATTCACTGACTACTTTAAGGGTAGACAAACAGTGGAAAGAAAACTCAGGCAAGCCTGTCTCTCAGTAGCTTTCAACACATTTTTCTGCTCTCTGCAGTGCCTTTTGAGATGGTGCTAATTGTTTACTCCATGACATTGCCCAAAGAGATGGTTTTTCTTTACTATTGTAATAACTACCACTTCACATGTGTTATCTGAATCATGAATCCTATTAGACAATATGCTACCATATTACTTAAACTATTGTTACTTAAAATATCCTAATGTAAAAAAAATGATATATAAATGTAGGCTTAAATTAATAGTTCTTCTTTTCTATTTTGTACCTATCTTCACCACGTACTTGCAGTAGTGTCTCATAAAAAGAACTGTATTTGCTGGTATTGCAACAGAGTATCTGACATGTATACTAGCTTCCTTCTTTAATATGTGCATCATAAAACCGTAAAATGAAAAGAAAATTTAAAAATATCCTTACTGGTTCCTTTCCATCCATAGCTTCCAGCCAAAGTTTTCGGTTGGATTCTGAAAAAGCTTGCAGTGTGATGATTCCAGGTCTGTCAAAAACACACACATTCAACGAAGTTACTATTTTTCTCCAACAGTATCCAAGGTCAGACTACACATGCATACTGACATGTCAATACATAAAAGACAGACAGAAGCTAAAGAAAGTTGACAGTTTCTGACATAACAGAATAATTTTGAGGTAGATATAAAACAGATCCATTTTCTAAGTTTGGCAACAATCATAAAATATTTTTTTAAAAGAACAACTATATAAGTCAGTCTATTTATCATATTTTAACAGAAAAACCAATTCAATATTTTGCTGTATTCCTGAGCTTGGAAAAAGGACTTCTATAAACTACTGTGTACATATAATTTAAATAAAGGAAAGCTATTTTCATGTATCTGATATAATCATAATACCCAGAAATAAGTGTAAAAAAATGGTAGATGTAATTTTCAAGAAAGAAAAACAATGTGCTAGTATATGTTTCTGAAAGATATAGAGCTTTTTGCAGAATATGCTTATTAATTAAGTATTTATCAAAGTCTTTATGATCTGTTTCTAAAAGAGAACAGTCAGTTTTTCTACAGGTTTTGTAAGAATCCATCCTCTAGCTGCATGCAAACATAATGTAGTAAAGACAACACATATGCAGTGTAGTGAATTTTGTTAGAAAACGAGGTTTGAACAAAGAAGCACTAAGTCTTGAAAGCCTAGTTTGTCTGCATGCAAACATATGGATAAATATCTGTTCCTCTTAGAGAAGTAATTATTATATATCGGTTGCAATTATTTTCAAATTGCTAATACAACAAAAACAATTCAAACCTCTCAAATACTTCAATATCGAAACAGAAACGTTTGTCAATTGAATCTGTCTTTCTCCTGATGCAAGATTTTAGCTTGAACATTTCTGGTGAGCTTGTGACAAGGCCATTCTACAAAACAAAACAAAATGAAATTAGCACAGGCAGTATGCTTAACTAATTTTGCTTCACATCTTAAATTTAACTGTATGAACCATCCAAAGAACATATCTTAAGACAGGGACTAAACTTATTTAGGAATATATATGATATTTTTCCTGTATATAAAGTAAGACAACAGTTAATAGCTTTCTGTCCAATGTTCGTTATTCAACCATTAGGTTTCAGAAAATTTCCTAAATTCAAAACTTATAAAATCACATAATTCTGTTAACTCTCACATGCAGATAAGATTTCTGTAGAATAAAGTTGATTAACTCCTAATTCTGGCCACCATGACTGTGAGACCTCTCTGTAACGCTGGCAAGCCTGACACAACTGGGGATTATGAGGAATGGGAGGGAGCAAATGTCACTTCTGTTTTCAAGAAGAGCAAGGAGAAGGATATTGAATCATAGAACCACTTAGGTTGGAAAAGACCACGACTAAATCCTCTACACGTCTTTTAAATAACTCCAGGGCTGGTGACTCAACCACTTCCCTGGGCAGACTGTTCCAATGATTGACAATCCTTTTGGTGAAGAAATATTTTGTAATATCCAACCTAAACCTCCTCTGATGCAACTTGAGGCCATTTCCTCTCATCTTATGGGGAACTATGGGCTACTCTGCAACACCTTTATCCCTAGAAAGGTGATGAAGTGAATAATCATGTAAAGCATTTCCAAACACTAAGGGCAGTAGGGTGACTGAAGTAGTCAGCATGAATTTAATGAAAGGAAAACCATGCAGGATCAACTAGATAGCCCTCATGCATGGCTCAGTCTATGATGGAAGAAGAATGAATATTGTTTATCTCAACTTTAGGCAGGCTTTTGATGCTACTTACTGCACTGAGTTTAAGCTAGAGATCTCCAGAGCCCTCTCTCAAACAACTCTATGAATCTGTGCTAATGTAATTTGCAATGGCCAAATTAGAGACGTTATTTAATACATGGTTTATATAAGCTTTAAAAGAAATACTACTTAAATATTTATCAATGCAATATAACACATGCACATGCTGTGTTCACTTTTTCTTTTAACAGTTCTTAAATGCTTAATATAAAAGATGCAATATACAGCTCATGTACATGCTCATGCATGTGCAACGCAACTCACCACTTTTCCACCAGATTTGGCTTCAGCTATACTCATTGTAAATGTCTTTGTTCCTTTGTCATAAGTGCAGTAATGTTTTACCCATGTAAACCCAAGAGGTCCTAGAGTAAAGAGAGTATTAAAAGTAATTGTTTTGGCATTTTATCACTGTTTTAGTTAGAGTTGGCAGAGAAAAATGGAACAGCAGCATCCCCAGGTAGCCTACAAAATATAAAACTCTGAAGTTTTTAATCTGAACATGTTGTTCAGGTATGATTTTCAAAAACTGCAGCTTAATAACGTTGCCCAAAAAGGTTCCAGTGGACTTATTTTCTTTGGCAACTGGACGGTTAACAGCATTTTACTAGGATAAACAGGCAGGAAACAGGCAAGAACAGAACATGAGAGTTTTTCTGCCTAGAAAATAGAGTTGAAGATTTTATCAACCCAAGTGAAACTCAATTCATCCTTTCTCTGAGGGAAACCTTAAATGCAGAAAACTGGACAAAGTCACAAAATCAGAGTTCATTTTCCTTTAGTCTCAGCGTTCTTGTCAAAGGTAACAAATGCTTTTGGTACTATCACAGAAAGGCTATTCTACCTGTTACCTTAAGGGAGTGGGTAAAATGACATCAGCTCAGACACAGATTTAATCTTACGTAGTTGAACACTGAAGGGAGATTTCATTATATGAAAGAAAGCAAAGGAACTGTGCACTCTAAAACAACATAGAGATGAGGGGATAAATTGCTGGGTGGCAAAGGTGGCACCTTCAGCAAGAAACATTGGCCTTTTATGCCTCATAGGGGGTCTTGCTGGGGAGGAGGTGTCTGTAACAGTGGTGTACAACTGACCGTGTTGACAAAGGGACAGTTGCATTTGCTCAGTACCAAAGTATCCTGAATTTAGGGATTCACCTGTCTTCCATTTAGAGAGCCATAAGTGAAATCTACAGCAATCCCCAGGTGGACGAGTGCCTTATCCTGGAGAGGTCATACCACACTGCTTCTTCATCCTACTGCGAAGTGTAGGATCTATGAGGCAGAAGAGGTTTTCACTCCTGGATTAGCTAGAGTTTTATTCAGGCCTGCTGTGAACCCTTAGTGAATCTAAACACAAAACCCTCTTGAGCTAAAACTCAGTGGTTATTTTAAATTTGGTCCACGCTAATGTGGCTTAGATACAGGCATTTATAATGTGTTCTTCACTGTGAGACCATGGAGTAAATCCTCCCACCATTTCCAGAATTCTCTCCACATCCTAGAAGTACAGCTAGAATCTCTCACATTTTTCTGGGAAAAAAAAGTTTATTGTAGGAGAGAGAACAATACAAGCTCTCAGGTTCTTACAGATACATCTGGAGGGCTGGTGCACTTCAGAGGACAGGATAATTCAGGTTTCTGCAGTGTGCTGACTGCTCCCCCTTGGGTCAGAACATTATGCCTATACCTGCACTGGTTAATAAACAGTGCTGGCAGTATTCACTGTGACTAGATAACATAGTCAATAAGTAAGTTGGAAAAATCTTCCTGACTTTTGAGAACAGGAAATCTAGCACAGAGGGCAGGGTATTTTGTGGAAGACTGTCTTAGTGGCAAGGTACAGCCTCATTTATTTTACTAGCATTGATACAGTTTCCAGGTGCTGAGCTCCAGAGATCACACACTGGCTGTGCGAAGAGGTAACAAGAAGGAAGAGCAATTCTTTGCTCTTGGACAGCATTATGCTTCAGAACCTACCATTATAATACGGCCCCTTTCTGTAAGGCTATCACAAATGGAGGTGTCAAAGCAAAGTAGAGGTGAACACATTTATAAAAAATGCAGTATTGTAACTTTTGTGTAAATTCTGAATAGGAAAGGACCAGGTGATACTTTCAACTCACATGTGATTTTCCAATGAATTTCAATGAAAGTTACTCATGGGAAGAACATGATAGTGATTTTTTCAAACTACAGTATGTATGGATCTATTAATTCTTTTTAAAATGTGTCATGGCTTAGGAATGGTATATACTCCAAATTACTGTTCCCACCAAAACATTCCAAATCCATGTGCCTCTTGCTCACTTCCCTGTCCTCCCCCCCACTCCCCTGCAGCAGGATGGAGAGGAGAACTGGAGGCACAAAAGGTAAAGATTACAGACTGAGATAAGAACAATTTATTAGAAACAGCAATGAAATAAGAAAACAAAGAGTACAGCAACAGCATTAATAACAGAGTGTACAAGAGGAGAACGATTCCCATGTGGGCGCTCACCACATGGAAACACCTGACAATACCCACTCACTCCATCCACCACACTACACGACACAGAAGGGACCTGTTCCCATGTCCCTGGAATATGACATAAGGTGGTACAGAAAAATCTCGGGGTGCTATCCATGCCACTCCTGGATACTGAAAAAAAATGAACTCTGACGAGAACCAGGACAAAATGAAAGATCTCTGACTTTAAAAAATGTATTTTAAGGGTCTTGTGTTTGGGTGGTTTTCTTAAATGTAAAGAGTTAAATAAAAATGGAAGGTGTTGAAAACAAACCTAGCAGTTTTACTATAGATACAGTGGCTTTGTCTTCTAAATGTAGCCACAAAGGTGATGATCATATGAGAGACTGGATCAGTCATGTAAGTTGGATGTCTGGCAATCCAGTAAATTTATATGGTCTGTTATGCTCACTTCAAGAAACCTCTCCCATTGCCTGTGTTTTGGAGTAAAGTAACCACATGAATTGAAAATTCAACTGGTTACGGAGTCTCAGAAGTTACCTGTTCTGTTTCTACATTTTAAGTTATTTCTACTTAGCACAACAAAATCTGTAATTATTCTGAATCAATTTCCCCTCTGATGGCAATTCATTATTTCTTTCAGCATATGTAAGAACGATGAGCACTCTCTCAAAACAATTTTAGATGAGTTTAGAAGTCAACTTTTTCACTAAAAAATTACAGCAAGACTCCTATGTTGCAACTTTACGCTTGTTACTCTTGATCATTCATCTGAATGAAAACAATTCGTGGCTGAGTGACATATTTTTCAAAAAAACTGTATTTACCATGACGCGTATCAGTAATAAATAAATATAGAATTTAGTCTCAAGAATAGCAAACATTTAACCCAGTTGTCCACAATTTGACCAGAACCTATAGGATGGCAGTTGCAGGAAAGTGAACTTGCATCACAAGGAATTATGCAACTAGTACCTTCCTCACTGAACAGTGATTACAGACCCTGCTACTGTTACTCCAGAATAAACTAACAAACCAACTTCTTTTCAGTAAGAGGATGTCAAGTTGGCCTCTCACTATTTAATGAAGCACAGCATGTGCTCAGTGCTTCACTCCTTTTCTCCTTCCCCCATTAGCAGGGATCAGCACCACTTAACACAGGTTTCTTTTATGATTACTACTCAATTAACACATAGAGGGTCTTCTTAAAACTTTCAGTGCTACTGAGGGTAAAAGTGGATGAGGTTAACTATGACAACACTGTATTTAGATGACTTTTCTCTTACATCTTTGATTCCCCTTAAGTGCATGCTCATTTACTCAAGATGGCTGGGTCAGTGGAGAACCCTGGTAGAAACTGCTCCAGCATGGCTGAGCTAACAGGCCCTGTTCAGGCAGAGACAGTACAGGTGACAGGAGGGAGCCAAAGCAGAGTGCTGAGAGCTTGCAGCAAGTCGCAGGGCAGCCAGCCAGAGCAAAGCTTGCTACCAGTGAGCCACTGGGGCAATCAACAGCAGGGACTTCCCACAAGGATCCAGAGAGCAAGAACTGAGTTGCTTATAAATGTTTTGATCACCATTCCATCTGACCGTAGCTACTCTGAGAGCTTTTTGAACCTCTCTATCATTAAGAAGGCAACCAGAGCAGAAGTCTGCAGACATTCAAATACAGAGTTGTTATTTTGTCCTGCTAACTAAACCATTTCCTCATTCTTGCCTTTCAAATCAAATAAAAAGGTGCATCTGTTGTACTCACGTTTCTCCTGCACATAGAGATAGCCTTCCACTGTCCATTGACTTGGTGGTCTGTAATCCTGGTTGGCTGATTTCATCCTTTGCATGAGTCTCTCCACTTCCTGCCTAGTGCTTTCAAAGTTATTCCGAGTCTAATACCCGGAAAAGGAAACAAACAAAACCCCACATTATCTTACACAAGTACTAAAACAACAATGAAGAACTCATTATTAATAATCCCAAACAGGAGCATTTGCCAGAGGCATAAAAGGCGGGGGGGGAAAGGCAATAAAGAATAATACTCTTCATTGCTAGAAGCCGAGAAATAAGATAGCAGTGAAGAATTCAAGTACACAAGTGTAAAGGAAACATAGCTGAGAATAGCAACATTTCTCTTTCTGCAGGTCACTAACCTCAGATAGAAGTAATTTCATATCTTTAGGTATGCTTACACAGTATGTTGCAGACAGTTGCAGGCTTTTTCTCTGTATACTCTACGATTTTCAGACAGAAGTCTGGCTAAACTAGAAGTTTCTGACAGCTTATTCCAAAACCTGTAGTAATAGGATCCACTGAACCAGGTGAAGTACACTGCAGAAAACACTAGTTTGGGTTAAAGCCAGGGTAATGTATCCAGACAGCTGTGATTTCTCCACATGTGGAAGAGACAAATGTACTGTGTATTTGTACCTGCAGCAACGCCACAGGTGCTAATGCTCAGAATAGTCAGGTTACTGGCACTGTCATGAACGTTTTTTGATAGGACTATGCAAACACCACAGTTCTGTATAACAAAAACATGGTAGAGGTAAGAAACAGGTCACAAGTGGCAGAAGTGTGCCAAAGGCATGGAAGGACTCTGTCCGAAATACCATGTGTAACCTGGTACCTCGCAAAGCAAACTATTATGGTACTAAGGTGAGGTTTCCATATTTGCTAATACCTTTATGCATGTGAATGGCCACTTTCTCCTAGTGAATTCAGTGAGGCAAGGGTTTCCCTTCATGCACCTAGCATGTATAGCAGAGGAAAATTATTGTGCGGTGCTAGAGGTTTGATAGGTTGCTTTCAATATATCAGATACTGAACACTTTGTTCCTACTGGTCATAGAAAAGAATAAAGATTTTTGTAATGTGTCTACAAAATCCTCTATGTATTCTAATCCTGACTAGTCAGAAATATACTCTCAGGACTTTACACACCAGTGAATACTTTCCCCTTTTCATGGGTCATTCATGTAGTTAGTTGCACAATAGTACAATAATGTTTAATCTTCTTTTTGAAGACAAACATTATTATTAGAGAGGGAGTTAAAATTCTACTTTGAACTTTTTAGATTATATGCTTCAGGTGAAGTATCAGTTCACACCAAACTCCACAGAGATAATTTTGAGACCTTCAAGAGGGACATGCCATTGAAGGATTGTCCCTATGTTGAGAGCTTATGTCTCTCTATTAAGTTTTTAATTATTACTTTTAAGCAGCCAGGTCTCTGAATCAAATTATAGAAAACAAAGCCAAATGGACGTACAAAGTACATCACTGGCCAGCTGAAAGAGTGAAGTGACAACAGGTCATGTTAGAACATGGTGACCTGTTAAGAGCAGTCAGTCTGCTACTACTCTCCTAAAGCTGTTACTGCTCCTGCTCTAGTCTGTATGACCTTTTTAGGAACAGAAACAACAGTTCAAGTTCTCCAGGACCTGACCATACCATGCAATGGAAAGGAGTATTTTTGACAGCTCGAACAGACAGGCTGAACACAACTTTTCCTGTCTTCGGTTTGCCTTTCCCTGTATGAATTATTTCACTCCAATCTGAGGTTGGGTGATGCTCTGAATGACAAGTCAATAAGGAGCCCAGCTGGCAAAAAGAAGCTGTGGATCTAGATCTGGAGCCAGAATTCATACTTTTGTGTAACAGGAGTGAAATGACCTACTGATCCTACTGTTTCTTCATGTGTACCATTTTCTGATGTATAAATATGATGAACAAAAATAATCATAATATGTTGATCCTTCTGCCTCAGTTTACATCTCATTCTATCTCTGTAGTCTATTTACAACTTCAAGTTGCACTTATATAATATTTAGAAGACACTGGATTTAACTATTTCTTAATTAACACTGAAACTGGAAAAAAATCCTCTAATAATTCTGCTTCTCTAGATACATGCATAGAAGATACTATTATGACTTACAATGCCAGTTTTGGTCTGTGCTATGGGCTCATGCTCCTCTCAGAGTTTGCTATATTAAAATAAATCAATCTCTGGAGTGAAGCACATTTTTCACCCTTTCAGTGAAACTGCTGTGCAACAACACTGACCCCTTGTGCTTTTATTTGAAAGAGTCTTAGTAGCAAACACAGTAGAAAACACATAATTTGAAAGGGCAAGGGGCTGAGATGCTCTACAGTCAGAGAACATCTGCATTTTGATCCAAAGAGAAAAGGTTAATTCTCTAGCAGGTTTAGCCTTATTTTCTCAAGCAGCATTTAAAACAGGATCTATACCTATGTATGAATAACAGATATAAAAGGTAAGTGTGCTATGAAGGTCTGCTGAAAGTGTTTAATTGCAGCAATACTTGGAAGAATGTAGTACTCCTAAGAATGCAGATCTACATTAACAGTCATTTTCCAACCCTGACCCAACATACTCCTCTCTAATAGCAAGGTGCTACGGGAAAAATGACATTATTTTATTTTCCAGTAAAACCCACAGGGTTGAGCACAGTTAAGATGCTCTTGTACTCCCAGACTTGTTTCATATTCCCTAAGTTCAGCAGCCAAGGCACTATTCACAAAGGCTGATGGCAGGTATTCTAGACTGTTGTAGCTTCTCTGACTCTAGTAGAGCTACAAAAATTTCTGTCACGTGTGTCTATTCTTGAAAAAAAGAAATTGACTTAATTGTTTGTTTTTTTTAAATTTTGTCTGGACTTTGATGTTACTTGTCATGAAAAATGTAAGGCTGGCCCAATATGAACATGTTGAAGTTCACTTTCTGCCTTAAAAGCAAAGACTGTAAGCAAAGGGTGCAAAGATAGTTTGCATCTACTCACTTGTATGTCCTTGGAAGTGTAATATCCAAATTACAAAGTGAAACAAATACACACTTGTATATAGCACTTATGACGAGTGGAAAGGTATGTTGATTAAATGCATTTTAGTTATCTCTTAATAGTTATGAAATTTTTGGGCACAATTTGTGCCCAAAATGGGATCCTGTATGGCTCTGACTACTAAATTCAGATGAACATGCAGCAAAGGATCCATCTCCTTAGCTGAGAGCAACTCTCTACACAAAAAAGAGATCCTTTTTTCTGATGAAACTAAACACTCATGAGAGCTGGTCACCATGGAGGAAGGTCTCACCAGTTCTTTGATGGTCCAGAAAGCAGCCAGAGAAGAGCTTCCCAAGTATGCTTTATATACAGTGTGAAGGTAGCAGACAGCTGGACAAACTATCATTCTACATCGGTTGGAGCATTTTTGGCACCTTGACTTACTCCAGAAGACAGGCCTCACTTTCAAGAAAGCATGTATGCAATTTTAAACCTATCTGGACTACTGTGTTTCCTAATAAAAACTCAGCTGCTATCCTGTTTTTTCTTCTTCTTGCACCCAAAACTTTGATCTGGAAATCCCAAATGAACTACCTGAAGATTAATTTTTCCAAAGTTATTTGTTCTCAGGAATCTTACTTACATGAACCTTACAAAAATAACCTTTACCTTTTTGTATATTAATTTGATTTCAGCTTACTAAAATATTGCAAGATTTAGAGTTTCAATAAAGTGCTACGAGTCTACTTTAATATCCTGAAATTAAATCAGCAAATTAAATGGTATAAATACAGATCATCCTTACATTCTGCAAATTGAACTGCAGTTGCTGCTTGTATGGTGCAAACTCCTGAGCCAGTTCATATCCTTCATGGTAAAAGGTAAATAATCCTTGAAGAAAGGCCAAGAGCTGAAAAGGTAAAATTGAGAAGCATTACACATTTTTAACTCCTGGAACACTCTATGCTTTACGCACAAAAGCAAAACTTTGCTGAGAACAAAACTATGGTCAGAACTTAAGAAAGAAGTGTTAAACAGCTTTTGCATCATGAAGCTGTAATTTCCATAATAATTTAATTCACTGTCCTCTAGTAATTTTATCCAGTACTTCAGGTGAAGTCTTTGCTGGCGTGCATTTTCCAAGTTCAAAGTTTCAGAGTTCAAGTCTTTTTTCTTCAAAGTATTTTTTCACTTTTTTCATAGTAATTGCTTGGGCTATGACCTATTTTTCACAAATGAGACTCTTGAAAGTATGTTTTGGATAGCTTAGTACAGCAAAAGAAATCCAGACAATTTCTTCCTGCTCTGAACAAAATCCAAACTCTATCTGGTATGTCTGTGATTGACTCCAACAGAACCACTGAAGTCTGTATATATCCAGTTAAAAAGTCTTTTTAAAGTTTGCTTTAAAACAATGTTCAAGTAGTAAAGAGGGCAACTAGATTTTAGCTCTTGAGTTAATGCATTCCTACCACCTCTTAGTTTTAAAAGCCTTCTAACTTATTCTGCTTTAAATTTTAAAACTGTTTTAACATTGCTGTTAATTGTCTCACCTGGTATTAAATAACAAGCATTTAATTGCTTATCAGGGACTGTTCTCTTTGTTTATACAATTTAGCTAACCAAATAAAAACAAGCAAAGTAAACAACAACAAAAACTAGAAATTAATTTGTATTTTCAATAACATATGCTCTAAGAAGAGGAAAGATTTTTCTCAGTGTATCACACCACTGAAAAGCTAATAATTTAGGCTAAGTAACTTGCTGTCCATGCTGCCTCCTAACTCAGTGTAAGAACCACAGGTATTCACGAGCGTAATTCTTTTTCTTTTACCAGAGCAATGGAAATATTTATCTCTCTCCACTGACCATTGAAGTAGTCTAGACTCAGGCAACAAAAATGCCATTGTTCATATTTAATGCACTTTGTTTTGTGTTACCAGTACCATAGATTACTCTAAGTGGAACAGCTTAAAAATGTAGTTTTTACTGTGTTTATATTTTCTTTAAGTTTACTCTCAGCCCTACTTGAAGAAGTGTACTTAAATTGTTCTGCCTCCTCTCATACTGCCCTCTCAAAAACTGCTGAGAGCATGCTTATCTGCCTGCTGTTTTGCTGCATTAGTATAACCTAAAGCACTTCGAGGTTAACAGAGCATCAGTGCTGGCACAAATGTAACCATGAAGGTACAGCTGGGAGAAGGACTTTGCCCTTGGTTTTTGATGGTACTGCAGGATCAGATGAAACCCTGGCCTCAGGCAGAGATGGTGTAGGCCAACACCTGCCCAGTAAGTGAGTCAGGGAGCTTGAAGAACTGGTAAGATCATTGGACATCAAAGTAAGTTTTTGTGGGGGTCTCTACAGTGGGTGTGAATTCCAGAACCATATTCCATCATGAAACAAACGACGAAAGCAACAAAGTCAAGTGGAAGGCTCCACAACATGTGTAAATTGCCTCAGCTTAACGTGATCATCTGTCTAGCTGAAATCATTATCTCTGCTAATAACCTGACCCTGAAAGTCTGTTATTGGTTATTCAAGTGGATCTGAGCAAGGTCCAAAGACAAGAGGGTTATCATAAAAAGCTCCAGTTGCATAAATAGATAGAAAGAGTTCTATAATTTTCTATAATTCTAGAGTAAAATTCAAAATTTCCATAATTCTAGAAAGAATTCCATAAAAGAAAAGAAAGAAAATTAACCTTCCTTTTTTATGAATGAAGTATAAAATAAGGAAATTATAACTAAGGCTCTGCTCTGGCTCCAGTTATATGAAGCCCGTGCTGATTATCTAGATCCAGTTACTCATCAGTGTCCCCAAATACAAGTCCTTCAGATGCAGCAGCATAACTACTCCTGTGCTTACTCTACCTTGGTTCAGTCTAAAGGATTAACATAACCTGTAAGTACAAACCTGCTGCCAAACCCACTCCCTTCAGCTTAGAGAGGTACTGCAAGAGTAACATGAGTGCTTACAAAACTGCAGTCAGATGACACCAAAATTACAATAAAAGAACTAGTGGGAGAAAGTTTCAGTGTGTCAGCTTATGCCTGAATTATAAAAATCAGTTTAAGGAGTATTTGAGGATAACATACTATAAACTGTTTAAATTTCAGCTTCAATATTTGTAGCAAACCATTTTCCACAATACAAAACACTTTTCAAGAGTACACTTAGAAATACCAAGGAAAATATTTAACACAAGATGGCAGCAAAGCTAAATTTATCAGAAAGCAAAAATACAGCAGAAAAAAAACCCCAGAAAACTCTGAACTCATTTTGGCTGAAATATTTCTCAGGTATTCTGGCAGTTGTGCACTGCAGACGATCTGGCCTTGAGGTTCTCTTGGTCAAATACTCTCTGAGCAGTCAGAAAAAGAGGAATAAAATAAAAGTATTATTCAAGTTCAAGATCAGCTTATTCAAGTTCTGTGCTGGTATGATGTGACACTGACAATGGTATTTACTTCAAAGTATGTGTTATTAGCAGTGCAAAAAAAAGGATCAGAAAACACCCTGAACCCAATGGGCCTATGCCCAGAATCACTTCCATCAGGACAGGTACAGCTGCAGCATTGCACAGAGAAGATCTAAGAGACAAGGAGTTTTGCCCTAGGCTTATGCGAATAGTGGAGTTTTCTTGTTCCTGGTGTTAGAAGTGGCACTCCTGGTAAAGGCAGGCTCATAATTTTAAAGAAATTAATATTAAATAGAACAGAAACATTATTAAAAACAAGAATAGAAAATCAGCATTTTTTCCTTTCAAAGAAGATTTTCAGATTGTATTTTGAGGTGGTCTTTCCATATAAAAAGGTAATTTGTTTCATCAAACATCACAAACAATGTCTGATGCTTTCATATCACAATTTTTCATTTTAACAAATGCCTTATAGTTATCTCACTCTGAGTATCTAATCAGTCACATCAATAAAGTGTGGTCTGAACTCTAATACAAAGCTACTCACCACCCCAGAGCCACAAGGATTTCAACACAGAACCTGAAACTACATCCAACTACTTCTTGAGACTTTATTTATTTTTATGTAGAGTCGGTGACCTCAAGACTGCCTGGTCGTTTCATTCTCACAGGAAGAAGACTGTACTTAGGTTTCGGATAGGGGAGGAATTTAACCTTTGCCCTGCAGCACATCAGCCAGAAGTCCCTGTCTCCCTGTTTTCATTTTATTTATAAGCAAATAGTGCTTATTCTTCAGATTAAAGTGAACGTAGCAACAATGTAGAAAATTTAAGAAAGAGGAAATCAAGTTTAATGTCCACTGTGAAGACTCATGGAAATGCATGCAATTAATTACAGGCAGGGGGTTTGGCTCCTTTTTTCTTTTCTATAAATAAACATTTAATGGACCACCCCTCACATTTCATGAACTCTGTGCCCTGATTTCTACAGTGCAAGAAAGTCCTGGCATCACCAAAGGACAAAGTAGAGCTCTAGGAAGGTGACTGCATTTTTTCAACAAGCATATTATCCTCAGAAAGCAGCACTGGTTTGTACTTGCTTCTGTGGGCTCTCAAGGAAAAATCTAACAAGAGAGGTTAGTGTCACTTACTTTGGTTTTTTGTTTAACTTGTTGTAAAGTAAATTTCAACACTAATTTGCCCTTCAGAAAAAGTTTTAATTCACAATCTCTTTGAAAATCTAAGTTGTTTCTTTCCTTGGGAAAAAAAATCAAGATCTAGGAGGATCACAAATAGGAATAGGTCAATGACTCACACTAGTACACATTAGTGACCCCTTCAATCAAGATGCAGAGAAAAACAGACAAACCCAGGGCCCTAGAAGCAGCTGCGAAAGTCTGCTCTTAATATTATAATCTGCTATTTGCTGTCTGAGTCACTAGCATTTTGTACCTTAAAATCTTTCCCCACTCTCCTCCAGGAAACAGCATATTCCACTCTTAACCAACTTTCACTGTCCTAGCTGTAACCCACCTGGCAATTTTTGCTAGGTTACTTCTCCCAGTCTGGCTCCCAGATCATCCCTATCCTTTGGTATAACAAAAGTGAAGGTCTTGAAAGGAGGTCCAGCAGATCATTTGCTTTTCAAGTTCTATTCCCATGTCATGAACTTACATCCTTCTTTCACATGGGCATCACAGTTTCCTCCTTCACTGCACTAACAGATTAATTTTGTTATCTCTCCTTCGAAATGTCTATTAGCAACATGTCAGGCCAAGAATTATACAGAGATGTGACACTGTGCTAATAAATCAGAGACATGGGCAGCATATGCACCACAATGCCCCAATAACCATCAGAGATCCTGAGGAGGAATGTCTATATAGACACACACCACCAAGCATCTTCTACCATCTGAACACCCATAGAGCACACAGAAGAATATTAATTCTTTTGATATGTGATTTTGAAGTGTTAGGCTTAGTTATCTAGATCTTGTATCTAGGAGCACATGCTCATACTTCCAACATCACTTACATAAACATGCATTTTTAGAAAGGTTATTTTGCAGTCTTTGGGGTTTTTTGAGTTTTTTTTTTTTGGTTTTGATTTTGTTGGGGTTTTTTAATCTCAAGGTATTATAATTTACTTGGCATATTTTGCCTTATGGAATTGAGTACATGCTTTTATTCCAGCATGCTGTATGCAACAGAATATAAACAAAAAATAAAGAATTTTGAAGGTTCAAAATTTTGTAACTGATGCTATAATTTAAGCTTCATTTATATTCAGACTGATTACAAATAATTCACACCCAGAGTCAGAATACACTGCCTGCAAGGGCTGTCATTACCCAGTCACCAGAGTGATTCCCGTACCTTCCTCTGGAACATCAAGTAATGACCCGTATGCAACAAACAGTACATTGGGCTGAAATGACTACTGATGTGAGACAGGACGGAAACTGATCCACTTAGAAGTAAATTTTACCTATTTTAGCTATGTGCAATTGCACAGTATTTTCCAATGGACAAGGTCTTTAATACAGAAAGTTTCTATTACATTAAAGGAGCATAAAGTCTTCTATACTAGGGTCAGAGCTAGGTCAAGATTGCTAGATTTTTCCAGGATGTGACAGTTTTTCAGAAGGAGACAGAGAGACACACTCTGGATTTAACTGTGACAGGTAGAAAAATGTTCTTATTTAGGAAGCTGAGCAAAGTTTTAGTCTCTAAGATTTGGCAGCTGTATGCCATAAAGATAGGATTTCTCTAAGTACTGCTTGCTGAATCCAGGTTCATTAGTCTGCATCAATGTCAAACATTCATTATACAATACATTCTCATCTCATGGAAAGAAGGCATCTGAGAAGCTCTTCTTGGTGACACTGGGTGTTAGAGATGTAATTCAACCTTTTTCACAGTCAAGAGTGCTGCTTCAGTAGTTAAAAGCTGGAAGATGGTGTGGAGAGAGAGGAGTTATACCTGCCATGTTCCTCTTCCGCAACAGATGCTCCGCTATGCTCAGCAGGCTTAATGGGAAGGGACAGGTGACACTGGAAGTTCTCTGTCAAGGGCTACAGGTACTAACTAAATGAGGCAACTGACAAGCTAGTCCTGCATGAAATGAACAGTAGTAATACTACTAATATACCACAGAAATATGCTAGCACATCATAATGCTTTTGGTATTAACTGACTCAAAAGATAGTTGAGAGGGTGAGGGGGGGCAGAAATACAGTCCAGAAGAAAATCCCAGACCTAAATACGGACTTTGAAATACAACTTTATCTTACTCTTTAATGAGGTGTCAACATATGCTTTCCTTTATGTGCAAAGTAAACTAAGGACAAATGGCTCCACCAACAAAAAAATAAACTTACCTATCCTACAGAAAAACTGATTTTTCACTTTATTTCATGTGTAATCCAAAAGAATGTATGTGTACACTGCCTATATGAAATATTTAAATTAAAAAAACTGGCTCAAAATTTAAGCCATTAAATCATGGTATTAGTTAACATCCATTATGTGTTGCATAGACACAACATTACATGTTGTCCCATTAAAATGTTATACACACTTCAAGTCATCAGGCATTTCACTTCACAGTAGATACGAAACTCCTACATAATCCCTTAATAAACATGGAGAGTGCCCTATTCAAGATCTTAATGTCTATCTATATACAAACAACCTTTATTCACAACTTAAAAAGGGAGCAAAAAATCAGTAATTTAAATTAAATTTTCAGCTTTAAATGCATGCATTCTAAAGAAAATAAAACATAAAACTTACAGGTTCTACAAATTCAAATTTCTTTTTCTCTTGTACTTCTTGAATTTTAAAAACATATTCTAATGATGCTTCATAAAAGTTCTGATGTTCTCTGTCAATCTGTGTATCTGCCTAAAAGACAAAATGAAATACAGACAACATTAATTTAGTCTCATGATGAAAGATTACATCTTTAACAAAAAGATTGTTCAAAGATTACTTTACAAGTTTCATGGAGTGCAGTTTTCTTTCTGAAAATTAGAATCCCTACTTAAAAGAACTAAATGCAAGTTTAAGAAGCTAACATTAAATATTTTATCTCATGTCTCTCCCCTCTTTTTTTTTGCTTTCCTCTTCCTTTTTACACTAGTTTTTACGAAAGTCTGGAGGGGAAGAATGGTGGCAGCAGGGACTTGATATATGCAAGTTTAGAAAAAGAACTAGAAGTAAGTAGCATAGGAATCAAGGAGTGACAAAAAGAAAATTATTTCTATCGAAATGTTTAAGTATTGCACTGAAATGACATCTATTTCTCAGTTTCAAATACCTTCCCAAGAACATTTTTCTTTCTTAAATAGCCTGTCTTTAACATTGACAACTTATTATTTTATAGTATGAGTCACATGCTCTTGGAATGTAAACATATTTAAGTCCTTAACTTCATAAATCAAATATATTTCAAGTTTTAATTTTCAAGAGGCAGAACTACAAGGCAATACTTGTCAGAAGTGCCTGACTAATACCACCCAAAATGGAGATCCAATACCAGAACAGCATCTTCTGCCTACATAGCTGAGGAATTAACTCTTATCAGCTGATAAAGAGTAATAGGCTTTTATCCTCAATTTAAACAAGCCACAGGAGAGGGAACTAACAGACATGCAGTATAGCATGTAGATAATGCTTAAATAAGAGATGCAGATTCCATTTTAATTCATCCTTCTTCATAACAAAGCATTTTCTCATGCAAATCTTTTTGGGGCTGCATTAGTTAGGTTTTGGTCTTTGGTCAAAATTTTATGAGGCATCGACAAGGTGAGTAAGAACACCTCACCTGTTTTTGATGTATGCCAGTTAAAATATAGAAGGTTACTTCTGTATATTCTCTAGTTCAATTCTGGCACTAAAATAACAAATGTGGGAAAACTGGAAAAGCCTGACATTGTCTTTCCTTGACAACAAACAAACCTGCAAACACATCATAAAAGTGGTTTAGTACTTTTAACAGTACAAAAGCAAAAAGTCAGTGTTTTCCTTCAGGCAGGACTTGGTCATCAATAGCACCATATACAATTAAGATTGCTTGTTTAGTCAAGGACATGCTGCTAGCTACTGTGATTTGGTCGCACAGACTCTTAACAATATCAATCCACCTCTCCAGCCCAGTGCTCTAATGCTACTTCAACACACGCCTCAGTGGTATATTTCAAGTGATTCAGTACCAGCACTTCCTTCCCATGTCTACAAAGAACAAAAAAACAAATTCAGTAAATTAAGTACACAAACTCATATTATGAAGCAGAAATCAAGCACTCAAACTTCCAATAATGAACTGCTCTACCTCAAAATTAACTCTGCCATTTGCTATTCATATAGTTGTGTTTGGCTACTGTTTCCTCTGATACTCTGTTAATAATTTTATTTCACAAAAAAATGTATCACAAAGAAATTGCTACATAGCTGAATGGAAGCAGTTGTCACCACTTTGGGACTTGATCCAACAATATATTACTCATAGAAGTGGCATAAGTAAGTACTTGAGATAGACCTCTATCTCTTTCAAGCTTTGACTCAGAAAAAGTATCTAAATACCTAATTAAATCCATCTCTATTCTGAATAGCATTTAAGCAGCTTGTAGTTGTGAAGATACTTACAACAACCAAGTGCCATCTTAAATATGGATGGGTTACAAAATTTAGGCCATAATTACCACCAGTGAACAGGGACTGTAGCAGAATTTCGCAAAATATCACAGAATCACAGAATATGTTGAGTTGGCAGGGACCTATAAGGATCAAGTCCAATTCTTAGCTCTGCACAGAACCAACACACATTCTGTAGAAGCTTATGAATTTGTGTGAACACCAGAGGATTCAGATTAGTAAGAATCACTTTGAAAGCGATTTTAAAGGTGAAATGATTTTCACATATTTTTCTGTGACTTCAAGCTGCATGTAAAAAATGAAGAGACTTGATGGATATGATTTTTAGTCTCTATGTATATGGTATCTAATTATAATGAGTAATATTTTCATTGATGTAGGTTATCACTACAATGAATACCAGAGCTTCACATAAACTTGGAGGCTGATTCTGGAACAGATTTCAGAAAATTAAATCAGAAGTTTATTAACTTTCTCATGTGACTCAATTCTGCCCATTTTCTGCTCCACCACAGACTTCCATAGGCAGTGAAAAGATGCTACCTTGAAGTTTCTTTTAGATGCTAAAGGAAAAAAGTCTAGTCACCTGAGTCTTGCAGGCTCTTAAAATACCCAGCACATTGGAGTTAGGTGAACATACGCAAACTACTCTCTACAGAATATGTTTGGACCATCAAACCTGAGATGCCTAATTAAGATGCTCTGAACTGCACTTAAGTGAGATACTGCAAAAGAGCCCAACAGAGTACAAGAACTGCTCCTTGCTCATCCCAGTACTCCTTAACAAACATAATGTGAGGAGGTATCAAGAAACCTCATCAATCTAAGGAAACAGAAGATTTAAAAAAAAAAAAAAAAGTAATTTTTGTGTGATTGTAGCCAAAAATGGTGTTCCCATCTCACTAAATGCATGACATTGGTTTGAGGCATGGACTTTCCATCACCTGCACTGAGCACCAAAGCCCCAGCTGCAAGCACTGCTTTGTTCTTTGCTCATGCCCTGGTTCTGCTGTGGGCTGCTCCAACAAACACCATCCTGGACATCTGTGCTATAAATGGGACTCACCCAAACCACTCTGGATGTGAGTAAATACTTGGATTTCAGGTCAGGAATTGGTGCTTGGCCTCCTTTTATTTACAATACAGAAGCAGGCCAAAAGTCTGCCTAGTTAACATTTTTGGTACTGACTTGCTATTGTACCTTCTGCTTATGGTGAGTTCATGTTGCTGATTCAGCACATCTACAGCTGCAGAAAGCCAGGGAAGACAGAAATGACAAGTTATGCCCTCGGTTCTTTACAAGGGAGGCCTCCAGAAAAGCAGAAAACCTCACCCTCAGTTACAAGACTTTAAATCCAGATATGTCACTTAAGGACACGCTGGAAAAAATTATTCTGGTTTTCCATTAGTTTACATACTTGAGCCAAATGTGTGTTATTCTACCATAGTTTATTAGATTCACAGTTGTTACTTTTCAGTTTCTGCTTTTAGACTGTAATTACTCTCATATCTCAAGAATAAAATATTTTCTTTATTTTATTTACATTCTAGAGCAAATTGGTGCTTAAGTTCACTTTTTCACATTTTGGTAAGAATTTTTTTTTCAGCTAGGGCTTAGCCTCTAACAGAACTGCTTCTTCATCAATACACAAGATATGTAGGAACAGTGAAGAGACTGACATTCAAGTTGAACAATGAAACAATCCTACATACCTAATGTCTTATCTAGACTGATTACAGCAATTCAGGTGTATGAACACTATTACAAATTCTGAATTGCTAAGCCTTATTTAATTTGAATTATTATTAGTAAGCATGAAAAAAAATCCTACAACTTGTGATTGAGTGATGGTCACATCTCTGGTGAAAATTCCATCTGCAAACTAAACCCCATGATTTAAGAGCCACCATGACAAGACTAATCCCATCAAAGTAATTTTAACTACTTTTGGCACAAATCCCAAAGTGTTATTGATATAATTTTGCTGGGTTTACTGTAATTTGCTTTAAAGACAAATGACAATTGTTTCTACCAGCACAGTTAAAAATCCTGGAATCCTCCTGTTAAACAAGAAGTCTTCATTATTTGTGTTTTTTTTAACAGAAAAGAATTAGCCAAATTCAAAGCTGAAGTTGTGGACATAATTTCAGGGCATGATGCTGCAATCTCAGAGTAAGATGAAAAAGAAGAAAAAAGAAGTGTATCATTAAAGTGACCTCAGTTCAGTCGTCCAGGTTAAAATTTATGTGAAACAGAAGCATAATTTCATTGACTAATATAATAGCACAAAAAAAAATATTAATTGACTTTCAAATATTCCACATCTAGCTTACAAAACTAACAGTTTTACTGCAGTAATATAATTCCATTGTTGCAACCCATAAACACTTGCTGTACTTGAAATACAGAAAGTTGCAAACATAGAGTACTGCTTTATTAAAATATTTAACAAATATTTGGGTTGTATTAATCCCAGTCAAGAATTTATAGTCACAACAAGCATGACTAAAAGAAATCACCACAATTTAGCACGTCTTGAAGAGAATCAGGTTGTTATCATGATTTCTGTGCAAATGTGGAACTGAGTAAGTGTGTTCAGTGCTTACATCTTGCAAATGAGATTCTTTCTTCTTTGCTGATAAATTTAAGTGCTTCTCTAAGATGGAATAATATTTCTCACTTTCCTTGTCAAACTTCTTCTTCCCATCCTGAAAAACAAAACATTGCCAAGTAAAGTATTTGACTAAATATCACCGCTAACTTAAAAGAAATAACAGATGCCAAAATAAGCCTGGGTTATGAAACCACTTTTGTTGATTCTAATATTTTTAAAGATTAATTTGAATTGGACCTGAAGATACTAGAACTGCTTCAATTATTAAAATCAATATTAAGCAGGTTTTTTCCTATAAATAATAAACTCATACAACAGACTCGTAGAGTTTCCTATGATAAATATACATGAGGTTTAATGTAGGTGGTATCTTTCTAGGCAGACATTTAATACAAAATAATCTTCCCCAAGTTTTCTAAGTGTACCTAACTTTCACACTGCCTTTGTTGGAAAAAGAACATTGTGGAAGAGGTAGGTGAGTATAAAAAACATGATATAGGCCTATCCTTTGCACTTAAAACTAATATGCTTATTTTCCACCCATACTCTTAAAATATGAAGATGACGGAAAAGCATATGTGTGGTTGCAAAAGGATATTGGTCCAAAAGTCTGTTTCCAATAATATTCTGATGTGTCTGAATATTTAAGCTTTTCTCATTTAGAAGTTACCCTGCCTTTTTTATTTCTCACTCCTCTTAAAGCTTTTCCATCACATGCAACCAATCTTCACATTTCCACCATAAGACTGTTTTAATATGTGATAATACAAAAGAAAGCTACTACTCTGAGCAAATTAAGGAACACCTTATTTTCTGTAATTAAATTCAGAATCCATACTTCAAAATTTTTAAATCTGCTATTCTGAAATTTAAATCTGAAATTTAAGAGAAAGACAGTTTTCTCAAAAGCTTTTCCATCTTTCAAGAAGTGCCAAATGTCAAGAAATAAGAGTGAATAAAAGTCAATATTCCATCAGAGTATCATGATAAAAATAAAATTCTTAACTATAAAATTATATATCCTCTAATTAACAGCAACTCTCTGCTAGTGACTTTTATAATCTTAGGTAAGTCCTAATGATTAGCAAATTAAATATTTTGAGAAAGCAAAAAAACCCTCAAGACAAACAGCCCTACTTACACATGTGCAAAAACTATTAACAGTAGAAAAACTAATTACTGGATATTATGCAGTAACATCAAGTCATCTTAAGAACTGTAGCGATTCTTTTCCTGACCCGTTCTCCCTAGAAATTGTTATATACAAAACCAAATAACTAACTTGCATTGTTGCCCCACCCTGTTTTCCTTTGTCATATCATGGGAAATTCAGGTCAGTCAGAGAACTACGAAATAGGAGGAAAAATTTAATGACATGAATTAAAACCTATCAACCAGCTGTAACAACAAACCACTTACTGATTAGCTCCAGTGATTAAAGCTAATGGTAATTTTAGTAGATTGTAAAACACACCATATACTTTCTATCCTACAAAAAGTTCAAATATATTTACTCTGAAAAGTATGAACAATTTAACGTTCTCACTACTTCACAACAGAGATGTCTCCAAAAGACACCACAGGCAAAAGGCGGCACTTGACCCAACAAAAATTATAATAAATAACAATACAGAAAAATTCCCAATGCCTTCTAGATTTAATTACAGACATCCAGATATGAGGATAAAAAGCTAAAAAGGAAAAACAAAATATTGTATTTTGTTTAGGGACTGAAAAGAAGCTGTAAGAATTATATTTCAAAATCTTTCCCAAACACATTATTGGAATAAAGAGAGAAGGCAGAAGGCAAGAGTTGCTAAATGACTGACAAATCAAGAAATCAACTTTTGTGGGACTGAAATCACAGGTCAGTTCCACAGCCACAGTTTTATTGGTGAATACTCATGTGTCAGGTCTTTATGATTAAGAAAGAACAACTTGAGTATCTCAACATCACCTGTGGTCACAAACAGAAATTCAGCGCAGTTGATCACACACTACAAATATGTACCTTTTGAATAATAGATGCAGTTAATTACATACTGCCTTATCTTCTGAGACAATGATGTTAAATGCTGGACTAGAAATATGAAACATAGTATTTTAAACTCCACGTGACAGAGGTGGCAAAGTAACCACCTTGCGGAAATTCTCAAGTCATCGTAAACCTGATGCAATGAAAAATGCAAACAGAATTACTTTTTAGGTGTTTTTTTTCCCCAGTGTCACTGAAAGCTGGGAGGGGAGTCTGCCTGATCTCAGTATTTAAGCCTTTGGTCACAAGCTACTGGAGTTCAGAGGTGGATACCCTGTGCATTAGACCATCTATGTCAGGAGGTAACACGACACAGCCTTTGACTATAATGCCTGGGTGCAGATAACATACATGGCACATTTGGCCTTGGTGTGCTTGCCTTTGCTGCCTCAGAGTTAAAACCAAAGGAATGAGCAAAGGAGTCACGGGTAAATCCTGCAGGACTACCTATTTGCTGCCCAGCCAGGTCAGAACCAGCTCCTTCCCTAATAGATGTACGATATGAACAGCAGAAATTCCTCTTGCCTTGTGAACTATTTGTCTCAGAGTCAAGCTGATAAATAGGTAATGGCTGATCCAAAGTCTGATCAGCCATTTGAGCTCATGTTGACATTAACATAACCTTTACTAACAGGAGCTGGAAAAGAGTCTGAAGTTTAAGCTACTTGGTGAGAGTCAAGGAGAAAAGTCCAAAAACAGGACTTGGCTGTTTGAAATACCTACATACAGCATGTCAAATGCATGTCAGTGCCAAGAGAGATCCATTGGCACATCTAATGTGGTTCCCAATGCACCAAATCCAGCTGCTTATATTTTCTTTCATCTACAACAAAACCTGTGACTTACATATCAAATTATGTATTTTCTCTATATGTGAAAAGGAAAACACAAAAAGTAAATAATCACATCTAAATAGGTACAACTCCCCCAAGAATAAGAATAAAACAAACTCAAGTAAGTTAATTGTGGTTTTAAAGTCTCTTGTATTTCATGTGAAGCTTCAGGAAGATCTCCATGGCACCATCCATGAGGAGGCACAGAATTTGAAGGCCTCCTGGTCTTCTGCCAGCACCCTCCCAGACTGAACCTCATGCTGTCAAAGATCTGCTCAACCACTACCTTCGTAGTTTTTATATCAGCTAAGTTAAAGAGAAAACTACAAATTGGAGCTTCCTTGTTACCAGGACACATTCTCGCCCAAATGCAATGTTTCTGGGGACAGTACATCCCATCAACTTCTTCCTTCTTTTCCAGATTTTAACACAACAATAATTTCTGCCTTCAAAGGTAGGAGCAGAGTAAGGAGAACAAACAGAAGTAAACTGAGAATAAAAAACTCACTTGACAGTTTTGACTGCATTAGTGTCTTTACCCAGTGTTATTTCTGGGAATAAGGTTGCAGTGCCAGAAGGACAATGTCTCTGACAGTGCTCTGATTACTCAGACATGTTCCTGGGAAAAGTATAAAAAATACTGGCCTCAACAGGTGATGAGTTCCCTTTACTTGGAAGGTCCTCTGCTATGCCAGTAAAAACTACATATTTGAATATATTGAAGACTATGAAATCTGTTTACTTCATAAAACCTAACAAAAAAAGATACACTCAGAAGCAGGTGATTCATTTTCTGGATAGGAAGAAAACTTCAGTTTATGCCAAAATAACTCTCATCTCAAACTCAGTCAGTGACTCACAGCACACAGATGCATCCTAAGTGGAGCCACAGACTCAGTTTGTTCCAACTTTAGCCTGTTCTGCAACCCTCAAAACACTCTTATACACAACTACTGCCCAGCTCAATAATCTGAATCCTGGTCCCAGCAATCTATGTCCATAAGACTAAGAATTCTGCTTTTCCACATGCCAGGAGATTTTCAAAGAAAGTTTCCATGCAAAACTCTCTCCTCGAAGCTTCGGAGACAGATGATTGCTCTTGCCTAGATTCCACAGTGGATCAAACTCCAAGGAGAAGGGATGTGGTTGGCTAAGAAAGCTCATGCTGTACTGTTACCGGAGCAGACAGCACCAGCCATGACACAAAGCATACAGTACACGGCCATTAGGAAGATGTTAATTCCTGACTTCTGCACCATGTCTCTCTCCTATTCCCTTCAGACTCCAGCTTTCTTTCATCCCTGCACATCTTTTCTGCAAGTAAACCATATTCTTTCTCTTTGCCCTGAAAACACATCAATAATTTCTTTCGAAATATTATCTAGAACATATGAAAAAACCCCAACAAACCAAAACCCAAAAAAACCATGTAAGAGAATTCAGAGGGTACAATAAAAAAAAAAATCTAAACAGAAAAAGATAAATTACGTAATACTAATCCTTAGTGTGTTTTACAGTGACGTGTAAGTCATCAGTGCATTTTTTCTAGACCAAGTCCTGCAGAATCTAAACATTGTTAATGTCTCTCCATAGTTTTTTAACCATTCTTAGGTGTATCAAGCCTTAAATCAGTTAAAAAATATTTACAGTTTTAAATGCTTCAAATTTCTGACAACCTCATTAGGAAAGCCCCACACGCTTGGTTTCGAGCATGTAATGGAGTCTCACTAACTTCCAGTACCCTCTTGAGACACTCAAGCCAGGTAATACCAGATCCAGGTTTCATTCTTGGTTTTATTCTCTTTGCTCAGATATCCTGTACCGTTTTACTTCAAAAATGATTAGACAATCCTCAAAAAAGAAAACTATCTTTTCAAAAATAAATTTTCCTCAAGATACTACTAATTATAGACATGCTTGTTAATAGCTTAACTCAGATGTTCTATCCCTCTGGTTTTACAGGTATCTATGACTGTGAAAAGATCAGACATCAATTATTAAAAAGGTTATTAAAAGGGTGACTCAGTTGAGTCAGATAATTTTTCTCCTGTTCAGAAAGATTTTTATTCCATGCTGTAACTAATCATATACATACAATGAATCACTGGCATGATTCCCACAAATTTTACCCACAAGCTGTATTTTTGGATGTAAAGCAGAAATAGTTGTTATATTCTGAAGCTGACTTTCCTTTTCCACTGGGAACATCAAGAAATCTTATGTTTTTTTAATGGTCTACCACTATTTTGTGTGCAGTATTTAATGTCAAAATTGTTACATGTATCTTCAGAATTATTACATAAATTATTCCTCTTTATTTTTTTGCCATCCTCATTTATTTCCATTTTTTTCTAGTTGCAATGAATTTTGGCACTTTACTTACCTATTAATCTATCTTAGCTATATCTTACAATTTTTTAACTCTTTGTTTGTCCAGAGTTCACATTTAAACTTTAACATGCTAATCCTTAATAAAAGACCCAAACCAAACAAAACATTATCAATAATATTATCCTTGTGAAAGAATAAAACAAACATGTTTTGAAAGAGGTGACTTTAAAGGGACCATGAAAGGATGTGAAAATAGGAATCATTGCAAAAAAACTATTTGGAGAAAAAATGTCAACGAGACTAATTAGAAAACAAGTGAATATTGTGAAACAGCTGTGAAAATTTCTTGTTTCCCCTCACCCAATATTAGTACATATTTTTCTTACCCATTCGAGCTGAGGTGCAGAAGCTGTACAAACTTGGCTCAGAAATGCAATATTTAGACTAAAATATAGATCAAGTCAGACACATTTGTCAGTTGAAGAACCTGAAGGCAATGGTGAACTCCACGGAGATCAATAAAGCCACATCCCTTTTCCTTCTCTTTGACACCAACTGCAAAAATGTCGATACAACAGACCGGAGATAGTTCATTGCTGGAACGTCAGACTTCAAATATATTTTTAAAGCCATCCTTTTCATTACTTTCCAAACAAAAATTCAAATTGTATTTCTACAAAGTTAGTGGATTTTTGTTTGGCGTTTTAAGTTTGGGGACTATCTCTTACTAAGTAGCAGGACAAAAAAAGGCAGATCTGTAGACTAGAAAATAAGCTAAGCTTACTCTTGGAAAGACTGATTTGAGCTCAGATCCTATGGATTTCTTGGAAAATGTGAGATCTTGGAGTCTCTCAACGTCTATTCTGAGGAGAAAAGAAATAAATTCACCTTCATTTTTATTTTGCCTGAGGTTTTGTTGAGAATTTTCATGGAGGTGGTTGGTGGGTTGGTAGTTTTTGGTTGGTTTTAATAAAATTTAAATTATCATAGGCATCTGAGGCCACAAGCTGCATTTTGATAGATGCCTGGATGGCAGGAATTTCTTCTTGGTAGAAATTTTGATTTGTTAACATTCAGGGTTTAAGGTAAGGCCAAAAGATTTTCCAGAAAAAAGTGAAAAAGGGATATAAAACTCCTCCCTCCTCCTCTTCCTCCCAAACAGAATTTAATGTATTGTGAGGCTATAGAGTTTTCACAAATTCATGAGAAAGCTAGGAAGTTAAAGGGCATGCTTTACGTATTAGCAAATAATATGAAATGGAACAAAGTTACATCAAAGTTCATTCAGAAATCACTGTTGAACAATATCAAGTAGGGTCAATATAATAATAAATTATGTCTTATGTTCCTCCTAACTGCTAGTGAAAACACTTCCAAATTGAAGCTGAATGCATCATGTAGAAAATTAAATGTCCAAACAACTATAAATCCTAAAACCAATTCTTTACTAAAAAAGAACAACCATATGCAAACCATGATTACCCAGAAAAGAATATGGTGTAAGACACAAATAATTATAATAAAAAGAACATATTGTAACTATGAAGCATAACAAGGCAATAAACTGGGAATATAAGAGTATTTAGCAGCATTAAAGCTATGAAGACAGATATTAAAAACTGGCAGTTTAAAAAATAACCACAATTAAAATCAGGTAAGGAATACATAAAAGTGAAATATACTGTAAACAGCACAAAACTAATTTAAATTTAGATGGAGTTCACATCTGTGTAAAATACTGAACAACCTTGCAAGATATAATTTACTTTCAGGTTCATAAACTTCTGAAGAAAATTTTCTATCCCCTCTGTCATGCCTTTAGAGATCCAAATATCAGGTGCTTCCAAAAGTGTATCCTGGAAGAAGAGAATCCTACAGTCATTTCCTAATAATTCCCTACGTAATTCCATCAGATGTTTTCAAATTAAAACTCAGTTACTATTAAATGAAAAAATGTGTTTGTAGGATGTTTTATTCTCCCCAAAAATTTGTCTCTTGAAACGGAAAAAAAATATTAGAAGTTCCCAGTACTGCTGTGAAGTGGCATCCAAACCTGCCAGTACTGGCAGGTTGCAAAGCAGGACACATCAGACTCCTTGTTATTCAGCTGCAGAGCTAAATTTATTTGGCATTTGCCGATTGCAGGAGTAGCTGCTAAATGTCTGGGAATCTGCTAAATCCCTGCCCAAACAGCAGGACTGGTAAGCCTACACACGTAATCTAGTTTTATTGCTTTACTGTCTACTAAATATGAAGTATATTTTTGCTGGAATAGCTTACTTAGAATATTATGATGTTACTGCTTAAATAATATAAAGAAGTTCCCTAGAACAGCAGAAACTGGCTCTTTTAACTCTTCTCTGAAGCAGGTTTAGGACAGATTTCTGAAGTTCGAAAGGTTTTATCTTAATAGGAAGAGTGTCTTCTGTTCCTGTACAAAAGATTGTTACTTTAAATGATTTTGAAAGCAAAGTTACCCATGCTTTTTAGGAACTCAGAAGGAAGCTGTATTAGCTCTGTATACTTAATTAAAAAATCTTCTGAAATAAACTGCTCATGTCATAAGCATTGCAGATACTTGATAGAAATCAATACAGTTACAACAGATGCTGAGCAGAAAGTAAATGACAGTGGAAAATATGACTCAATCCTAAGTCATCAATCCTGTGAAAGAAGCCAAGAAGCCAAGTCAGATTTGGGGCATGCTATTCCTCAAAAATAAAAGTCAATTAGCAATAACACATGTTGTGATTTAGAATATTTAAAATGCTCGAGTCACTGAGCCGACAACACTATCAGTGGAAACCTTTTAACATTAATGCTTACAAAATCAGACCAGAGAGGAGACCTTCTCTGTATCAGTAGAAAGTATTTGTACTTTTCTCCCATTATCTAGTTTCAGTATGAGCTTACAGAGGTTCTTAAAAGTCATTAAAAAAAAATAAAATACAGTATCTTCTATTGTTTCTGCTTAATTTCCATACACAACAAATTTTGTTCAGTTCAGATGACAACGTGGGGCAAACAGAAAGAAAAGAAGCTTTATAGGAAAAGACAAACTGAACACCACTGTACAGGTCTGGTGGGTTGTAGCTGACTCTTCGATAGCAGCTATGTCCCCCATGGACTGTGTGGAAAGAGAAAAGCAGACTTAGAATGGATCATACTGAAGCGGGCTGGTCTTATTCACAAGCAATAGATAGTTCCAACTTCTGCCTAATCTTCTATGCCAGCACTTAAGACTAAGGAGGAATAAAGTTCTCAGTTTCACCCATATTTAAATATCTAGAAGTTGGCCTTTCAAGTTCTGCAGTCACCCCAACTTGTTATTCAACGGCACCAACAGTGAAAAATGGCTCATTTCCCTTGAGTTTCTGGTTCTCATACTAAGGACAGAGCAGATAGGCTTGGCTCTACAATTACTAAGACACAAGTGCACAGAAATGCCAATGATACAGCATCCAGCAATGTGGCTGTAAGCACAGTGCAGGGCTGCTACAGGAGCAACAGCTGTAGCGTGATCTCTGCACTTGACTATAAGGCTCACTTTCATTCTAACAGTCAGAGCAGTGAACTTCTTAACTACAAAAAGAACATGCAATTTTTAACACTGTATTACACTACTCAACAACTTCTCTTGGCCTCCACCACTGTCCCATTCCTGCCATTGCTGCTTCTCTTTGTCTCTTCCTCTACCTCCCTAAGTGGCCATCACCCAGCTCCTGAGCAGCTGCCCTTGTTGGCATCCCACACCAGATGTTGTTGCTGCTCTCCTCGTTGGTGTTCCTCCCATTTGCCCTGGCTTTCTTTCCTTCCTATGGAGGCACACTGCTGTTTCAGGTTCTCCATGGCTCCTTTCCTATGCTAGATTCCTCCTCAAATGAAGCATATTTCAAGAATGTTACTATACACCAGTAAACAAAAATACCCATGAAGAGGCCGCTTCATCTGCACAATTAACAACATCTTTGCTTTTTGTACTTAGAGCAAAGATAAAGCAAAAAATCTTCAAAGAACATGATGTCTTTCAAACAAAGCAATTCCAACAGATTAGCTTGTAACTTCACAAGCTCACTGCTTTATTTTAAAAGCTGAAGTTAAAAATATCTCTTTCTTAACTAGCAATTTCTCTTTTAAAACACTCTTTGGGAATCTCCTGTCTATGCCAACCAATCAGCCAACATCACTGATTTCTGCGTGCCAGCAGCACGTTCAGCACAGCTCATGGTCCCACGGCACCTCCCACATCATCGCAATGGGACTGCAATGCTGACCTGAGGAAGAACTTGAGGCGTGCTATGAGAAATTTTTTAGATTAATACATGCAACTGGAAGCTATGCTGTTTGCAGACACTAAAAAAAAAAAAAAAAGGAAAAAGTCTGGAGTCAATGTCAGAAGTGATTTTATTTTGTTTTGAAAGCATCTATTTTCAGAGTCCCTTTTAAAATACTGATAAAAGAACACAAAATATCACTTTGGGGTGAAACGTTATGCCTCCCCAGTGGCATTGTTAGGCTCAACTAGTCCTCTCATTTTACTTCTTAGGGGCAGTTGATTTTCTCATCAAGATGATTTGAGACCACCCCTCCTTGGCAAACTCCACAGGAACAAATGGTTCTGTGGTAGTTACTATAAACTGACAGATCCTGAAATAACAGAGCTGGTTCATTTGGAGGAAAGATGAATCTCTTGATGCTCCTCCCATACCTACACCCAGACACTATAAAGTTTCAAGTAATGATGCCCATTTTTCTGTTACAGTACAGAAGTGATATTTCTCAGATTCTATCACTCACTACACTTTGGAATAAAACTGTGGCATATTTTGCCTTACCAAAGGCAAAATTGCTCCAATGGTAACGGAGTGCAATTCATATATTCCCAGGCCCCTGCAGAACCTGCTGCATAGACAGAACAAGATACTGGATGAAGGGAAACCTATGGCAATACAGTCAAGTGTCCTCATCAAAGGATTTTCTATGTAGAATGGAAAATACAACCCCACCACAGGTATGGAATAAAGACCCACAGACTCAACAATATCTGAGTAATGCCCAAACTGTAACTATAACCATTACTATTTTTATGCTGTTATCTTAAATACGCTACAGAGCAAAGGGAAGCAATGGAGATCTTAATCTTCCCCAAAACTTCTGAAGAAACGCAACATGTAACAGAGTAAGATTAACTGCTTAATTTATACCCATGTATAAAGCCTCATGACTCTAGCTTTAAGTGTTCAGTACATCTGTGGCCCTACACAACACCACAATCACAGTTCTGAAGTAATCCCTGTAGGGTAGGAGAAGGCAACTGCCTTGGTCAAAATATGGTGAATTTGGTTTGATAAAGGATGCTAAAATTCAGGGTGGAGTCTTATTTTGAGCAAGGTGAGGAAAGGGCAGGGGACTAGGTGTCTTTGACTAGATGAATGAAGATCAAGACCTTGTGCAGGGAGCACAATACTAAACCTCTCTGCTTCTTCAAGTCCTGTCCCACTCTCTGCCAGGGCAACTGGCCACTTCCTGTATTTTTCTTAAATCCTTCTTGAGATTCTTAAAGTCTCAGCAGCAACCTTGAAACCTATTTTTCAGGCATAGAACATAATCCTCTTCATGCTGTGGCCGGGAGAATGCTGGAAAGGACATAACAGATAAGTAGAGCTGCGCCATATTTGCCAAATCCTCCATGCCTTGAAATACTCACTAAGAGGTTTAGTTCCCCTGTGAACTGGAAATTAAGTTTAGAGGTGAATGTCCTTGTTCATACTTTTAATCACAGCTCAGGAGTCCAGCAGCATTCTAGCAGCTGTGCAGGGTCAGGATGCAACCTTCATGAATCCTTCCCGTGACGCACATTAAAATACGCTGCAATAGATTAGCAAAATAAAAAAAAAAGCCTTAATTTAATTAGAAAATGTACAGGTTTTCTATTTTTATGCTCCTTTGTTGTTTTCCAATAGATGGGCTGATACGTGCTACCTAAGTTTTTTATTTTTTTTTTTTGTTTTACTCATTGTAGATTTTTTTTAAAAAGTGGTTCTTTTTGACAAGAAAAATACGCTGCATGCTCTCTTAAGCAATTCCACCAATTAACAAATTTATTTCAAACCTTAATTCTTAAATGTTATGGCAGAACAGTAAATTATTTTCCTATTTTCTACAGCAGACTAATTTATTCATCCTTAATTTATATCTGTTTTCTTTAGAATGCAAATTGGAATTTTATTAAACTGCATAAAAAAACACAGCTTCAGAAACTGGTTTTAGTCAGTGAGCCAGTTAATCATACTAACTTATAACAGAAAGACTGCATTTATTAAATTTATTAAAATTGATTTTGCGCATAACATTAACTGCTTTCCTCACAAACACCCACAGTTAACAGACTGAACCAACAGTTTTTAATCACTGTGTCCACAACCTTTTACTTATGAGCTTCGAGTTTTCACTCTCATTTCTTAAAAGAATGCACTAGAAATGAAAAAAAGCTTTTAGGATTGTTCTTTTTCTTTTTTTTTTTTGTTGTTGTTCCTGGTTGACTTCCTAAAAGTTTATCAACTTTGAATGACACAATAATTAAACTGAAGTAAACTGCAATGAGAAAATAATTTTGCTGCATTTGCAGAACAAGAGCTGTCCCAAGTGGATCAGTCACTTCAAAAACACTGGGTTTAGGTGCTCAGCCAGTGGTATCTCCCAGTTTAATAGTTTGCTAGGCTTTGAACAGGAGAAAGTAAGACTTCTTGAAAAGATGAAGTGTGTGCATGCTGGGCTGTTCACCACTATCTTTGAAAGTCATCAAATATTTCACATACAGAAGTGCAAAAGAAGCAATGGCTAATCAGACTGTAGCATGACAATATTTTATACCTTGCAAAAAGTAATTTTAATAGAGACTACTAAACTGATGCAGGTGTTTAAATGCTGAATAACTAAGGGAAAATAAAATACATTTGATCTATTTGGAAAGTAATTTTTATACTATACACTTTCATCGAATGCAAATTACAAAATGAAAACAGACAGCTGCAGCTGATAAAGCAACAACCTGGCTACTCCAAATTTTAGGACCTGGGTCACTTCACAGAAGACTTCATGAATAGACACTGAAATCCAGAGGGAAACAATAAAAATCAAAATGAAGTAATGTACATTTTTAACAATATTTAGTTTGAAAAAGTTTTCATATTTTCAACTTAGAACTGTCACAAACAAGAACTACCACTACAAAACCATTATTTTAATAAGTTTAGCCTCCTCATTTCTCAGTTCTTGCATCTACCAATACTAGGTGAAATAAGATATCAGATTAGACAACATATATGGAATTATTTCTCAGGTAAAAATGCTCTAGGACCAATACCTTGGAATTAAACATATTTACAAATGAAATTTGTAATTCTTTCACAGTTCACAAACTTTAAACAAAATTGAGGATTTATATACGTAAAAGTAAAGCTAAAGGAAATTTGTACTTTTCTATTTACCAGACAAAGATTCCTAGTAGCCTATAATACCTAAAGAGATTGCCACTTGAGTCATTTATCAGTAGAGCAGAGTTTTTGATATGCAGCTATCTCATGACCATTGAGTACCCTCAATTTCTCATGCTCAGTCACTTCATCTTACACTTTCCACCCAATCCTCCAGTCCAACTCCTCTATCACAGCAACCTACGTCAACACCACCAGATTTTTTTTAACCTGGTCATAACCGAAAACAAAACAACAGACCGAGCTCAAATTACTCCATAGGATCTTTTAAGTAGCAACTTCCCTTTAACCAGACAGTCTCTCCCATAACAAAACTCGCTGCCCTCAGCCCATTAGCCAGTTCCTCTGGCAGAATAAATTTCTCATATTAAGCCCCATCTAAACTAAGTTATAATGCCTCATGTAGAGTGCTTTAAAAGCCTTGCTGAAATAAAAATAGGTTTGATGCCTTGCATTTCCTTACCTATAAAGTTAAGTTATCTTATCAGAAAAGATACCAGGTAACTCTGGTAGTAACCACTTTCGAGAAACGGTGTTGCATTTTAACTCAGAGCATTTGGCCATAAATTATCCGGGCCTGGACGCTCTGTTTCCTTTCCCTGCCCTCTCCCACCATGGTTCAGACTGACATTAAAATACACCAAATCTAGTGGACACAAATACCAAACCTTGAGTGACAGACACTACCTGTAATGAAACACTTTCTACTATACCTACTACAGCAAGGTCATTCATTTTGCTCAGTTAAAGGACAACAAGTGCTGTAAAATTTGATCAGATACCAAGGAAACTATTCACAAAATGGGCATTCTGGTATTTCTAACCAATCTTAGATATGTATCTAAAACTCTGCTTTGACAGGTTCCTGACAGACCTTAAAAAATGGGGTTTTTGTTTGTTTTACACTCCTCAATTTTCAGACAATCCAAATCAAACACAGAGAGAACATGCCAGCTCTTACATGTGAGGATAGATGTGAGCAAAGATGCAGGAAAATTAATCCCAGCAGTGAATATGGATTTGTTTCCCAAGCAGAAAGGAATTCACAGCTTCAAATAAATGAATGAAATTAAATAATAATAAAAAATAATCCTCCTGGCCAAAATAAATTATTTTATGAAACAAACAGATGGAATTGTAAGAAGGAAACAAAACACTCCTTGTAAGTCTTAAAACCAAAATTGCTGCTGTTGTCTTTGATCTAAGTTGTAATAAAGATCAATGAATATTGGAATAAATATTGCTAAATGCTGTACTCAATGGATAAAAAGAAAGATGAAAGTTTGGCTTTATTGTCCATAACACATCATACAATGAGCTCACCAAAGTTACCAGCTGGGGCCTCGCAAACCACATTGACCAAATAAGGCAAAAGACGTCGTGCCTGGAATCCTTTCCCAGTTACCTCACTCGGCTTCTGCTCGCCTTTCTACAGTAATTGCAGAGGTCATTTTTTTAAACTCAGATGGAGTAAATCAACAGGCTATCCAATGCAAAGCTGGGTCTGTGTAGTCTCTGGAGAGAACTCAGCTTTATTTAAACTGAGTGTGTGCAGAAAGGGAATAACTGAAATATGTGCAATAAAAACAGAAGAGCAAGTAGTATAAATCGAGAAGAGCAAGTGATGGCGATTTGTGTATTGCTGGTTAGATTACAAACATAAATGTTTTATGATGAATGTTTTGCAAATTTCTTGGGTACCTTCAGGTTTTTAAAGTTCATGTGAAGAACTGGTCTTTAATGTTATTCTTGTGACGTTCCAAAAACACTTGAACTTTGCACTCTTTGTACTGTCCTTGTATTTGAAATATAGCTCTGTAACATCAACAGGATGTATTTTATCTTCCATATTCTCTTTGATTTCTGTGACCATATTTTTTGCTTTAACATGCTATAGTTTTGAAGAAACAATGAAATATTCTCATTCTCTGTTAAACACAACTAGGATACATAAATTACATATGGTACACAGGACAGTCCTATGTACTTCATGGTAGCAAAAATCTTGTGAAATCATAATTTATTAAAACAAAATGGCAATTCTCATAATTTATTTTCTCCTTTTCTGCCTTGCATGTATGCGTGTGTAGGGGAGGGGGTGCTGGTGGGGTGGGGTTTGCTTGTTTTCATCTCAAGCTGAATTTCATCTGGTGTTTTAGAAAAGAAAGAAAAAAAAAGCCCAGCAAGTACTTTTAAGCACTCTCTTGCATAAGCTTCACCTCAGCAAAATCTGACAGTAGTATGTAATATAATTTCCTATTATGTATATTGCTAACACAACTATCTAACAATTTGTTTCCTCTATAAAATTTGGAAACACAGCTTAACAGGTTGCTAAAATTTAATTTCAAAATTAATGTCAAAGTCCAATTAGAAGAGGGAGTTCAACACTCGAGAGGTGCTTGCATCTCTAGCTACTACTGACATAGCCAATGGCTAAAGGAATATAAAATTAACCTTGTGCTTCTATACCTCATCTCTTTAAATGTTAGTCCATAAGACATCACGACACAAATTAATTGTAAAGACACAGCTCTAGAAATATATAACATGACAAAACTATTAGCTATCCTGTGGAGTTTGCACCATTCAGCTTCTCTTCAGAGAGGAAAACATACACAGAAATGTTTGGGGATTTTGTCAGAGAGAAGGGTGACAGAAAAACAGAAGCAGCTTTGGGTTTGATATGAATAGAGTTCTACACACTGTTGTAAGTTAATGCTATGGGGAAAAAATGAGCTCACACCTGGTATTTCAGAGCAAAAACTAACAGTTGATACATGCTCCAAACAGTTGATGTGTTTAGAGAAGACAGCAAACAAGTAGTGACCTTCTCAGTGTTCTGTGAAACTTGCTGCTGAAATCCAAACAACAAGAAAGCATGTACATTTTTTGTTTGGTTATCAGTACACATCATCCCAGAGGAGTTCAAAGAGCCAAATATCTGTGCAAACCTTCATTAACTGCAGATAAGTAAGTAGCAACTCATCCCTTATTTATAAAAGTTCATAAATGCTCAGGGGTTGATCCCAGTGAGCAGAAGTCAGATAAGCGATCAGTGCATGTTCTCCACTTACTAACCATGAGTTTCACAAAGCCCAGATTTCTACTCTATTTCATACAGGTCTCATTATTCCTAGATCACACATTGCTATTCTGTAATTACTAGAAAAACAGGACTGAATGAAATTAATCTCTCACTTCTTTGTGTTGATTCCATGTACTTAAATGCCAACTGTAATTGCTTCCACTGATAAAAATCAATTCAAAGGCGAATGTTTGTATAGCACTTGGTTATAAAGTAGGTCTGAATCTCTCGTTTCTGAATTTGGCAGTTGAATCCATGTACAGTGCAGGAAAAGATGAGTTTATTTGACATTTTATAAAACAGTGAGCTGGGAGAGCTCTCTATAGGGTATCAATGTGTTAAGCCAAGTATCCTGCCCAAAACACACAGTGCTGCATAATCAAGTCCCTTAGACATTGGAATAAGAGTTAGCTGCATCAGGCTCCCTCCTGAACTCATTCTGGACACTGTCGTTTGACCACAGGCAAGGCAAAACAACCACTGTAAGATAAGCAAATGCCTGTATTGTATCTGGAAGAAATATGGAAAAGAAACCAGCCATTGTGATCTACCAGAGAGGACTCAACCTGTTCTGTAATGCCCCGCCTTTAATGTTCAGTAGTGGATGATACAAAAAACAAAGGAGTCATCTTAAATTAGATCATTATATATGTGTTGACATCTACTGAGTGATATTCAAAGGAGACATGAGTGTCTTATAAAGTTCTGCAGAGAGCCCTGTGAACTTAGGCTTTCAAACACGGTGCTCTGCAGAGAAGAATGATATCACTTAGACAATAGGAATGTGAAATGAAATGGTAACTCAAAGAACTAAACAAGACTACTAAAACCTACTGAAAACTAAAAATATTTTTGTGCTGGGATTAAATTCTGATTTATGCAGCACAGTAAATAAACTCCCAGCCCTGCATCTCACAGCAGCATAGGGGTGGGACAAGAGAAGAATGCAGCTGTACACAAAAACATATCAAGTAAGAGGGTAAAAAAACATCCATTTGAGAGAAGTCTGACCTCAAGTTCACAGTTAAAATTCTTCACAAACATCTACTTAGTTCCTGTGCGGAAGCAGTCGCATCTGTTTGCTACACATTCACAACAGCAGTACAAGAAATATAAACCTTTGGTCTCTCTTTCCAATAGTTCTGTTCTTCCTCTGAGTTTGTTTTGAGTACAGCACAAGCACAACCTCACCTGCAAGATCAGGGAACTTTTTTTTGTACTCATTTAACCTTACAAATGCAAGATCTCCCAGAAATTTTTATGAGTGCTAATGTAAGACGCAAAATGCTCCAGAACTACCATATTTATGCAGACAGAAGGTGTTGTTACTAACCATACTTCCAGTTGACCACCATAGCCTTTATGAACCTTTCAGAGACTGTGATCAAAGCAGTCACTGATGATAGCCACAGGATCAGACTGAAACAGCTCTTCTAGACTAACAGTTCATTCCAACATTTTTTCCCCAATATTTCCTGGGCTGAGTATTGCACCCTTGTATAGACAACCTACACTGTTTCTCTAACACAGACGTAACACTTAACAGCAAAGAACTGGCTTGAATTTCTAAATGAAGCATTTCCACCACGGGAAAACCTTTGGAGAATATTAAGATGAATATTCTGGCAAAATGAATATGAGTCACTGCACTGCACCAGCCATGTAAAGAGGAGAGGGAAAGTAGAGCCAGAAAGTATGCCTAAAGCACAGTGACTTCAATCTTTATACAATGGCCACTTGAGGACCACTGCACTCAGAGCAGCTGTTTGAACCCTCTCTATCATTCTGGGTTAATTCAAGATGCAGCATAATGTAAATGCAGACATCAGAAGATGAATACAACTCCAGATGGTAGGAATGTGCAACAGTAGCAAGAGCTGCTCCCCATGCATATTATCAGTCTTTAAGCTCCACTTGTAAATCATCTCCTCCTCTGAAGTAAAGGATTCAGTATAATTTACTAACATATTAATGAGGATTGTATCAAGTCTGTTTGAATACAAAATGTCTGTTTTGAGTCCAGCCTTCAAAACACACTGATAAACTCAAACATACATGAAATGAAAAACAACCACAGCCACTTACTTTTGCTGCTCCTATTTGCTCCTTACGAAACTTCTCCAGCGGTGCTATTAGCACATCATTAGCATTCTGGATCTGCAAAGTAAAACACAAAGCATATCTTTTTAATAGAGTATTTGCAGAAAGTAGAGTCAGTGTAACTCTGCCAATGTGAAAGACTGAAAAAATTATGTCTGTAACATTCTGGTAAGAGCATATGGGTAGAAGGCAAGTTATTATGTTTTCTTTACACAAAACATACAACACACATGTACATTAGTCTATTACGGAACGTTTTCATGAATAACTGAAGCAATTGTAATGAATGTTTCTCTCCAATATGTAGAAGGGTTTTCTGGTACTTTACTTCCATTTCTTGCATCTTGCCTAAACTCAGAATAGAAAAAGAAAACTTTCAGGAACATGTTTTGGCAGAACTAAGAAGGCAAACGTACTGACAGCACTGACTAAAAAAGTCTGTGTTTACAGAATCTGAAACTGACAGCTGAATCTTTTCAGCTATATCTTTGGATTACGTACCTAGTTACACTGAACAGATGAGAGTGAGGCAGAGAACTCTAAAAAGATAAGTGGACAATTTAAAAAACACTCTAGATTGGGTTCCTTCACTTTTCTAAACTAATTTAAGAGGTTCTGCAGCTATTTTTATCCCTTTAACCTAAACCAGGGTTCTTAATGAAACACAGTATTCCCCTCATAGTCTCTGTTTATTTAGTGCAAATCCAGTCCTGGGAACCCCTCTCTGAAAACCATTCCCAGCAGCGACCACCCAAAGCAGTCCCTAGCTTTTTGTTCTCCTCACCAATCCAGTCTTTACCATACTCATCATTTGGGCTTTGGCAGATTTGGAGGTCCGGGCAAAGCTAACATGCACCTAAGCCAAACATGAATGAATACAGCTCTTGTGGTTCTTCCCTAACAATAATTGGTAAGTCAAATTGTCAGTTGAGCACAAAAACTTCACAAAAGGCTGTACTAATAAAATACAGAGAAAAAAATCCATTGAAATACCAAAACATTTTCTTTCCTTCCAAATCTAACACTGTAATTTGAAAGACCACAGAATCACCACTCTTAGCAGGGAAAAGTTTCAGGAAAAGTTGAAACGCAGTTTGATACCCTAATGAAACAAAGTCCAAGACAGCAGTGGCAAAACTGGACCGCTCAATGATACAGTGATCAAAATCTGTTAACATTTAAAAACAAAAATCGGGCACAGAAGATGAAAAGGAGTTTTTTCACTGCATTCAACATCCTCCATCAATTCCACTGGATCAGACTACAGAGCTACATCTCAGGTGGAAGTTTCCCAATAATATAGAGATTTTTAGGCATCATCCAGCAATCCATCTGGGACTCAACACTTTTTACACTGCAAAGTGCATGTACCTAATGAAAGATAGTTTCAATCCCAAGGATCACTAAAGCAGACTATTAGGGGTGTAAAACTTAAATCACTTGCCACAACGAGACAACATTGCAGTGCATACACCTGGAAGCAGCAGCTCAAAGTTTTGGTAAGTTACAGAGCATGTGCATGGCTTTTGTCAGCACACACAGAAATAACAATGGCTTGCTGGAGTCACTGGTACAGAAGTATGGATGCATTTTTTATTTTTTTATGTACAAAATTAATTTTTTTCTCTGTCTTTCAGATTGATTTCTAAATACCTCACAATTCAATTAAAAGAGACATACATATTATTAAGCATTTACTGCTGCTATCAGTGATCACTGCTAGTCCTGTTCCTAGTCATTGCTGGTCAAACTAACTTTGTGTGGAGTTGAATGTCCTTCCCTTTGCTCACTGCTACCATGACTATGCAGCCTCCATGCCACATCATGAGACCTCACTTCACATATTAATACTCAACAGCATTAAAGAGACTGAAACACAACTCCTACCCATGTCACTGAAAGCTGCAGCAAAGCATATGAACTGTCTTGGGAAAAAAACCCTACTCCAAACACCATGGAAGAACATATTCATAGGAAGCATATCACACTGAGAAGAATCATTTGAGAAGCAAGAAGTTTTGCTGGGATGAAGCACAGTGTTATTACTCCCACAGTTACACATGAATGGGAAATGACAGTGTGCATCGCCAGGCTCATTGAAAGATGTCACACACTTCATCTAGACAAGGTCTGTGTCTTTGGATGGATGTGCTGAGCCACATCAACAGAACACACTGCAAGCTCATCCCTGGGCTTGAAAGCTTCTATTGACAAGAGCTCTGATGTGACAATTCATCTCCCAGCAAGATTAGGAGCTATGCAAGTAATAGGCTTTGGTTTTGGGGAGGGACCACATGACAGCAAAGGACCAGAGGAAATCCCAGCAGACACATTTCTATACAGCCAGTATTACAAGATGCAGCATGCTTCACTGTGTACAGACTTCCATCGATATCCACCAGGCTGAGCCTAGCCTTTGGAAACTGAAAATTATTGAGAAGGAAGAATTTTTGCCTTACATATGCATTTCTTAATTTCCTTTCTTTGGCAATTCCTATCACTGCAACTACTTTACAGTTTCCTTTCAAGGGTTACAAATTGGCACAGAGCCTTCCCTGCTTCCCTTCACCCCCGCCTGAAGCAAGAATCTAGCTCTCCCACAGTCATTTCTATGGACATCTGATTGCTTTAGATAATTTGAAATTTTCACTGTGTGGTCCTAATGGAGTAAATTTCTTCCTGACAAGATAATATTCCCTCTCCTTACTCAGTTATTGTGCTAGATTGAAATCATGGACACTTGGAACAGGCAAACAAGGTCAAAAAGACTAACAGTTTCTGTAAATAGCAACATCAGAAGTCCATGTTGTGTTTAAAATATGGATCTTATCCTTCAAAGCCTATTCAGATTAGTCACACCTTTAGAGAGCTTTCACTTTCTTGATCCAATAATTACTGAATGCTACATGGTTCCAGTGCCCAGCATGGCTAATACGTGGCAGTTAATCAAATAACATCATTGTTTCTCTTGTTTGGCAATAGCACTAGTCTTTCTCCAGAAAAAAAAAAACCAAAGGGATCACACAATTTTAACATAGTGACAGTAAATCAGTCTTTTTAAATTAAGATGCTATAAAGGTATTAGACAGATGTAAGAGGAGAATGTTACTTTGACAATTGAGAGCTGTATTAGATATAGTAAAATGCAGATTTTTCTAAACTACTTAATCAGATTTTTATCTTTGGTATATATAAGTCTACTTAGTTATAGTTAACTCTACTCATTGCAAAAATACCACTCAGATCACCCCAAATTTATATAATTGAAAAAGAAACATTTAAAAATTCAAGATACTTTTTCTAAGGCAGTTTGGACAACTTAGGAGGCCAATCTCTGTTCGCATAACTGCAACATTACAATACACTCTCACAGCCTTTGAGACAATATGGTGAAGCACCTTAAACTGCCTTTTCTGATTCATGATAATCCACTTTTCCAACCCACGCTCCTACCCTTCAAAAGTTAGCTGTAAAATTGAATTAATGCACCAACACTGAGATTAAACTGTGGTTTTCACACATCACAGAGAAACTCCACATCTGTACTTGGAGATATTTTGGGTTAGCAATTTTTTAAACTTTTTTTTTTTACTAGAACTTTCAATCAGTAGAACAAAGAACCTTATGAGAATTATTATTACACAATGTTAGAAATAATTTATGTTAGAATAAACTTATTGCAAACATATCTGAACATTTCAATGTCTAGCTTTTCCTAAATTCAAGTCAATTTTTTGAATGAGTTTTGTAATTAGTTTTCTACTTTTTCTGAATTTGGGATAGTGAATGATATACAGCCTGTACATGCAGCATCCTTGTTCTTCTTTTAAACTGGAGGAGGGTAGGTAAAGATTTAAATGAAAGAGGATAGATTTAGATTAAATATTAGGCAGCAATTCTTTTTTGTGAGGCTGGTGAGGCACTGGAACAGGTTGGCCAGAGAAGCTGTGGCTGCCTCATCCCTGGAAGTGTTCAAGGTCAGATTGGATGGAGCACTGAGTAGCCTGGTCTAGTGGAAGGTGTCCCTGTTTGTAGGGAGAAGGATGAGGTAGGTCATCAAAAGAATTAACAGAATTACCCACTGCCAGAAGAAGACAGCAACAACAAGAAGTAAGGCACATTTGCAGTGACAGAATCAGGAATTAAATCAAGTTTATCTGAATTACATCAAAGCATTTTAATTATGAAAAACTGTTGTGTTTATGTATTCTATCTTGGAAATAAATTTTTTACTCCAAAATCTGCTGTATTTTTCATGGCAACACAGAATGATCACATTTGCATATGGGAAATACAACTCATTTCCCTGAAATACTGAATGGCTCACAAATTCTGAATGCTGGCAAATACCAACTTGCTTCCTATTGGTATAAGACATCTAAAAAACACGAATCCATTCAAAGGCAACAAATCTCACAGCTAATATATTCACAGTAATAAATTGCTAATTTAGAAAAATATTGCTCTGCTAGTCAAAAAGACATAATTTAATTTTGAATCTTTTACTTAATTCCTAACAATTCTTAATATCTGACCAAAATCCACTTCTTTTAGTCTGTGGCCTGTATCAACAGCTCCTATCAATACAACTTCAAATACAACCATAGAGACCAAATACAGACAACCAGGCATTTATGTAATTTATATTTCAAATTGGATGCTACAAAGAATAAAAACATGCCATTATAAAACACTGGCCATGTATCTAAGTTAACAGCTTCTGTTTTAAAAGTTAAAAAGTATAAATATTACATAAAGGTAAATTGTGAATTTCAATGTTTGTAACTACTTGACCTTAGTAGAACAAATATTTTTACCACTTTGTACAGGAAACTTTATTTTACACAGACAAGTTACATGCTTAGAAAACAAAATCACAACAATATACTTGACGTTTATCTTAATCCCTCTCATATTTACTCAAAAAAAAAAAAAAAAAAAAAAAGAAAGAAAAAAGAAAGATTACAACAAATAGTATTGAAGTTTGTATTAATTTTCTAAAAATATTACTACCAGTGCATTATTTAAAGTAGAACTGATGTGAAAGGAGGTTCAGAAGATTACAAAGTTTTAACTACAGACAATTAATAACACAGGTTGGACACTTACATGTACAATGTGCAATGAAATATTCAGCTTCTTAGCAAAAACCACATGCTGTATCAAGTGGTATTAATACACTGTCACAAGGGGATGCTTGTAAATCACATGCTAGTTAAGGCTGGGAGTAGTCATATATATGAATCATAGAATGGGTTGGAAGGGACCTTAAAGATCATCAAGTTTCAACCCTCTGGCAGAATGCCTTCCACTAGACCACAGTTTTTCCTAAGTTTTTTCAAATGATTTTCTATATTGCATAGTTTAAAAATAAATTACTACAGTGTCAAACCTGAAATGAGTGTTTCTTAAAACATTAAAAAAGGGACACAAGATGATATGCACAGGCCCTTTTAGCACAGAAAGGCAAGTCTCCTTATGGAGTCCTTGCAAAACATTAGAGGAAAAAACACTCATCTGAAGAACTTTAGATGTTAGGTCTTCTCAAGGAGCTTTTTCTTTTTTACTGACTACAGGGACAGCAGGTGAAAAAGCAGCCAACCTTCAATAAAGTTAGTCTTTCTGAATATTCCTGACTTAGATTCTACGAATAACTTTTTAAACATTCTATTTATATCCCCAAAGGTACACATTAATATGAGGCATATATATACACAGGAAAAAAATGTACATGTAATATTTTAAAATTAACATTGCAATCATAATTTCAGGATCTTGTGTATCTTGACTTTGAAATTACTTTGTAGAGGTCTTTGTAAATGAAGGCTTCCTGATATATTTTTCCATCAGAGCATCTAATTATGAGTGAGTGGAAAAACTAGATGTGAAATCTTTATCTTTCAAGTATTTGACATCAGATTTTGTCTTTTTTTTTAAATTATTATTATTATTTTATTTTTTTTATTTTTTTTTTACTTTCATAAGTATTTACCATTCCAGAAATACAAATTTTTAGAGAGATAAGTAAGACAGGGGTTTCATTTGAAGCATCCATATTTCAGAGACAAATATCTCAAAGAAATAAGAGTTAATATTTTTATCTTTGTGTCCTCTACTGATAGTTCAATACCTTAATGTTTGGATATCAACTCCCAGCCTGCTCCCATCAATGTTTTTTTCTATTTTCAGGCTATGGAAAATTGACAAAGTTAGAGAGAAGTACAGATTCTGTATCCACTTCTGTATAAACCAGGAGAAGATCCTGAACTTCCCCTTTTTCTGGGAAGTGATATCCTTTAAGGTTCATCTGGTTGCATACCCAGTTTCTTGAGCAACAGAATCATAGAAAGCCTTTGGCTGGAAGGTGAACCTTGAAGACCATCTTGTTCCAACCCTCCTACCATGGACAGGGACATCTTCCACTAGACCAGTTACTCAAAGCCCCATCCAACCTGGCCTTGAACACTTCCAGGGATGGGGCGTTCACAGCTTCTTTGGGCAATCTGTTGCACTGCCTCCCCACCCTCACAGGAAACAATTTCCTTCTCATATCTAATCTACAGCTCTCCACTTTCAGTTTAAGCCATGCTCTCTTGTCCTATCACTATTGGAAGTTGCTAGAAGGTGTCCCCAGAGCCTTCTCTTCTCCAGTCTGAACAGCCGTGGGACAGAGGCAAGACCTACTAGAAGGCACACAATTTGTGGAGAACTAAATTTAATCTGGAAAAGTCTATTGATGGTAAGACCTTAAGATCTGAGGCAGTTTAGATACTTTTTGATGGAATTTTGACAATCCCATATGCTGAATAAAACCAGATTTTCCTGCAAAGCTCAAATCCTTCTGGCACAGAAACACTTACAGTGGGGGCAGCAAGAGAGAGTGATCCTATGACCATCAGGGCTCTCCACTCTCATAGTTTTGTCTTAATTCCACCCTTTACTTGAGGTGCTGGCTCACCATTCCTGTGCTCAGCCAGCCTTCATTCTTCCCCTCCATCCATGAAGCTTTCCTTCTTCAGGACACTGTAAATTCCATGGTAGCAAGAGACCTCCTATTCTAAAGTTTATTTCACTGATACATTTAAATCCCGCAACTATTAGCCAAGCATTTAATGTGACCTCCTGCCCTTCCTGTGACTTGATGCTTAACTGTGGTGACACTCCACGAATTTATAAAAGGAAAGCAACAAAAGAAAATTCTAAGAGGTGCTTGCTATTGAACTAGAAACTGAAGGAGAAGGGGAAAAATATTTAAAAGCTATTCTTTAAATTAGAGGTTTGGTTCTGTTAAATACTTCGGTTCAAGCAAGCTATTGCAGAAATTTGTACTACTGTACATATTGCAATACAGTGCATCTTTCACAAATAGGGCCCACTTATTTTCATAGTTTTTTCACTCTCCTCTTCCAGAGTCAATAAGATCCTTCAAAAAATTAATAGCCTATCAACATTAATTTGAACTCTGCTTTTTCCTCCACCAGTCTCCAGTGCAGGTAAGCTACAGGGCAAGTTATGTAGTGAGTATCACATCAAATGTGAGACCAGTACTAACAGAAAGAAATTACTTTTTCAAGTTGAGAAGGAAAAGAAACATTTCATCATTCTTGAAAGCATATTTAGCACCAGGACTTTACTTGTGTGCTAATGGTACAAACAAAAAACAAGAACTTCTCTGAGGGAAGCCAATTCAAGGACTACTCTCAGACTGCACTTGAAGGGGAAAAAGAAATAAAAATAAAGAAAATAAATTAATAAAGTCAAAGAACAAACAGTTCCACTCATGCTAAGAAGACTGTTAAGCACATTATAAAAGCAAGTGAACCTTGCAGAGGTTTGTGCTATCTTTGTGATCACTAACCAAAGACGACCCCTTGTCTCGTAAGTTGGGAAGAATATAAAATATCATGAGGTCCTGTCAGGCTCTCTGTCCTATTAGGTAGTTTTGTTTGATCGTCTCAAGTATCAGCCGAGGAAGAAAACGCTATAGTTTGCAATGAATATGGTTTGTGAGCTCATCGGTAGGAATGAGCGAGTGCACATCATTTTAGAAATACTCCATCATCCTTTTTTTCCTATTTTTAAATTACCCACTATCCATTAAGCACACCATATAATTAAAAAGAATTAAGTTTAAAATACTTTCATCAGCACATGAATCATTAATAAAGTGTTTATATAAACCACATTTCATTAATTTTATACCCCAGCAGTCTCAAAGTTGGGGCATCTGCTTTCTGAGCTGTTTCCATGTGCTCCTGAACAAGGCGATGATGACCCCTGCTATCTCAAAGGAGGGTACCACATAGCAAGTAGCTATCAAATACAGCCAACAGGACAAATATTTAATAACTATACAGAAGGCAACATGTTTTACAAATGACTTAAGTCATCTTACAATTATTTTTCTTTATGATTTGTTCACTTCTTCATGAACTGCACCATAACAAACAATTCTCCGTGACTGTAAGACTGGACTCTTGATTGTAGATACTGCTCAGTGAAGGTAAAAACACATAAGAAGGGTAAAAAGGCCCTTAGATAAGAATACTTGCACCATGAATTTACAGCAGCAAGTTTCAAATGCACCTCAACAATTCTTTTTTTGCGTAACAAGGTAGGTTATTTATGACTGAAGTCATATCACTGGAGGCAAAAGAGAATCGACTTAGCCACAAAAGTTAAATATATTAGAAGTTTTTAAAGACGAAAAAATGGTGTTTGGCATGTCTAGATGAAGTATATTATTAACACATTCATTTAATATTTCTTTTTAATGCTAAATCCCTTTATTTATCTTGTTATCTCAATGCATTCATTGCCTGTAATGTCTCTGGAGGAAAAAGCTAAATATTCATTCCATCTGGTTTAAATTCCACATGTGAGAATATGCAGTAAGGTTAATATATCTTTGTTGCCTTATGAAGAGAAAACATCATTATATTTAAGCTCCCAGAACTGTTGTTAGTTTCCAGCAGTTAAGTTTTAATGTTTATATGCAAACATGTTTTGGTCATAAACACAAGATTCTTGGGCATTGTGGGATCACTAATACTTCAAGCACAACTTTAACAGCACCAAGAAGAAGCTACTCAATTTCTACCATTTGTATATGAAACAGAAATTGAATTTAGCATAATCATCTACTAAATGGTCTGGTTTGTCAAACCAAATTTACATTTTCAAAGCTGATGTTCAAATTGCCCAGCTGAGTTAAGAAAGTGCACCAAATCCACAGTATCAGTCACTCCAAGCAGCAGTAAAGTCAGAGGCTACAAAACTGACACATACCCAGCGAAAAAGCTGCCTCTGATAACACGTAGTGGCAGTGAGGTGTCTAATACATTTCATGGACATAAAAATTATTTACACCATATAATACAGTGTCATCTGCATACAGAAAGTAGATTTATTTTAGGAGGAATATCAGGCCCCTTTCAAGCATTGTGAACTACTTAAGTGAAATTGCTACAAATATCTTTATGTTAGTTCAGGGTTACAACTTCAAGATGCACAAAACAAAGACTTAAGAAAATAGATTACTGAAAACATTCATGTTTCATCTATATGCACATGTGCATGTAAAAACTCAGATATTCTCTTATTGCCTCATAATTCTTTATTTTACTGCAAATCTCAAAAGACTGCTAGATTTAATTATCTTTAGATAGCTGAATGAAGAGACAGGTTAAATACCTCCATTATTTGATACAAATATGACCAAATTCTATCTTTTCCTGCTACCATCATATTCAATGATATTTATAAACTTAGATTACAATAGAAAACCATGTGATGACAACCTTCAAAAATGTCTTTTTTACCAAACATTTAAAATATATTCACTCTTTTATAAAATTATCATACAAAAAATGTACAGTTACAACATCTTTTAAAATAAGAGATTATATAACAAAACATATTTTTTTAAATGTCATTACCTACAAATAATATGAATGCAAATGAAAACATCCTTCAGGAAAAGCAACAAAAAATCTTTTACACGACAAACAAGGAAAGGGAGAAATGAAAAACAGCAGTTGGTAAGAATTCTGAAAAATAAAAAGGAGATTGTGCTAATAATACGTAATAGTACCAAGAAACTGAATGCCAGAAGTTAGTATCAAGACAATAGAGTCCAGCTGAATTATAAAAGGGCATGGCTAGTTTTATGAGCATTAATAAGTACAGACTAGTTACATGTATTAAATTGAAGGAAATATCTCAGATTTGAAAGTGTTTGCAGAGCAAGCACATAACTTCTCTCTCCTCTTCCATTCACACCATACAAACTGGCAAAGCAGCCTTATGTTTGTTGCAACATTGGATACTCCCCAGAAGAAAAATCTGTGTACAAAAGGGGCCTAAACAAATTCAGACAAGTTATGCTTTATGGTGTAGTTGAAGTGGTAGGGATAAAAAATCAAACATTATTTATCATAAAAAAATTATTAGTTTCAAAATTTAACTTCTTCCCTTTCCCCTTGGTAGCCTGAATAAAATAAAGCAATTCCACAGCTCCTCTCATGTGTCAAGTCTCTATTCCAAATGTTAAACCCTGTATCAAGAATTACAAGTACTGAATAAAGATGTAAACACTGGCATGTTGTAAATTAGGCTTCATTGAGAAAATTAAGATGCAAAGAATGGTATCAAGGGAATTGTCCGGACACAAGTTTAACAATGCTGCTCCTGCCCTCCCACAGTAACTTTTAACAAAATTGACTTAATTCTCACAATGTGCCTTGCCAAGAAATGGATTTGAATAAAGGACCCTCATTAGCAATAAAAATTTGGAGGGTGGAAGTGCTGCTTGAACTTTTCTCTGCTGAAGTACATGCAAGGAAAAGTACTTTGCTGAATTACTAACAGTGTCTGCACAGGCCAGTCCCAGCCTGCCAGTCCAACTGCGTCAGCTGCTGCTCCCAGCTTCTTCAGCAGCAACGGAGGAGTAAACCTGTAGCATCCATGCACTGACAGTGAAACTTAGGATGCCATCTTTCTCTACCAACTGTGGAGCTCACAGTGCCTATTCACTCCTTCTCAACTCCTAGTTAGGCTATGTAATGTTCTCTAAAAGATGATAAGAAGTCTGATAGAATTTTGCAATTAGTATTAATGCTCAAACACTCTTTACCTGCTCTCTCTTAGCTTCTGAGCAAAATTTAAGGTGTTGGTGATTCTTGAATGCAGTGGTCACGTGCAGGGAACTATCTAAGCATTATTCATCATTGCTCAGAGAAGTCTGCTGAGAGGACTACTACCTTAGTGACAGCACAAAATATTTATGTTTTACTACTGACAGCACCACTGATCCAATCTGAAAATAAAGAATGCCATATCTACTTCAAGCAACTTATGGATCAACAGAATTGTGAACTAAATTCCTGTAGCACTAGCTTTATTTAGCAATCTTGAATTCAGGTCCTCAGGCCACAGCTGCACACCTAAAATAGGGCACCTAGATCAATTTTAAGACATTTTCATTATAACACAGTTTAAAACACTGAGTTTTGAACAAAAGTGACAAGCTACAAACCTGGCTCCATGAGTCAGTAATCTTCAACAGCTGGAGGGTTCATACAACATGGACTACCCTTGTAAATAAAGTAGCTCCTGTTGTGTGCTAAAGGCAAAAAGCAGAACTCAAGATTCCTAGCATTCAAAAACAATACCATAACTAGGACAACTGAACTCATTGTGAAAGCACCAAATGTGCCTGAGCAGTGCCTACAGAGGGATTTGCAGTGACTCCTTCAGCCCAGCTACAAGGAGTCAACATCAAAAACTTGACGGGCAAGACATTTAAATATGATTCATTGGGAGGATAGTCTCCAACATTGTTACACATAATACACAGAAGAGATCACCTGAAAACAGTCCTTGACCAATAGAAAGGTACAATACATTTATGATCAGACTAAGATGTGTTGATCCACTAGAAAACTCTCACATTAATGTTTAAGAAAATTCCTGTTCTAGGTACTGATCATAAAAGTTCGAAGTCCTAAGAAGCACTGAAGTGTTTCAACTCCAGTGTGCTCAGAAATCAGAAGCCAAAATGCATGAACCGGTTCTTAACTCACTTCCTTGATTTGTGGGTTTAAACACACCAACTTACACCATTGCAATGTTAACCATTACCAAAGACATTTTCCTGGACAGGCAGTGAAGGACCCCGCAGCACCAAGCATGCTGACACCCAGTGACTTCCCGAAAGAACAGGAGCAGTGAGCAGATGCTACAAAAAACCTGCTTGAGTATCTGCACACTACATGCACTGTAAAGTAAAATTCAAATGCAGAAAGCACTGTATATTAAAGTGTGTCCTCCAATAGTTTTAATTTATATGAAAATTATTCCCATCTCACCCACACAGGAGTTTTAAATGGATTAAGAGAGGACAACAGCCAATAAGCTAAGAAAGAAAGGGAAAACATCCAACTGACTTACACCTTGTAATTTATTGTAAAAGTCCCCTAGAGGATAATATACTGGTGCAAATTTTCTGCACCTAGGATGCATTTTTTTATCTATTGAGTTTCCATTTCTTTTCAAAATATGCTAGTGCTTTCTTTTCTCTAAAAATTCTTTCATGTAACAAAGACCATGCAACAAAGACCATGTATGCCACCTACTCTTTTCATTGCACAAGAACACACTTCAAAGAACTTCTGACTTCTGTGTGTCCCGTATTCCTCTTTTCCCTTCAGTAGGCAAGAGCTCAGTGGGGTTTTTGTCACTATTGTCACTAACAACATGAGATGGAAATTGTTTTATTTCCCTTGTGCCCCCCCTCTCTCTTAGTCACTCCTATGTCTTTGACTTGCTGCTTAGTTGCATCAGCAAAATTATTTTCTATATAGACGGGTCAATTTCACAAAGTGTTAAAAGAATGCATTTAACTTCTTCTGATCCATGCACAATTACAAAGATGACTGAAGCTGGAGGTTTTATAACTAAATGGCTATATCCTTTTTCTCCTATTGGAGGAAAAAACTACCTAGTGTTAAATCAAACAAACAAACAAACAACAAACAAACAAAAACATAAAAAACCCCTACAATGCAACACCAAACCAAACCAACAGTTTGGTTTTTTGTCCTTTTTTCTCCACCAACTCCCTGAAAATATTTAGAAGACAGACATAAATCGGCAGCAATCATGGTGGGTAACTAATCATCCAGTAAGACATACCATTTCTTTTTATGGCTTACTCCATGGACTGTAACTCTGTGAAAACTGTAAAAGATAAAGTAACCACAAACCAACCACACCGAAGGAAAACCAGTTTAGTCGCGTACTTAAAAGTTTGTGTATTTATCTTTTTATCACTACCATTAATACAAACAGTGCATGTCTCTTAACTAGGCTGAGTTCAAGTCATACTGAAAGCAAAAGAGAGCTTCAGAATGTAATTTCAGATAGCCAGCATAAGAATACTTTTCTGTTTTTACCTCCCTTTATAGCTTTCCAAAAAAAGAAAAAAAATTTCTCAGCTTGAATGTTTACATTACATATTATCAAGTGGGAAATGGCTACATAAACACAGGAAACAGCATAATTGAAGCACAGAACTAATGAAAAAAATTGAACCAGAATTCAAGTATACCCACACTTCACAACATTTTTAATAATAGATTATTTTATTGAGTACTTTGGTCAATGTAGAGATTTTAATATATTACAAGTACCCTTCACTTCTTAAACATTTATTATATGAAACTTTTTTTTTCCTGTGAAGCAAAACTAAACAAAACAAAACCAAATCTTCTTCTCCTAGGGGAAATCTTTAATTTAAGAGGTGAAGAAGTGAAGGAATCTCTGCTATTCTGGACAGTTTGCGTAGCTTTTTTCTGTTCGTTTTTCTTTTTTTAATTCAATGCATTAACAGTTACAGAAATTATCTGATTAAGATAAATCTTCGCAAATAAGCAACAAGCTTTACTTTACAAAGACCTTATTTTAAACCTTCCTAGACATTTTCTATCTGGCTGTTAGACCCACTTAAGAGTCACCCCAAATCAGTTTCGTATGTCTATTATTTTGTCTCCTTGCTTTTCCAAATCCTGGTCTGTAAATTTTGCAGCCAGCCCTGCTTTTCTCACTGTGCAGATGTCAACAAAAACTCTCCAGAGCAGAGTGAATGCACCCCAAACAGGCCTCCTTGTGAGGTCCATTAGGATGTGAAGGGACAGTTAGAAACCAATAAAAGAATAAATAAACACTTAACTAATCAAAGGAGGAACTTTCTAACTTACTACACAAAGTAAATGCAATGCTATTTAATTAGCACACATTATTCTTTAAGAGATGTCGAGCTGTCAGACTCATCACAACATTTATTTCGTAAAGCTTCATTTGTCAGAACTGCTGAAACTGCATGATTTTAAATATGCTTTCCTGAAAAAAACAGAAAGTCAGAATGTGGATTCCTTATTCCTAGACCAAAGCTGGAAACATTAAGCTATTCTTTAATGACAGACTTCAGAGCTCAAGAGTTTGAGTGCCCGAATGTCATAAGCAACAACTTTTGAATCCAAAGTAAGAATAAACACATCAAAATTTAAACTGAAACACAAACAAAATGAAAGTTTAATAGTGAGGGCTAAAAATAAGAAAATGGCTAACCAAACACAGAAGCCAAGATGTTGGCAGAAATGTTTACTAGAGCCAGGGTTTTGCTTTTAACTTTTCAAATTGCCAGAAATGGTTACATTTGACATAGTGGCTCCTTTGTCTGATTTTCTTCAAACAAACAAACAATAAAAATGGCCAGCTACAGAACTTTCCATAGAAATTTAGGCTCCTAAATACTGAAATCAATCTGTTTAGAGCCTCACACAAAATGCTCTTGGGAAAAATGTCATGGCTAATGATGTTACTCTCAAATTCAACTGGAAAAGCAGATCTGTTAGAGGTTTTCCAGCTTCTGTTTCCAGTTTTTCCCCAAATCCCTACCTTGAAAAAGCACGTGGAAGTCTTCTCAAGAAGTACAGCATAGTCTTAGCCCATTATCATAACAGACACCTTTGAGATAACTCACTGAAGAGTATTTAACAACAATCTGATTAATCATGCTGCAGGTTGAGAAGGATGCATGATCCCTGAGTAATACAAAAGACTTATTCTGTTTTTACATTTTATTTTCCAACACTTGGCTTGATGCCAGTTTGTGCCTTACACACGTCTATTTTCCTTGGCAAAGTATTTCACTAGGCAGCTCATTGTGAGGAAGTTTTTCTGACATTCGGCTTAAATTCTCTCCCAAATTCTTCCTGTCAGATGATTGTCTCTTCTTAGCTAGATGATGTAAGCAGCATTCACACTTCCCAGACAAAGAAACAAAAGTTAATCAAAGAGTGATAGCTTCAGAAGTAAGGTGAACAGTTCAAACTGAAAGGGGTCTTAACTATTAAACTACACTTTTAGCAGTCCATGCAACCACTTCTGTGTGAGGATCTGTGTCTAAGTGGTGGCTATGGGGACTAAGCCACTGTGTAAGCAGTCATCTGTCTGTTGCTCTTAGCAAAGCTGAGAATTGAATAAACAGCCAGGCACAGTTGTGCTGGTAGCAGACCCTTCACTGTTTGTAACCACTGTATGCTGCCTTACAGTATGAAAATTCGTTTTCAGCTTCACAGACACTGTAGGTCTCCCCACAGGTCAATTCCGGTAACTTCAAAAGTGGGGTCAACAGCTCTACAATCTATTACTATTAGGAATCACTTTGCATTGTATTGCGCAGCTACTGTGAAATAAAACACTGAGAAAGGCAGTCTGACAGTTCAATGCTTTGCTTCTGTGACATATCTGGTTCTTGACAGAAGAGCCATGGCAGTAACCAAACTATCTACTATTTGTTATCTCCACAGTACCAACAAAACCAATCCCCAAAAATCATTGTTTAAAAAAATTAAAAGGAAGAAAAAGTTGGTGTTGAGGAAACTACCTATTCAAAGAGATTAATGTAATTAGAATTTGTATTTTGCTTTAACAACTACTTCATGAATGAACACATCCAGGCATAAAGCCAAAATCAGCTGAGCTGTTTGTAATGGTACTATGCCCAGGAACTGTTAACGCTGAAACTGGAAGTATGTATCCTTTCAGGAAACAAAGGCACGTGTATGAACATTTAAGATATTTTCTGAAGAAATGCAGGTTAACTACAGATTTGAACTACACAGAGATAAGGGAACTTATACTGGTACAGGATCCACATGAAATCTTTCAGTGTTCCAATGCTATTGACAGTATTAACTCTCTGTGTGTACAGAGCTACCATATCCCGACCAAATTTAAAGATTAAATTGGAAACATGCAACATAGCTGTTTGAGTTAATTCCTTACAACCCCTGGAAAGGGTTATGATGTTCCTTTAAAAAGCTGGAATAATGACAAATAAACTAATATGAAAACATAATATATGAAATTATAGCAGAATTTAAATTTCATAGCTGCATGCATACAAAATTTTACTGATAGATGACACACAGAAGAATGTTCAAAGGTTATTTAAGGCTCAAATGCTGAAGAATTTTAAACTAAAAGGTTCTGTCAGTTGTCAGTGGTGAAAATTCAAAGTAAGCATGTTGGGAACAGTGCACAAAATTAAGAAAGGGATGCAGGACACGGGATGACACATGCCATGGCAAGACATTTAGAGCAAAAGGCCTAGAAATAGTATCAGACACAGATTTCTTCACCTTTTTTTTTTTTTTTTCCCCTGCTCTCATGCAAATATGACTAACAGAAGGTCTCATTTAGGTTGTATAAATTTTAAGAACCAGCCTAGGGGAGAGAAAGGGCTAGCTTGCGTTCTTTAAAGGTAGGCTTTTACTACAGAAGAGATATCCAATGAAGCAGTTCTCACAATAGTCTAATCTTTTAAGACTACCAGACTCTCTGGCCCCATCATTCAAAACTTTCTGCTTGACTATGTGACCATGGCTTCCAGATTTCTACTACACTTTCCTTTTACCAGGAGAAAAAGTCTCTTTCCTTGACCGCAGCTAATTGCAATAGTGGGACTGCAACAAACATTACACCAAGAGGCCAATTTGTAGGCATTCATTTTGGTGGTCATGCTAGCTTAAGCAGTTTGCTGATCTTGCATTGCTTCTTCATCCTACCTTTGACTTTGTATTTTGTCCTCTATTGTTGTGACACTGAAACAGTCTGTCACAACATGGTTGAAAAATAACCAGTAAACATTTTGTTTGTTTTGCTTTTAGCCAGGTCAGTTCTCTGAAGTGGGTACATAATAAACTGGCACTGCTGCCAAAAGAACAAAGCTGTTAATCTGTTTTAGTCTTAGTTCAAAGCAGAAGTACTTGCTCCAGAAGATGCATCCAAGAAAGTTTGTCCAAATAACAATAACTGGAGCTTCTACAGACATTTGAAAAGAATAATGAAAGCAACCTAAGTGTTCTGCAAATATTAAGACAACATCCTAATGAGAATACTTCAAATAAAACAACTTTGTGTGTAACACAGCTATGGGCCCATGCAGACTACATGGATTGCCTGAGGGAGAATATTTTGCTTTCCTGTGAAAAGGTAGGGGGTTTCGTTGGTGTTTGTTTGGATTAAATAAAGGCGTATTTGTTTCTACACACCCTTTGGTACATATAGTGCTTACGTTCTTATCTGGTTTTAATCACATTTCCAAGGACACTAAATAAGAACAACAAATACAAGGGTTTCAAACTATTCTGGAGATCAGACTAAATGAAGAAAAATTTAAAAAAAAAGTTGTCTGTAAGAATGAAGTACCTTTTCTCATATTACTAGGAGAACTGCAGATAAATTCACAATCCATTAAAAAAATAAGAAAGTTGGAGCATGTCACATGCTCTGGACACCATGTTCTGACATTATTACAGGCGAGTAATGGGTGCAGCACGTATCTTCTGCTACATGCAACTCTGTCTCCTCCCTCTGTAGTCACAAAACAAATGCATAACACTTAAAGGCTCTAAAGTTGGCTGATTCAGGAAAACTTGAGTTCCTTTAAAATACTCATTTAGAAGTGCAAACATCTTTCTCTTTTCTCTGTCAACAGTCATCTGAGAAGACACTTGTTTATTGACTGTGTTGAAAGCAAAAGCATCTACAATCTGAAATAGCAACTACACACATTTCTGTGAAGACTAAAACATCATTAAAATAAACTCCTTCCAGCCGTGCTACTCACTAAATGCTTCTCAAAACTTTGGGAAGTTGCTGTCATGTCAGCAAGACTACATGCAGTGAAACACATGCATGGATGGAATGAGCATATGAAAGAGAGCACAAAAATTAGATTTATACAATGAGGCTTTCCAACTAACCCTTCATTTTGTACTTTTAATGCAGATAGCATTTCATGTCTCTGTCTCTCCACCAGGAATGGCAAGCAATGTAGTTTTTGAATGTTCTCACTGAAAAATGCTGCAAGGTAAAGCTGGTGAGGGACCTTTTACAAAGACACATAGTGACAAGAACAAGGTGGACAAGGCGGAATGGCTTTAAAGTGAAATAGGGCAGGTTCAGGTACTAGGAAGAAATTCTTTACTATGAGGGTGCTGAGACACTGGAACAGGTTGTCCAAAGAAGTTGTGGATGCCCCGAAGTGTTCAAGGCTGGATAGGGCCCTGATCAGCCTGGTCTAGGGGGTGGCATCCCCACCCATGAGGAAGAGGAGGGGCAGGCATCAATCTCTTCTCTATGGTGACCAGTGACAGGACTCGAGGCAATAGTGTGAGTTGTGTCAGGTGAAGTTTAGGTTGGATATTAGAAAAAGGTTCTTCAGCCAAGAGTGTGGTTGGGCACTGGAACAGGCTCCCCAGGGAAGTGGTCACAGCACCAAGCCTGACAAGAGTTCAAGAAGCATTTGGATGATACTCTGAGGCACATGGTGTGACTCTTGGGGATGGTCCTGTGCAGGGCTAAGGGCTGGATTTAATGATCATTGTGCCCTTCCAACTCAACACATTCTGTGATTCTGTGAGAAGTGTACATCCATATGGAGGTAATTACAAATCAAGCATCTTGACTTTAGAAAGCAGGAGAAACTGTAATAGTTAATTGAATCAATTACATTCATCTACAATGTAGCACTCTTGCAACACACACTGTATTTTAAAATTAAATGGATTATTCTCTGCATAAAACTGAAGAGCAAATAGCATTAGGACACTAATTATCAAAGCCTTCTTACTAAGGCTTGGTACACTGTTTGTGTAAGATGCTAAATGAATGTGCATGAACCTTAAGAAGGGCTGTAGACAAGGACCAGAGCTAGCGAATCCCCTTATCTCTGCTACCCCTTCCTTTCCTCTTGAACAATTGTCCCAGGTCCTACTCTCAGCCTCTTGACCCAATCAAGACAGACAAGTGGTCCCTGTTTGATGCCAGCTAACCAGCCAATACAACAGCAGAGATTAACACCACAGATCTACATTTTCACACCTGTGATAAAAACTGTTTGCTAAAAGAAAATATTATGTCACAATTCAACTCTATGACAACTATCTTGGAAAACAGCAAAGACTGTCTCCAAAACCAGTCAGATTGCTTTCCTCCTTAACGGATAGGTTTACAAGTCAATGAGATTATCGAGGCCCAAGCTTAGCAGGACACAGTGCAAAAGGCTCTGCATAAGATATGGTTCTGCACTGTGGACATTCATACAGGAAGCAATTCACATTTTCAAAAAATAAAAGAAAAAATAAAAGGGACAGCTGCTAAGTAATACAGTGCAAAACACAAGCAGTAGGTTCTCTGCTGACTTCATGATCATAAAACTCTGAACATATTCTGAATTAACAGCATTATTCTGTCATAGCAAAATTATTCCAGAAGTACCTTCTGCAAAGTTAAATAAAATATGGACCTGTATTTTCAGCCCCAGAGGGTGGCAGTTACAGGGATGTGAGAGGGAATAATTGCAACTAGTTTCAACTGAGATCAGTTTGATTTTTAAAAATTATCATAGTCAAATGTCCCAGGATTACTTCACTTTTTCTTCATTTCCAAAAAATAATGGAACAAATTATTTTAAATAATGAAAATCATTAGAGTGCAAAACTGAAAAGCAACATATATTGCTATCTAATAATTATCTGATAAAATTACAGAAGTTGATGCAGTGTTATCTGGAAGAGTCAGTTAGTGCTCTGTAGTAAAAGCATCCACAATTTTATCTCCAAATTGTCTGCCCTAGTATGTATTCTTTATTTGGGAAAGGTTCAAAAATACAGACAGATGTTAGATGTTAAACTACATTAATGATAACAGAACATGAGCTGTTTAATTTTATTACTCCGTAGTTAATTTTTTTTTAAATTGAGCACAAATTCTAAGAAGCATTCACTGAACACGTGTATTTTTGTATGTAAGTCATACAAGGAAAGATAGCAAACAGGATTCCTTCTAGCCCAAGACACAGCAAGGGGGGAAAGCTGCATTGTGAGTTCTCTCTCAGCAAGAATGCACCAAAGGATCACATTGCAGATCTGCTCTCTGGGAACTCTGCATGAGAGAAATATGCCTACCACTTCTTCATTTCATTTACCAGTTGTAATGGTCACAGATAACATCTGAAGTGATGGGATGGAATTACTAGAAAGTCAGAGCCAAATGAATTATTTTTCCAGCTGGATCACTGCTCCAATTATGTTCACCACACAATCACTTGTACCAGCACTACAGGGAAGACTGGACATTGTCTTACAGGGTTCAGAAAATATTCTACAAATATGCAATTAATATGAATGCAAAAACATTCTTCTAGGTGTTGCTGAACTCCACTTGAGTTACCTCCCAAGATGACAGCAGATGGAACACAAGATTTGGGACAGAAAGTTGGTTCTGAAAACCATCAATTAGATAAAATTCTCTGTAGCACATTTCCTCCAGTCATTCCAGAGCTAAAACACAGCAGAAAACCAAATACTGATGCTGAGTACACCATCTTGCTTTTGCACAGTTTCCGAGGCTAACAGTCAGAAGCCTCAACAAAATATTATCACATACAAATTACATTACAAACAAAAACCCAACCCTAATTGCAAAGAAATCCTTTAATTTGTGGTGTCCCCTCACTTTTAGTAATATGCTTTCAGTCTCCCTGCAGGCCCATTTCTACCAAGAATACTAATTTAAATGCCAAAACTTGTATGAAAGGTGAAGAGCACTGAAAGCACTTACAAAATATGCCAAAACACCATCATACACTGTTTTTTCTACCTTTGAGAGAGACACAATGCAAAACAAAATGCCAGGTGTATGTTCTGCAGCCTCAGGGTGCTAGTCTATGCAACATTATTTTTCCCCTTTATGAACTGAGTAATAAGCTGCACCTGTGGACTGAAGACTGTTTATTCTTTTGATGGAATCTGTAACCCACTTTGCATTACAGGGAAAAGGTTAATTCTGCTCAACAACATGCTGTGTCTTTCAGTATCTGATTTTATGTATCATTCCATGGATAGCTGGTTTTAAAAGTCCATTTATTTTTCTTCAAGTGCAGCTTTTGAAACTGAGTATTTTGATGCTTTCCCTGGAAACAGATAACATCAGACCCCTTGTGTGAGGGCAAATGCAGAATCACAACAAGAACATCCAGTTAATACAAAAAAGGTCCACAAAAATGAGATACTGTCTGAAGCACAAAGATTATTAGATATGAAAAGACAGACATTATAAAGAAAAATATTCATCAAGCATAGTACAAAACCATCCACCTCAGAATTTTGGTACTATCCCCTGTACTATTAATACCGATCAGGAATCTCACTGATTCACAACGCCAGAAAGTAAAGCTCTGGGACAATTCATCACTTGCCAGCAACCCATAAAAACTTGGGTAAATAGCAAGGAATGTAAGAATTAAGAGCCTATTTTAGTTCTGGATTCAGTAAACTTTCAGAAATAATCAGGAAGTTACAGCAAGATATCACTCCAGAGAAATTCAATGCTTCAAATTGATAGGGGATCTCATAGAAGAGAAAACCAGTAGCACAAACCATTTCATCTGTATTTATGTCAATATAGAAAAATCCTACAAAAGGAAATTAGCATTTTATTTCACTCCCAGTACATTTCTGTTAGTTATAAAGTTTACTAACAATATCATATTAATAGGAAACATGAATAATTGATGCATCTCTAAAATAACACAGTGTATCACTTATTTAATTGAGAGAATGCAAATTCAGTAAAAGAGGAAGAAAATTATTTTAAGTAAGTTCCCTCAATAAAGAGTCAAACATTCACATTAAATTATAGCATCCCTATTGTTCCCTAATAATCACTGGGAAATAGAGGTCATTGTTTTACATTCCCTGATCACTTGTTGCTAATTTGAAATACAGTGGGGATGAATCTGACTATTTACTATTTACTATTTATTTGGTTGGGGGTTTTTTTAATGCACCATTTAACCAAGAGCTTCATTAAATTAACACCACCATGAAAGGAGAGACATCAAACCTAAGGCTGTATATCATAAGAAAAGTGTCTTATGAGCTGCTTTTTCCTTTATTTGCTTTTTAAGGGAAAATGTATGGTGCAATGCCTCTGGTTTTTCTGACTGCTTGTCAATTTTTCATCACCAGGAAATAAAAGACAAGGATAAAAGAAATTGACTTGCAATAATGACCATATTACTACTGCTGCCAATAATAATGGCTATAAAGTTTTACACAACGGAATAATTATTTATGTGCTATACAATTTCACTTTAACCTTATACTTCAGTGTTTTTCCCAGTAACATTGTTCATAATACTTTTCCTAATACCTTGTTTCATTAGCTTGTTCTAAATAAAGAAAAAACAAATTAGTTCCTTCTGGTTCTTTATGCAAGAAGGGCAGAAGACTTGCTAAATAAAACACCTCTCAAACTATTTCCCTGACCATTGGAAACACTTCATTTATGCATTCAATGGACAACCACACCAACATTCTCTGTGCTTACCAAGACAAAAATATAATTTAACTTATGAGGAATTTAACAGGCATCAGATGAGAAGCAGATTGGTGATATGAACATACACCTTCCATATTCAAATCTGATTAATGCGCCCACATGCACATTCATAATTTAATAAAATTCAAAGCAGGGAAATAAGGCCATTGGCTGTTAATCAAAATTAATATCTGTCATGCCATATTCCATATATCCTGCATTCACTGAAAAAACAGTGTCTTTTGCATGTGTCACACACTCCATGAATTAAAAGAAATTTCTAAGTGATATGATGAAGTGTATCCATAAACAGCCACAACCCTGCCCAATTTTTTTTCTCCAAGTCTTTAACAAAACAGCAAAAAGAACAAGCTTTTTTTTTTAGAACTTTTCCAAGTTTTCTCTTTTTATGCAGAAGGAAACTGAATTCCTAAAGACCTGCATGCCCTGTCTCAAGGTTTCCTATCAGCTGAGAACTTTTTCTAAAATCATCACTAGTCTGCAAATTGAGTGGCTTGAAGTGCTTCCAGCAAAGAAATCTAAGTGCATGCATAATGCTTCAAACTTCCTCAGAAGAAGTGTTTTGAAGATTTCACAGTTAAATGACAAGTTTGTCAAGCAGAAAATCTATTACTAGCAATGTGTTCAGCACATAGCATGGCACACTGATCCTCACAGGGATCTCTGGATTCTATGACGGCATGTAGGCAGTAAGAGACTGGAGAATAAAGAAAGGCATCTTTGGCAAAGATGATACTTTTACAGTTTAATTCCAATAATAATCAAACAAATCCCACCAATAAATTTTTAAAAACAGAGAAATTTTATATTTGCTAGATTTTTGTTATTCAAATATCACTACTGTGAAAACCATGTATCCTCAGTGTTCTCAGCATGAACATTCAGTTTGAAGAACACACAGAATGAGGTTATTCCAAACTGAGCAAAAAGCTAGATACAAATGTTTTCCCATGAAAAGCAGCTTCTTCACACATGAAGACCCCATGGGGGAACCCATGCTGAAGCAGCCTGTTCCTGAAGGACTGAATCCCATGGAAAAGATCCATGCTGGAGCAGTTTGTGAAGAACTGCAGACCATAGCAAGGACTTGTATGGGAGAAGTTGTTGGAGGACTGTTTCCTATGGAAGCGACCCACTCAGGAGCAGGGTGAGGAATCCTCGCCCTGAGGACAAAGGAGTGGCAGCTCCCATTTTCCATCTTCCTGTGCTACTGGTGGAGAGGAGGTAGAGAACTGGGATTAAAGTTAAGCCTTGAAAGAAGAGTAGGGTGGGAGGAAGGTTCTTTAAGATTTGGTTTTTATTTTTCATTACCCTACTCTGACTTGATTGTCAATAAATTAAACTGATTTCCCCAAGTTGAGCCTGTTTTGCCCAGGACAGTAACTGCTGAATGATTTCTCCCTGTCCTTAGCTCAATCCATGAGCCTTTCCTTGTATTTTCTCTCCTCTGCCCAGCTGAGAAGGGGAGTGACGGAGCAGTTTGGTGGGCACCTGGTGTCCACCCAGGGTCAATCCACCACACTGAGCTATACAAGCCATGCAATCCCACTGAAGTAATATTGATACAGAACAAAATGCATCATTCTATCTGACTGAACTTCTTTACTTACTAAAATTAATGTGCTTGTCCCCATTTTACGCTAAAGGCCTTCCTACTTCTTTTATGAAGTAACACATTCCATGGAAAGATTAAACTTTAAATCACAGAGCCCAGAAAAAGTGAAAAAGGTAGTGACTCCTCTGAGAAGAACCAAAAAAACCAACAAAACAGGAAATTATGTACATATTTCGAAAGACTAACCAGTTTGAAAATAAAACCCTCACCTATTCATTGATCTTCCTTTTTCCAATAGTTAGCTCACAACAATCTTTAACTTAAACTGGAAAGCTAACAATCTAAAAACATTGTTCAACTAAGGAATTAATAGGTGTTCTGCTAAATATCCAAGCTGCTAAGTATTGAACAGTCACCTCACTCTTCCAGTGTGAGGAAAAATATACTAGAAAAAATATTTAGCATGAAGCAAAAACATTTTACACTTTTATAAGCTTAGGTGATATCAACTATGCAACTGTACCATTCAAATGTTATGATTTTGTCACTTTAAAATATTTATCTAAACAGAAATAGTGGGAGACCAATTCTATGGTTATTTACTTCTAATAATAAGACTACTTTATGTAAACTTCTTCCTGGATTAATAAATTTGCTCCAATCTGAGTCATAATTTCCTCAACTCCCTAAGTATCCATAAGAGGAAGAAAAATCAGGACAGTCATTGGATGAAACTGAGCTAGTTAAACTTTCACAATATTGAAAAATCCCCCTACTGAGGTTAATTCTTAGCTCACTTCTTTATTCATGACTGACTCCCAAGTAAGAAAAAATAGTTTTACTGCTTATGTGGAATTTTTTTAAAAATACTTGCAGAGGAATACACTTAAAATTTCTTTAACAAAGCTGCATTTGAATAGAAATATAAATGAAAGAACACAGCAGATTCAAAGGGAATAAGGACACCATATCACTGGTGAAATCTAACAAGACGGATCTATAATGTATCCTGCAAAAGTTTCTCTGGGGTTATGGATTCGGTTTCTCTTCTTACCACCTACTTATTATATGCTCAGATCACTAGTATACATTTACTGGACAACACTCAGTATTTCATTAAATATAAATACCGATCTACATCTCCACTATAAGCTTTTTGGGGGAAGGGAAAGTACAGCAGCATTCAAAGGTTCTTTCGGGGCAGGCAGCAGAGAGGGAGGAAATCGAAAGAAAATTCTGAAATCAATACAAAAGTCTTTGGTTGAACACTATTAAAAATTACTTTGCAGAATTTCAAGTAATTCTTATAAAATATTTAACATCCACTACACAAACAACAACAACAAAAAAGTGTACTATTTTACACAAAAAGCAGCCCAATGCAACATAGTACTGCCAGTAAACTTACCAGTCGTCTTCTCTCCTCTTCAACAGTAATTAGGAGCCGAGCAAACTCTTTCAATGACTGGGCTGAAATGAAAACAAAGAAAAAGAACGTTCTGCTTAGAATTGGATTTTAAGACCAAGTGAACCAGTTATCTGGATGGAAGCTACAGTGATAAAATACTGCTTTTATACAGTACTTCACTGAAATTGGTAGCCATTAAATGAGGCAGACTGAAGCAAGAAGCAGGTCAAGAGCAAAGAAAAAGAACTCTGAAGAGTCATACATATTTTAAAAATAATTTTTTAAAATGGAATATGGGAAACTGATTTTCCTGGAACATGCAAAGATCAGTTTCAAAACAAGGAACTCTACTATCAGCCTTAAAATTTACTTTAGCACACTAGGCACAGAAAGAAAAATATTGAGTTTCTCCTGTTAAGGTGTAGCAACAAATATTTGCAAGAACAATGAAAAATACTTGGGTAAAAATTTGATAGTTAGCATTTTAGAAGAAATGTCAACCGTTTAGATTTAGCAGTGCTTTGGCTTCTTGTTTTACAAGGACAAGCTGTTAGTTGACCCAAACAGATGATTGATTTATAAGCCCTGAATTCTGTTACAAGTGTGAGAGAGTCTTTGCTCAAAACTGATTTCAGATAGAAGTCAAAGGGCTAAAGCAGAATGTAATAGAAGAATTAACCCATAGAAGAGGGCAAGAAAGAGGAGAAGATTCTGAAAACTCTTAAAGCTTTATTCTCATGTAGATCTCTCTAGAAAAATCTCTCTTTCCACTTATATTACTTTCTCAAGAGCATGTGGGTTATTCAGAATTCGGCATCACAGTTCCAGAGACAAAAATGTCAGAGAAGAATCATGTGAAGAGAGCTAAGTATCTCATTTTACTTTCTTCTGATACAACTAGCAGTAACTGATAGGATGCTAGATTTCATTGTTTAAAGCTCTGATCTCAGAATACAGATTCATAAATCCTAGTCTCCCACAATAAACTTGAGGCAGTCTGAATAATTTTTAAATGAGGGGGAAAAGAGCATGGAAATATAACTCTTAGAATTTCTCAGAACAGACTTGAAAGAGCCGTCACAGTTAACCAACACACAGTGCTGAGGGCATGCTAATAGAACTCATCCTCTTTGCTATTCTTCCTAAGTGATTTTATAAGACCTGTCAATCTCCAGTAACATGGCTTTATCATCTCTCAACTTCACTGACAGATTTAAGGAAATAAGCACTTTTTCTAGAAAGTACTGGATCCTTTAAAAGGGAATCGGTATCTGGCTTGCCTTAACTGCCTTGTTTGCATTCTCAAATTGCTACTTCATTTTTGGACCATTGCTAGGTAATTTTTATCCTTTATACTATCTGGACCTTGGAGAGGTCACCCTTGCATTTTTCTTGCTCTCTTTTACAGCTGAAGAACACTTTGCTGTTTGTTCCAATTCCTTCTACAAGGAACTTACACAGTCTATTTTTTGCAACTATAATATCCTATTTGCATATCTTGACCTCTAAGTCATTCTTTGCTTACGAATTCTTTTTTCCCGTTCCGAGCTCTTCATTTAGTCCAAACACACTTGGTAAGTTAAATGTCCATCTAGTTGGGTCTTGAGTCTTTTCCTTTAGTATTTTTCGCTGAGAACACAAACCCTGGAAGATTTTGTCATTTATGTCAATGTCAAGAACTTAGTTTGATATTCACTGAATTATCTCAATCTCTTAAGAGTCTGCTCATAATGTTCATCAAAAAGAGACAGGTAAAGAAATAAGATGATGAACTGACTGGTTATGTCACCTGACAAGGAATGTGTTAAGCATTACATTCAAGAATATCTAAGCACCCAACAAAAACAATCCTAAAAACTAAATAAACCATGACCCAGACAGACATGGCTAAACTGTGAGGAAGTGGGGGAAAAAATCCTCCAACCAGTAAGAGAGGCTTTTGATTAATCTTTTTAGTTTCAAAGTAGAGACTTTTGCTTAGGATTTAAATAAACCCAGGCCAGTCAGAGAAAAAAGCATATAAAGCATGTTCTGTAAGTCTGCAGATCAAGATTTTCCTCAATATTTAACACTAATATAAAGGTACTAGTATGTCACCTATATTGCCTCAGTCTTCTCTTTCCCACTGACTCACCTTTGCCGGAATTATAAAGGTCAAAGTTTCACTATGAACACAAAACGTGCTTCAGCAGCACTAACACAATCCATCTCCCTCATCTTAAAGACGTTCATTGCAGAGACACCTTCACATCAATCCTGACTACAATTTCACTGCTTGCTGACCAACACCCACATCCATCCTTGCACTGGCCAATGCCCAGGAAGCCATGGAATGTCTTTCCCCAGCTCAGGAGGTGTGCGGGAAAAACACGTGCATCTTGTAATTCAGCCCATAGTGAAGGATGCACATCCAGCACACAGAATTCTGCAACACATATATCTCTGGTGACCCCACTGGTTCTTCTGTCCTTGCAATGTCACCACATACATCAAGAAAGACTTTACCCACCTCAGCTCTCTTACAATACCCCTGAGTATTGCAGGACTTCTGAACCTTTCATGTTATTACACGCTTCTTCCCATACAACCCCCACTTACTGTGGCCTCATTAAAAGCCAGCATCTGTGCCTACAGAACTTTGGCTGTGCTGAAAGCTGCACTGGGAGGTGGAAAGGAAAGGACAGACAGTCCTTGTTCTACTTTTCCCAGCATACATTTTCCCTTTCTTTCTCCCCTCTTTCACCACAGACCGCTCTTTTTGCAGACAGGAGCTCACCTCAGTTTGGGGCTGGACAGAGGGAGGGATGCTGAGGGCAGAGCTCACCAAGGGGTGTCAGGCCTCCTTGGCATCTCACCCACAGGGCACTGGGCACCCAGGAGAGCTGGGCAGGGATGTCCTTCCCCTCCAGGACTGGGTCCCCTGCTGGGATTTCAGCATGAGCCCTGGGCACAGGGTACACACATCTAACTCTGGATTCCCATCTCTCAACAGGAAACAAACAAGTACTACAATAGTAGTACTCTGAGGTGCTTTTGTGTAAAAGGTTAAAACCCAGAAGATTTAGAAATGAGACCCATTTGTGCCAGACACAGTTCCCTGCCTGTCAGGATGCCCAGGCATTACATCCAGCCTCGCAATCTTTTCTCACTAAGGCCACAGCAAGTTTTTCCTCCTATTCTTTTTAATCAGAATAGACGTAGAATTATTAAAGTGAACTTTGCAAATACAAAAGGGGGTGTGGGGGGGAAGAGTCAAGTATTTTACAAGAGGAAATGTCATGGGAATGTGCTGATAAGAAATAAATTCTGAAAACACAGCAATAATATAAAGTACAAGATGTAGCCTAACATTAAATACGCAAGTATTTTTAATTATTTTCAAAACGAATTGCTGTTATTGGTGGGCCATTTTAAGAAAAACAAAGTGCTGACTCAATACTTTATTTTAACTTTTTAGGCAGTATAAGCTTACAAAATCCCAACAGTTTTGCAGTCTGCTTTTTATTTAACTACTCAAAAGGACTTGTAGGATACACTTGGCATCATGATGGAAACGATGCCTGTGAAAAGCAACGCCCTAGAAGTAAAAACAATTGTATAAGTATCTGGTTGTACATTTGTGGTCTCACTCATCACAACCACAACAGGTTGCCTGCCAGTTGTTCTCTCTGGAGTGTTCCCAGTTCAACAATAATGTGCTGCAAAATTTCCCTTGTTCAGGAGAAACAGCTCCCATTACTTTATTTACAAAAAACAAAGAGCCGCTGTCCACATTTTTAAATGAAAAGTCTTTTGACATTACCAACAGCTTAAATAGTGTAGATCAACAACATCATTTTTTTCCAAAATCCCTGTAATTTCAAACACATGGTACAACTCCATAAACAACAACACTAACAAAATCAAAAGAGAACTGAAGCTTGATGTACAATTAAGTGAATGACAGAGAAGTGAAACAGGATAAAAATGCATTTATCTGAATTTATAGAATGCATTATTAAAAATACAACTAATTTATGCTCTAGTAATCTGGTTTACTGCATTAAAATCAACCCAGTGGTTCATAGGAAAAAAACATGGATGTAATAAACCGTATTAAGTTTTTGCTATTTACTTGTGTAGAGAATGTATCACCTTAAAACAGGATGTCTATGGAAATTATTGAAGCTACAATATCCATCAGTCATTAACTTAATATTAAAGAGACTGTGTTACATTGTACTACTAAATGTTACACACAATACCTATGATATCATCTACATTTAATGAGAAAAGGAAGACAAAGTGTATGACACATATAGCAGTTTTACATGACCAATACTGAATTCAAAGACATAAAGCCAAGTTTGGAAGGTAATGTTCAACTCAAGATAGAATAGAAAGTTACTGTTGAAGACAATAAAATTCAGTGTTCTTTTCTGTGAAATGGACTGCTACTTTAATTTCTATTTACACATGCAGCCTTAAACAATGCATAGGCAATTTTTAAATACTCTAAAGTACACAAAACAACATTTTATAGCATTATGAGCAGATACAACCACCATCTTCAGATACATGAATGACAGCATGGAAAAAATATACATACAGAAATACTTCATTTGTTCTTATGACACCTTGCTGTATGAAAGGCAAAAATGTGCAAGGCTGTCATCTTTGCATCTTCCTGATCTAACTAAGGAAATGCCAGGACTGTGCTGTACATTGCTTCCAGTGTACTTCGGCAGGAAGGTCGGTCAAGCACATCCTCCAGAACAGGTCATAACTAGCACAGACATGCTACAGCATGCTCTAAATTTGTGCTTGAGCATGAACAACTAAAGTGTTCAAGGGAGTCTTTCACAGTAAGTAATACATTACTGACTCAGAATTCAAGATGGACCAATGGGCCATAAGGAAATTTTCTATGGATTAACACTTGTTTACTAGACTTTAGGGAGAAAGCAGAATAAATGTAAGATTCATGAAGGCTGCAAGAAGAGAGTTTCTTTCCCAATTCTAAAATTCAAGTAAATTATCAAGTAATTGTTAATGCACAGTTATATTTCCAGAACTTTTAATGATTAGCATTATTTGCAGCCACAAATGCTATTTCAAGCAGTTTTTTCAAGAAATCACAACATCAAATAAAATTTCCATCCTTCTTTCTCTGGCTTTAAGCCATATTGAAAGAGTAGGAGAGGTGGGAGGAGGGAGAGAGAGATAGTAGGTAGGACAATAGTAGCAACAGATGGCTTCTTAATCAGACAAAGAAATGAAAAATTTCAGATTAACAGAGGCCACAACAAGTATGAAGAGACAACAATCTGCTTTCTCAGTACTTTCTACTTAAGTAGAATTGTGACTATCATAAAAGCCACACAGGATCTGTAGTTTCTATTGGAAGGTAACTAAATCGGTTATCTCAAAGCATCACCACAATGGCAAGTTTTCAAATGCCAAAAATGTCTATGCCAAGGAAGACTGTCTCAAAAAAGACTCCCAAAGCCTGCCATTCTCTTTGTCTTTCCATATGTTGTCTATGAATTTAAAGAGCCTTATCTTATACAACAGAGGTTTCCTTTACCACTGTCACAACCTGTACTGATTTGTTAATGATTCTTTTCTTCTTTTTTTTCCTACCAAATGAAGCCTATAAAACATTAAAAGTGTACAATTATCTACAGCTTTAAAGGGAATTACAGTTTAGCCCAATGGGAAGAAGGTGAAGGATCAACACTTTAGTCTACAAACTGAAATAAAGAATAATTTGTGCAAATTGTGCAAAATGTGTCAAATGTGCTTTACCTTCAAGCTGAGTATTGCTGTCAAAGCATTTTGTAACTAGAGTTGACTGGGCTCGAGTAGTCAACTCCAGCCTATAGTATAATTAAAAAACAGTAGTGTAAGTAAGACACCTGCAATATATTCCTACACTGCTGTTTTTATTTTAAAACACATGTTCAGAAAGCTGTATTTTGATAAGTAGACCTATGTCTGATAAATCTTCCCAATTATTACACAGGTTTCCATTTTTCTTTAGCTGTTGCTATTTCTTCTGCTACTTCTACCCTAGGTCTGCTTCCCTCAAAATTCCAAGTGGTAATATTTTTGGAGAAACTTCAGCTTGAAACACTGAGCTCAGTACTGTAAGTAATATTTACTGGGAAAGCAGAAGAGAAGAAAAACCAAGAAAGGAGTGCAACCTTTGAAACTATTGTTTTTCTTGCCTATTATGCCCTCTTCTGAGTTTCATTCCCAAGATATTAAAGGAAATAGAGTAACTGCTTTCTTTTGTTAAGGTTTAACGTAATATTTCTTAGGTATTTATGTAAATTCCAGTTTGCAAGCTCAAAGCATGTCAGATAGGCTTTAACTTTAAGCCGAGTATTGGTGTCAAATTATGTTAGAAAATTCCACTGTGGAAAAAGAAGTGAGAATAGCACGATAATGGTTCATTTCTTTGTGGGATTTCAAACTCATGTAAATTTGGAAAATTAATATTAGATATGTTGGCTTGCCCTCCCCATTTGCTTTCTCTTACCTCTGTAATCTGGTTATTAGGTTTTATGGATCTGTAATAAGGACCTCATGCATTCCTGTTGTCTGTGTTTACATCTACCACAACCTCCAAAAGAACAGTAAAAAAAGCTATTTTTACCTTCCTATAATACAATGAAATGTACTGCTGGTAGTAAAAGACAGGGGCTGAAACAAGGACTCAGGTGTAGAGTTTTAAAATTACATGGACATACCCCAACACAGAAATCCATTCTCAAAGTGACAAAAATTTCTGCCAGTAGACAGTGGTTTAAATTCACAGTCCAAATAACCACAAATTTCCTTGTAGACTTCCATCATGGGAAGGTACACCCAGGTAGAGACAACCCTGTCTGGTCTGTACTGCTCTTGTGATAGAATCAAGACATTCCTAGAGAAGACAAACTGAAGCAATTTTGGACTCAATAAACAAATATTCTTATTATTTGTTCAATAATTAATCTGGTAAGTAAACTCTACAAGGGCTTAATCCAGTGGGGTTTTTTTATCAATTAGCACCACGATCTTTCAGATTGTGAAGTAATTTCTACCTAATCCAGATTTTAAACTTTCAACTATGATGAATTAAAAACTAAAGAAAAAAAAATCCATCCAATTTCAAGCATGGTTTATCCTGACTTAACACAGACATTCCCATAAGAAAATTGTTGCTGTATGCATTAGATCCTCGCACAGAGCACAACTTCCTGCAGTAATTTTGTTTCCTGTGGCAATTCACTCCCTGAACTGTGAGAAAAGGTATTTTGCCACATTTTTTCAATTACTGAAAATAAGCATGCTACCTTACAACAGTAAATCCAAATTTGCCAAACAAATACAACAGAAATAAAAAGTATCATAACAGCAAAGAGACAGATATGAAAAATGCCTGGTGTAAAGTTCCTGCAAAGAAATTACATGAATGAACAAGCAAGAAAAATGACAAAATTAAGACATTAATGCCCAAATTTAGGCTTCAAGGACTATATATTGTTTTCCAAATACAATCACAACTTTCACTACATACTGGCAAGCAGAGAATTTTATAAGAGCACAGCTACCAAAATACATGTAAATAAAAGTAAACAAACCCTAAGGCCTCTCTCTACTTCATTTGAGTTAAAGCACTGTACACTCAGAGTACATTAAGTGGTATTTTGTCCTCCACATCATAATTTCGAGCATACCTACTCTTTGCAGTATTAGGACAGAGAGATGGTAGAAAGTGCTCCAAATTCCCCATGAACACAAAACCAACAATGAAACTATCATAGATGCAGCAACAGTCTCCCTGCTTGACCTCCCCTGCTTTATGGCATTTGATCCCTATATGTTTTCAGGCAGTGTTCCCCATGAACAGACACTTTAAAGCCCTTCAATTGCTGGCCACGTAGCAGGCACAAGCACTTGCGTTTTGTCACACTGTAAAGGCAAGACAAACCAGAAGAGGTCAGAGATTCCACAGTAAAAATGGAACCTCGAGTTTGAGCACAATACACGTGTGCCTCACAGTGCAGGCCAGTCAGAGAACCATAAAAGGCAGCAAATCAAGGTCTGAGCTTAATCAAGCCCAAAACTTTGCAAGATGTGATTGCAACGACAATATAACAAGTACAATACCATATGAGAACTGGAATTTTAACTCAAAAGTATTTTCATTTTCCAAAACTTAATGAGCAAATATAGCAAGGTATTTTATGAAGTTTTTTTCCTAAACATACGCAAAGCATAAAACGTAGGGCTGCTATCAGAAGTAAAAATCCTTTACCACTACAGAATTTTATTGACACAAATCTTCATCAGGATAACTATTTAAATCCAATTACAAACAATATGGTATTTGAGAATTCTTTGCTACATAAAGTAGCTATCATGTCACAAATATGTAAATACACAAATACAAGCTTTGTACAAAAGTTGAAACAATGCTTTGAGCCAAGACATTTACACTTTCCAGTCCACTCGTTTTCAACAAAAGTCTACACAAAAAGCTACATGTTTATATACAAACTGAGAAGATTTGCAAGAAAGTCAGGTTATCTAGAGTTCCCAGATTCCCTGTCACCACTTTATAAACACAATACTTGGAGAGACAACCTTAAGACATGCAGTGTCACATAATTTGAATAAATCCAATTGACATAATAGCAGTAAATTGCCATGCCCTACTCACGCAGAACCTCACAAAGCAAATCCAAGTAGAAAATTCTAAATGGATCAAGCAAGGGCAAAACATTTCATAGAGTCCTGGAAGATTTTTAATGTTTATAATGACTGTCTATCCTGAAGCATGTTAGTAAAAACAAAAGCAAAACAAACCCACACCAAACAATTATTCAACTACCCCTATACTTTTAACACTTTATTAAAAGTACAGTTGCAATGGATCTACCCTGTGTTAGTGTTCCGATCTATTTATAAAAAGCAATACATATTTTGAAAATATGTAATTCAAATTGGAAATTTATTTATCTTCTGTAGCATGGATTCTTCAACTTGGCAGAAATGTGGTAGAAAAAGCCCACTCTAGGCTCTATTACTGTAGCACCTCTCCCAAAATGTGGCATCCTTGAAGTGACAGCAGAAACATTTTAAACCATCTAAGTAATTCCTTCCATTTTCTTAGGAACATGGGATTGAAGGAACTCCCAAGCAGTCAATTGCTCTCAGAGAGTGCCATATCAAAACTCTTCTACAAATTAGTAACATTTTTCTTGTCTCTCCCTTTCCTTCTATACTTCTGAGAAACCCTGGAGGCTTTTGCAACTAGTCGCAATAAATATTCTCTTTTTGCCATGTTCTCATGTAATATAGAGATAATGGGCTTAGATAAGTGGTCATTAAGAAGTACTGTATCTCCATGCCACTATAAAATGGGGGTTTACATGATTGTATCTGACAAAGAGAAATCAGACTCTGTTTCCACCTGATGGAGCCCCATGCACAGAAGTCCCGGGGCTGAGCTCCACAGCTGCAGAACTCAGCAGGGTGTAGAGAACAATATTCAGTACATTACTTTTTGTCCAACAGGTAAGAAGTAATCTTGAAGAGCTTCTGGAGATCTATTTTGAAACAATAACAGCTTGAACTGGCCCCTATTGAAAACTAACAACATAACTTGCTATACCCCAGAAGTTCATGTAATCCAATTAATCTTTACCTCAACTGAATTAATCATTAACCTTTGTCTTGAACAGATCCAGCTTCTCCAGAGTTGACTGGTATCCTACTGTTAGAGTAAGAACACCTCCAAAAACCATGGACTGTTCAGAAATTTTTAAGTTCGAAGGTGAATTCTGGTTAAATCAGATTTCAATCCTTTCCTGCTCTCTCTCCCCTCACCCCTCTCCCCCCCCCCGCCATTAGAAAGAATTGTGATATAAAGTGAATGTGAATACAAATCTTTCACTCTAAGAAAAGAATTGCTACTTCAACCTCAGTTTTTTTGAATGGCTAAATAACAAGACAATGTGGGAAGCAATCACTGGGCAACCTACAACACGTTAAGCTGCAAAAGTAATATTCAATCACAGCATTCCACAAACAAAGGAGTTAGAAGTAATTATGAGTACATTTCATGCTTGCCAATCCCCAATTCTTCAGAGGCACATCCGTACTTTAAATCAAGGAAAAAATCCTGATATTTCAATCTTTCCAGCTGTATAAACCTTATCTGTGTGTGGCTCTTTGTGGGTGCTGAAATAGAGGAAGTAAAATGAAAAGCAATATATTCAAAATGCATCTGAGAATCATTAATACTGTTTTTTTCTGATTTGTAAAATTTACTGCATTCACTGCCTGAATGGTCAAACAGTTTAATTAGGACAAATATCACCAAATACTTCAACAGATGCTAGGTTTGCCATAATTACTTTGCTAAATGTAGGCCTACAAAGGGATCAAGGACTTTCTGTGCTTAAAACTCTAATGTCTACTAAGCATTTTGATTTCAGAAAGAACAAGTCTTTCACCTTACTTGCTCAAACCTGGAGACGATTATCTCAAAGGTGAGTTGATCAAACCACTACCTGTTTTTGAAAATGAGTTCCTATTTCTCAAGAGGTATAGTAACTTGACAACCCTGAAGTGTTAGGCCATTTTACTAGAAGTGTATTATACCCAGCAATAGTATATACCTGTTACATTCAAAACAATTCTGTAAAGCAATTCTCTAGTCCTCAGACTGTTTGCCACCAGCATTCATACTTTCACTGGGATACCCAACTCCAGAAATAATGAAACTAAAAGATACAGATAGGAAGAAGAGTATACTTAAGGCATGGAATAATAAAGGCATGGACAATAAAGTAGAATCCACCTATAAGATTTCAGAAGATCAAAGTATTAATGAGGGACACAAAAACTATTTCATCTTGATCTGTGAGTGGCATGGACTTGTTCACTCATCTACTCAGCTGTTCACTCGAATGTTGACTCATTTTAACTCCTTAGCAGAATGCACCAGGACAACCAAAGTTACTGCTGTCCATTGCCCGCCTCAATCTCCTTCTGTGAACATCACTTGCCAAAGCAAGCGGCATGAGAGACACCACAGTCTGCAGTCCAATACAATAAAATGAACTAACATGAATTTTAGACTCTCTTAGCGCACCAGGATGCAAACTGCAGTGACTCCGGAGAGCTCCTACTTCACAGCCAGCTTCTCCTGACACAGAAGAAGGGTAAGACAGACAGGAATGTCAGTAACTGCATCAGTCACCTCAATCTAATTTTTTTCATTTGAATACTCATGATAAACACAGAATGAAGCATGCAAATTCTAACAACCTTCTGATAGGCATCTTGGAGAAGAATCAAAAACAAGGACTGTGTTGTTGTTCTTATTTTATCTTTTCCTCCTGAACAGATGAAGGCCTATTGCAACATTATTTTATTTCCTGCTCTGTCAATCTCATTTGACCTTCCAAAGCAAGGACAACAGCTCTGGGCTGGACCAACAGAATGACAGCCTTCAGTTTCTGCTGCAGATGTTGTTTTGAAGCCTTGATGGGATCCCAGCACTGGACTAAAACCACTTATTTCTTGCATTCCGGAAATAGGTGGCATTTGTTTAAATTATCAAATAGGCAACATGGATTAAAAAAAAAAAAAAAAAAAAAAAAAGGAACAAAATCAACAGATTTTAAACAAACCCTTTAGGCGTTTCACACCCTGATTATCTTGAGTTCCTCCCATAATTTGTTACTATTTAACTTTTGTAGATAAAAACAGTCCAAAAGGAGTACCAAGGAATCCTGTCCTATGATCTTAAAAGTAGCTTACCCAAAGTTGCTTTGAAAGTAATCTAAAAAGTTAATCTTAAAATTCATTCTTCCAGCTGGGGGAAAATGAGCTGGAAAATCGAAGCAGGTAATTACTGTGGAAAAACACCATGCAGGTCTTTCTATGCAAATTCACTCTTCATCGTAAATAGCTTTCTAGTCTAATGCAGGACTAAACCCTTCCCCACCCATCTAAAATAAAACCACCTTTTGTAAATACACTTGACTTTAATATGTTCCACAAGGTCAACAACCTCCAGCATTAGAAAAGTTATTGTGATGATGCCGATGCTAAAAGAATCCACTCCTGGAACTCTACCTTCAAGTGGTGGCAAGATCCTCTTCTTTCTTTGGTTGGATACAGCAGTAGTAGTAGACATGAGATGCTGGAATTAATTTTAGACTCATTTCGTAATTCCATTCAGAAGCCCGGTTACAAATGGGAATTCAGTACAAAGTAGGTAGAATATTAACTCCCAAAAGAACTTTCTCGAATCAAACCTAACCTAACCTCAAGTGATTAAGCAGATGACCTGCAAGATATCCAAGTGATTCAGACTGTAGGTGGCTCAATGGCATTTAATAAATAATTCAGAAAGAGCCAGGCAAATTCAAGAAGCCATTACACACCACAAACAATATTGGCTTGAAATCGTGAGTAGCCTGACAGCTCAGGTTCCTGATTAACCTCCAAAAGACAGTGTCTTAACTTGGAGACTGAAATGACTGATTTGGATTTGCCTCCACGCACTGTAGGCAGGCATAAAGCTCCTACACATTTTTTGGTTGTTTTAAAATCATTTATTTATTTACTCATTTAAATTGAACATCATATGCACAAGTTTGCACCATTAAAAATGGAATTTGGCACCTCTATGTCAATTAAACTTTTACATTGTTACAAGAGATGGAGGAAAGCAAACTTTCTGATTTTTTTTTCTCTTTTTTGTGTAGTTTTTACACAAATTTCCCAAGACAGATCTATTTGCTGCTTTGAATTACAGGACGCTTGTCCTCTGACAGGCTTTCCATGAGGGCAGAGCAAATGCTGACTAAAAAGCATTGTGCATGTGGATGCTCAGTACAAGAAAATAAGAAGACTGAGCTTCTGGCATCATTGCTCAACTCAAACAAGACAGCCTTAAGAACACAGCACTGGACTCTAACAAGCAACTATTATCTACATTTTGCATTTGTTTATTTGTTTTTGAGTTCTCTCCAGTACATTTTAGTTGATTTTTCAAAGTTCAACCTGAAACTAACTGCTGTACACAATACAATTGCTAGGAAAGAGCTAGCAGTTCTGTAGATGGTTACTTGCTAGCAATTTAATAATTTCATGAACAACCTAGGTGTGAGTTAGCAAAGATCAAATCAGACACAATTCCTAACAGCACAAGAAGAATTCAGTCCCCACAAGAAAAGATAACGTGCTTTAGAACTTTTGACCTGTTCTTTATCACTCAATTAATAAAAATTTCATAGATCATCATAATCCTATTACGTTCTTAAATTAAGCATCTGATGTTACCTGAAACATCTGTCATAATATATTCTCTTCAGGGGAAAAAAAAAATTCAAATCCAGCAGTGACACAGTGAAATACATATGCCTTTCAGTGCTTTTTCCTAAACAGCATGTGCTAATAAACGACAGATAGTAAAATAAAATGCCAGAATTTATTTGCCTTGCTTGCTTTTAATTCTGAACAGCATGGTCTTATACTGCTGATATTAGATCTCGCTGATAAATAATTAGCTATAACAAAAAACAGACACAAACTTGTTAAAGGCACAAGACAGAATTCCAATGAGTTAATAATGTTTACTATTTTCATTGTTAGCAGCAAAAATCCAGGTAACACAAACAGAATAAATGAGGATCAAAACAGGGAGATTCCTGGGGAACAATCCAGGTGACACAAGTTGCATAATACTAAGAAGAGATGGGAAAACTTCTCCTGGCAAAATTTATGCCTGCCAGCATATACTGAGAAAAAAGACACATGATCATTAAAACCATAGTTTTTGCACCCATCGCTTCTAACATTCTAAGCTACCTATAAATTTTGAAACATAAATATTATGAGTCTATTTATACAAAACTCTCACTGCGCATAAGAAATGACTAAGCTCCTTTACATTTACTGTCAATCCAAAATATTTAATTTTTGTGCAAAAATATTATTTGCAAAGGGGGCTGAGAGTAACTGTGCACAAGGCGATGTGTCTAAAAGAGCAAATGGCAAAGTGTTATCAAGTCCTGGTATTTCAGTCTGAGGAAAGCACAGGTAGATGAGGGAAGAAACACTCTCTTCTCAGAGCAAGGGTGTGTTATATCAAACCTTCATTACTATGCCTTTCTAGTATTAATGGTTCACTGTCATTCATCATGTTATTTCTGCTTTGAAGATGCTACTTCTGCATAACCTCTCAATTGCAAAAAACCCAATTATAGCTTGGCTAAATCACATGCAACTGAAGCTAATAACCATGTTCTGCTATCAAACAGTATGGCCTGTGCATTGCTGCAGATCACATGGTTCCACGTGCATTCCAAAACAGAGAGACAACACTAGCAATTGTTGCTAGCTGTTTTGTTTTTTAATGAGAAAAGCTAGTAAAGCTGGGGAATGCTGTTTCTCAAACCAAATGTGCTGGCAAAAAGCTGAAAAACTGAAAAAGGTTTTTATAGTATAAATCCTTTAATGTTCACAAAAACATTAAAAAAAACATAAAAAAAAACAAAAAACCCCAACAACAACAACAACAACAACAACAACCACGGAAAAAAAAAAAAAAAAAAACCACGAAAAAATGAAGCTGTAGACAGTCTGAGGAACAAGCCAGTCTGCTTATCCAAGAAAGTTGGAGGAATTGCTTACAACTCATGCATAAAATGATTCCAAACTGGGCACAGTATATCTGAAAGTGGCTTTGTAGATAAATCTAAGTAACTTCCAAAAACATGGAAAGACTTATCTAAAATGCATTATACAACCAGGCAGAATTTTTGTCAAAGAATACATCTGCTATGGAAGAATTAAACATTTGCAAATATAAAGTAAGAAATCATCAAAATTAGAAATCCAACCTAGGAATTAAAAAAAAGAAAACAAAACAAATAGATCACCAGATTCAATAACAGACAGATTAAAACAAATATGAAGAACACCACCATAATTCTGTTTATATGGAGTGTGTCATGGAGCTTAACTAAACAACCTCTCATCTATTTTGTGTAAAGGTCTTATTGGAATAGGTGAGTTGTATTAAGAGAGCAACTAAAAAGATACAGGTTACATGAAATGCAAATAAAACTCCTGTTATTAGATCTCAGATTGGGGGGAAAAAAAGTAAAAAGATGTTGTGCTTAATTACTAAACAGAGGTTTCCAACTCTAGCATTGCCTCAAACCAAGTTAATGGAGCTATCAACTCAGTTTCAAATATTTATTACTAGTAAGGAAAAAAAAGAAAAAAAATTACTTAAATCACATTTAATTCTGAAAGAAGTTGAAACTTTTTAAAAATAATTACATCCTGTCAAAAGTCTTATTCAAAGGGTGAATTTCCAATGCTAAGGTGGATAAGGATGAATTTTCAATGCCAAAATTGAAATACAAATGTAGTCTCTATATGTATATGGTGTTTTTTTACAAAACTTAATAAGTCAAGAGTATCACTGCACTCTGAAGCAGAACTTTCCAGTGGCCTGCACAGTTGTAGACATTCTTAAAAAATGGAGGTGAAGGCAGAAGGAGGCACAGAGCAGGATTCATCTATACAAAGTTGTCTTTGATGATAAGCAAGCATCTAGCTTGTTGGGGCATGTTAAAGATATGGATAAATTCTGTGTCACTGCTCTAGGGAGATCAAAAACTGAGCCTTACCCTATAAAAGCACACAGTATCATTCGAGCTCTGTTAGACTTGAATTTGATTTCTGTCAGTTTACCTTTTCCTCTTACAAGCTTCTTTGATGTACATGACAACCCATCAAGCCATTGGTGCTTTAGAAGCTAGAAATCCCTTCTTTGAAGCTTCAAGTGAAATAAATCAGCTGTCAAACTTCATGAAGTCTGTTTTTTTCCTAAATAGTTTTAAATGCCTGTTTAATGTCCAAACAACAAAATCTCTTTTCTTTGTTACATTCAGGTTACAAATAAAATTAATTCTGTCATTGTGCTCAATCACCTCATTTTAAATGTAAAATCTCATGTCTTTAAAAAAGTTATTGACCAAATCTAAGACATATAACTGAGATACTGCAGACTTAATTTAAAAATACATAAAATGTAGTTTTAACACTTAAGAAATACTATGTAGAATGCCAGAGAGTAAATACACCATTTTTCTATTTGTCTCTTTCCAAGCTTGATACATTTGAAGAATGTATGTAGTTTTATACTTGAGTAGCAGCAGCTCAGTGATTTCACTACCCTAGTTTAACATGGCAGTAAATTCAGACGACCCCTGCCAAAAGCTCGTGGAAGACAGTGAGACAGTGACCAAATACTAGTCATCTTTGATGACAGTTTTCTGACTATTGCAATATTGTAGGGTGAGGATGAGGCAAACCTTGTGGGTGAAAGCAAGCAGGTCAGACTTTTTGTCCAATGACTCTGTCAGGAAAAGGAAAAATTGAAGGGAAAGGAGACTTAAAAATAGATTATAAGAAGATATATACTTGGAAGGGGCTAAATCCAAGTTTCCTCTCTGTGTTACACAGAACTTTTTTTAAAAATACTAACAAGTTCTATGTTCCCTCTTGTACTGCCAAATTATTTTTTTTTAGAGGCCACTACTCTTATTAAGAATGATTTTACTTCCTCTCAAATGTTTTGGGATACACATGGGGGCCATGTGGTATGGAAGACTCATGACACTGAATTTAGCCATTCTGAAGATGGATTATAATCCAAATTTCTTACCAATGTGAGTTAGAGCACTTCAAATGCTGTGTTACTGCCCAAAAGCATCACTATAAGCATAGCAATGCCTTGCAATAAAGACTGACTGAATTTCTGAATCCTGGAAACGTTTCCAGGATTAGTCTGTTGAGGGAAGAAAATTTGATGACATTAAAGAGGCTTACGCTGAAGACATATTGAGCTCTTCAGTTCTGCAAATGCAGAATTTCTGGTTGTGCACAGAAACAGAACATTAAGCAGCTAGTAAATTTTACTGGCGAAAAGTTCAGACAACTAGTTCAAACAACTATACACCTAGGAATGCACAAGTTGCAAAGAATATACTCCTCTTTTTGGACCCTTAAATACTTCTCCTATGTCTTACTAGGCACTTAGGTGGGATTTTTTGCAGACTTGTTACATCATAGGAAACTTCTTTACCTTTCAGTAACCCATTGAAAACTGTCTGCAACATCAAAATAGCAGCAGAATTTAGAGGATTCACAGTTGACTCAGCTGACAAAAGCACTGCTGAATACTTTCCGCTACAATGAACCGAGTTACATCAAGAACACTTAGTTTTTGACAAGTATTTTTAGACTTGCATGATTTCTACTTACTGAAATTTCTCTATTTTTGTGACAGGCACCATTAAAAAGCAACTGTGAACTGCCCTGCCATATTTCTGATAACAGATATATAATAAAAAGAAATATAAAAATGTTACTGCAAGCAGAGCAGAGAGTGTACTTACCAATATTAATTTCATCATCAGTTTCAGCATCTCCAATACACTCAAACTGAAAATCTTGTAAAGACTGTGAAAATTTTTGCACTGCCATAGATAAATCTAGAATTCAAGAAGAAAAGAAAAAAATAGAAAATCATAATTACTCCACTACAACTTCATTGGAGCACGGTTTCATGCATTTCTTCATTAAGTAATTTTTTCTGTTTATGAAGTTTACATCTAGTATCTTTTCTGGATAGTAACCTCATTGGAAAATCACCATCAACACTTCAAAGTCAAAGTACTTGAGATATCCCAGACACCTATGGAACATGCTGATGCCAGATTTCAAACATTACACAGGTATTACGTTGACAACTGAAGAATTGCCATACTTCTTGAAAAATCAGAAATTAGTAGAAGAAATCAATGTCTAGTGATAAATTGCATATGTAAGTACACTACTGTTTAAAACACTGGAAGATAAATTCATGGATTAAAATAAAGCTCATGACAGTTTCTTTCATTAACATTACCAGAATAAATTCTAATTATTCTGATACGTAAAACCATATAATGCTTAGTGTAAAAACTTTGCAAAAAGAAAATGAAGAGAAAAACATAATCCACAAGTGCCTGCCAACCAACTAGGTTGTCCATTGATTATGAGCATTATTTTTTCTGAATTACACAAAGCAATTCAAACTTAACAGCGTAAAATTTCATTATCATTGTACACAACAAAAATAAAGAATGTCAATGCAACCACATAAATCTGTTCTGCTCTTTTCTTTTTTAGGTATACTAATAGCAAATGCAGAGATGAATGTGATAATTTACTCAGTCAAGACTTAAAAACACTACCAGTCCTGATAAGCCCAGAAAACCAACATCAACTTTTTATGTCCTAGAGGCTGTATCTATACTGTCTATTTTGATGCTAGGGAAATTGATAAATAAGATTCTGGTATCTGCTAAATATAAGCAAAATCTATGGTAAGGATAAGTTATGAACAAGATAATTTGTAAATTCTGTTTCAAAAGCATCACATATCTGTCTTCATCCTTGGGGGTGTTCAAAAGCTGTCTGGACATGGTCCTGGCCAACTGGTCCTGCCTGAGCAGGGGGTTGGACCAGACAACCTCCAGAGGTCTGTTCCAAGCTGAGTCATTTTGTAATTCTGTGATTTCTTTAACCCTCTCTTATTGTAAAGCCATAAATATTCATTTACTCAATGGTGGACACAAAATTAGAGGGCTAACCTTTCTCCAGGCAGAGATAAAACCTAGCAAACACATCACACATACAACAACAAGACATCATTTAAATCTGAACAATCTCCACCAGTAAGAACCATTCCACTATCCCAAATGAAATAAGCATTGAAAAATCTTTCAACCACCTCCAAATACAAATCCACATCGTAAGACGAATGATTGGGTTTTTTTAAAGGCAACCACTATAAAGTAACAGAATCCCTACCAGAATTTTTCCCTGCCCCTGTATTTATTCAGTGCCTGTTCCTTTCATATTTTCACATGGAGCTATAGAGTACATCAGTCCAACAAGAGAATCATTGGTATTTGGACAATACAGACATGAACAGATTTTTTTTACTGTATTAATAAGGTTTTTAGTATGTTCATCTGAGAAATAACTACAGTGTAAAGAACTGGGTAAACAAATTCTGTATCTTTTTGATAAATCACACGGCAAACAGGAAAGAATGCTGCCCAGAATTACTGCATCCTTGCTGATCATTTCCTACTGTGTTGTATGTGAAAGTTATATTATTAAATGTATTAACAAATTAGATGCTAAACACAAAGTGTTTCCTACTGGTGTATAGATAAAAACAAAATAATCTTTATAAACTGAAGCACTCCATTCTACGCAAATACAGCATTTTTGATAACTAAGTAAATAATTGTTCTATATCTGTTAGAAAAATCTAAACTTGAGTTTTTTCACAACAGGATCTTTTAAGTTTAAAGGGAAGAAACACAGTTTTATTGTTGGCTATTTCATCAGCTTACTGCACTGAGTCCTAAACCCTTGCACAAAATTGCTGTATACCAACTGATGCCAAAAAGGAATTACATGGCCCTAGGGTGACTGAATTAAAAAGACTCTATATTGCAAGTGCACTGAAATGTAAAAATTTAACTATAGCTAACAGGAATGGAGATTTATTTCCTCTGGACAATCTAATAACTGCCCACAATGAACAGCATCTCTGTAAACATGAAAGGAAATAAGGAGCATGGACTTTCCTCTGTCACTCTTCCACATGTGCAGGGTGCAGTGGAACAAATGTCAAGGGAAAGGAAAACAAATTATTAAAATATCCAAGGTGGAGTCTCTATTTTATATCCTGGATTAGTGATACATGATACCAATCTTTCTTTCACCATGCCAGCAAATCAGACAGTGCTTACACATTTTGAACCTGAAAGAGGCATGTTTAACCTAACTCAGAAATCGTGGGTATGAAGAATGTAGTAATAATTACAGAGATCGTTAGATAACTTAATAAAATCATCCAAAATGATACCATGTTTCCCCCATATGAGATCTATCTTAATAGCTTGAAAGTAATAGAAGACACCATAATAAGATTAAAACTGTTCAATGTAGAAAAGAACAAGATGGAGTTCCAAGGTCAGATGTTTCCTGTGACACTAATTTACATGTACTGCAAAAAATTAATTTAACCTGAAAATCGAAAAAATATTATTGTACAGAAAACTCCAGCCTACTCAAACAGCTTCCTAGCAGCTGGAATAGGAATTATTGCATAAGAACTCAAAGTTCAACATGGCAGTCAAACTACCAACATTGGACCAAGTGGTGCAATTGGTTATATTTATCACTTTTTTCTTAGGAACATCATCACTTTAATCAATTACAAAATTCACCTAGTCACAGGAAGGACAGTTGTGCAATAAGTAGATGTCCTTTAAATGACATCAAGATTCAAAACTGAATTAAAACAGATTTAAAAGCAACTGTTTCTTCAATCAAGAAGAGGCAAATGATGGACAAAAAAATGAAAAGAGCATGGAAACGGAGCAGAGACCTCACCCAGCTCCACAAGGCACTTATCACTGTATATCCCAAAGTATTAATGTCACTCAGATCCCCGAATACATGCTGCTGCTGCTTCCAGACACAGGAAGGTAAATCATCACACCAAACAAAACACCTTTTTAGCATCTGCAAGCTATGTGACAGTGTAAGAGGTGCTCTTACTCAACATGTACATTGTGAAGTCATGTCCCTCTTTCCATTGAATTCACATGAACTAGGATATTTCACTTAGCCTAGGACAGATATTTTCTTTCAATCAGAGACCACTGATCTTTTAAGTTACTATAAAAACCTCATAAGCTTTACTGACTAACAGTACAGACCTATCATCCAGGGAAGGATGGCTGCTCAGAAATCTCAAAGATACCATAAACACTGTCAACCCTGCTCTTCTGCAGGCACTCAAAGTTCTCTCTCTGATTGCCAGCAAAAGAACAAGAACGCACCCTGATATCCCTCATTTGCCAGTGGAGCGAATAGCTAACCAGTGATTCTGTTGACATGTATTTTCTGACAGTACTCACCTCTACCCTTTGTTCCCTATTTTCCCTGATTCCAAAGGATTCGGTTCAGTTTTGTAGTGAGGCATATACCCAAGAGTAGTCACATACACACTGCTTACAGTCCGTGAAATGAGACAACTGAGACAGAGGTGCCTGTTTTAGTAAGGGCTGCAGCAAGTCAACTGGCCGACAAGATGTTTTTTGTGGAGCTCTGACAGAGGAAGTACTAAAGAAGCATACTACAATGTGACGGGAAACAATAAAAGGATAATTACAGCTTAACCACAGCAAACTAATATAACACCTGTATTAAATATGGATATATATAATGCCAACCATCAGTACCATAATGCTAATGGGAGAATAATCAAAGTCATCATCCGTTCAGGAAAGTCACTAATGAATCAGGAAATGTGCTGCTATATTGTACTTCTTCCTGAAGTTTTATATTTTTGATCCATTTAACACATATTTATTCAATAAAAAAAATAGAAAAAATCCTCTGAATTACTCTAGAATTCAGGTTTATTTAGGATTTCCTTTGTTTGAAATTGTAAAAACTAGTGTGTAATTTGAACTGTAACATATTCTTATTTTAGGCATCGGATAGAGCCTTACAGATGGAATAGGGTGATAAAACTGTGATCCAGACTTTTTGTATTACTAGAACTGTTCAACTTTCTTGTCCTAGATTTAAATAGACTATAAAATAATTTCTTATATAGAACCTTGAGGAGGAGAGAACAACACATTGCAACAATGTGGTGAAATAATGGATGCTAGCACTTGAAGGACAAAAAACCAAGTGTATGTTTTAGCATAGCACTTCACAACAAGAGTTAAGTCCTACAGATAATGACATTTGACAAGATTTCTACAAGCTGGCCAGCACAGTCGATTTTTTATTAGGCTGGGAAGGTTGTCATTTGCTTAGTTTTGCCAGTCTGGTATATCTGGAAGAACAGAAGAAAGTCCAAGCTTTTGATAGGGATCAATCAATCACAAAAGAAATTTCATGCACTTGTTAAGGACCCATATCCCTTCCCTAGCAGCAGCCTGCAAGAAACAGTTCTCAGCAAATACATCAAACCTGAAGTCTTTCCACTTGTTTGCTTACAAAGACGACTTCATTAGTAAATGGAGTTCCAATAATCAACATTCTTCCTGACTGATGTCAATCATCCTGGAAAAGCTTGGTATTATTCACTGCATTAATAAGGAAAAAAAGCAGTTGAAATCTAGCGAGAAGATTAAACATGCCTAAATGAACTCCTGAGGGCCAGATGGAATGCAGCCAATGGGACTTCAAATAGCAGACGCTCTGGCTAATATAGGAAGCGCAACGTATCTGCCAATCTGACACAAAGCTAGCTGTTATCACATGGCTTCAAAGACAGCAGAAGCAAAGGGGAGATGGTTGAGCTGGCAGGATATTAGAGGCAATTCTTCAGTCAGCTGAATTTCCAGACCGTTGAAGACTTGGGAAGGAGATCACATACAGTAATCTTTGGCGCTTCAAACCTTTGGGCAGTACGGTTCCACTACCAGATATGACTAGACACATTGCGGTGCCATGCTTGATAATCTATTGCATTTGGTAATGCACTGACATATAGGTTTATTAAAACCCAAGCTACTCAACAAAACTGAGCATTAAGGCACTGTAACACGTGAATAACACACAGCAGAAACTGAATGGTATTTCCAGAGTACTTGATAAAACAGCACACTACTATGCAGAAAATCTTTTATCTGGTTCACTGACTTCTACTCCTCAATACTTGAAAACGAGTTACTACTGTGATTATTCTTTAATTGCTTTACAACTAAATTTATTTTCTTGATTTATTTCATAAGCAACTCTCATCCTATAAAAAATTTCTCTGGCTAAGTTATCTAAACACTTGAAAAAGCATGTTTATATCAGAGACATTATTATCATGAAACAGCAGCTAGAAGCATGATTTGCAGCATTCTTACCACATTAAATGACAGAAGCAAGGAAGCATTTAAAAATTCATACAAGTGAAAAAGGGGCTTTCAGTATTACAAATACCAATCTGTAAAACACTATTTATTCAGAAAAATACATGACTCCTTAAATAGTTCATGATGTGCTTCTTTACAGTGAAGATGAACAGGGAGCTTCCTTGGTTTTGTTATTTTGAGAGAATGAGCTTCACGGATGCAAGCTATATCAACAACCAGAAATAAGCTGAAGGAACAAGTACACCCCACTGAGAAGCACTGAACTTCAACAGCTTCTGTGTTTCCTACAGTCAATTTGGTTGTAAGTAGAACATGTCACAGTGGGACATCTTTTTTCCACATCATAGACTGTTAACTCAGCAGCTGGCAGTAAATTATATTTAGGCAGTACAAATGATTAAACAGTTAAAAGTAGTGATCATACAAGATTGCATACTTCACTACTATGTTTTAAATTTCTTCCTGGTTTAAGGGTTTTCTCATTAAAAATTCCAGCTTCACATTTCTTAATTCAGAAAACAGCATCAAAATGCATTTTCTTCACAATTTTTGCCTTTCCACTCTTCATCACTCACTACTAACTTAAAATGAAAATTAAATGAAAATCAGTGGGTTTAAATAATTTTCTCATATAGAAAATCTTAGTATTTCATAACATATATGGTAATAGGTCAGCACAAATAAGAAGACTTGAAAACGTCTTACAAATTACCTGAGTAGCAACCTTGAGCATGGGAATGTTGGCACATATTCAGTAATGCAATTAACTCCTTCAGCAGTACTGTTTAAAGAATTCTGGGGTTTGCTGCCAGAAGAGGTAATCCCAATTTAATAAAACATCACCACCATAACATATACAGATCACCTGTAGTTAGAGAGCAATTTAAAATGCACTTCAACATGCCTTTTAAACACTGACAAAAGATCTGTATATTTGGCTTATAGAGCTTCTTCAGTTTCCTGACTTTTGTTACTAGTCCTTCTCTTGCATGGAGTATTTTCCAAGGAACCTGCATTTTTAGAAGTCTACTTGATAAAATTATTTACACGCACTTGTTATTCTTTACTTCTCAGCTGAATTAATTTGTGGATCAAATTAACTATTCTGTCAGAAGACAAAAAAAAATAAAAAAAAGAATTTGCCTGTTATGAGTGATCACATTTTATCAGAAGAATTGCAGACTAATTTAATTTGGCAAAATGCAGGCCAGGTTGGCACAGATGAGAGACTATCTGCAAGGGCAGATGGAGCTAATGCTGGCCACTTGCCATAATGCCTTCTGAAGAACCCACAAGAAAAGACCACAAGGGAATACAGAATCCAGTGCCCAGTGCCAACCATTTTGCAGCACTAGGGCCATTGCTCTGTATTGACACAGTCTTTCCTTGTTGCTCTCAATGAACTCTTTATCCCCTTTATTTGCCAGCTTCACTGGTGTATATTCTTTGCCAACTTGCTATTCATGGAAGAGTAATAAGCAACTAAAATAAACAACTCCCTATCCCTACAATCTCACACTACTTTTCCACCTTAAGCTCTATGATTTGCTCTTAATTTCACAGAAGCTAATTTCTTCTCACAGTCTCCAGGGAAAGGACATCAGGAGAATATGTCAACATGCAGCCCCATGCATTGCTGCATTCCTGTGGGGTTACATAAGGCTCTATAGCAGTGTGAAATTTTTCAGTGTCATTCCCTTAACCATGAATATTTCCATGAGAAAAATGCACAATTTACTTTCCCACTCTAGTAAGCACTGAGAAATCCCCTTGATCAAATGCAACAAAATCCCCAGTTTCTTAACACTATGATGCAAGAGCTAATGAAAAGTCTGCATGTTCTATAACCTTCACAGTAATTCATACCAACATTCTTAAGTCTCAACTTCCTCATGTTAGAAACTTGTCTAGTACTTGGGATATTCTTAGTATTTCTCTATGGTTAAGAACTAAATCCAACACAGTTGTGAAGATACTCCAAGAACAGAACACTGAAATTTAATGAAAAGGGAATTTTTACGTGACATTTGCATGTCTACTTGATAAAAACATACTAAAATTTCCCTGAAACACAACTCTTGAACCAAATAATATTATAGAAACAAAAGACAATGTTGGTAATATTCCATCCCTCTTTTCACTATTCCTCTCCTTACCCCCCACTCAATTAATCTGTAGATGTGGAGACCTAACCTTACTCACATAATCAGATGACCAGAAAGAAGTGAACTTTAATTCAGTATGCAAAAGCTGTAAAGTGTATAAAATGACTAACTTGTTTTGACTTTGCATAATTATGAATGTATGAAAGAGTGAGAATTCAATGAAAAAAGTATCAATGTGAAGGACACCACACAGAATGTACTGCAGATCTGCTTTTCTAAACTTAAGGCATATAAATACTTCATAGCTCTTTGCCATATTGATTGGTGTTATTTTACTTCATTTCGATACTCCCACATTGTTGTAGTTTCTTACTACCTCATTAAAATATCCTTTCTCAATATTTGAGTTTATAGCACTGTTTAACACTACTGCTGCAACTTAGAAGAAGAGAAACTGACTATGCAGGGAATTACCACAGCCTAAGCCTTTCAATCATCAAACCATATTCAATTCACAGAATTATACAAGTGACTAATCATATCGTTAAAAGCAGAATAGAAAATTTTCCTTTGCTACCACTGCAGTTTTTTACAATCTTTTTCCACAAATATGGTTAACATTTTCAGAAAGCATTTGGCTTCATTTTACTTCTGAAATTGTAAAGATTGGTTGCAGGGTATCACTTATAGCATATTATTGTATTTTTATATTTTTATAAATCACATTCAACCAAAATGTTTCTATAAAATGACAGTTTTGCAGATATGCTTATTTTCTATCCTGTAAGTTTTCTGGCCAAGATTCACTGTAAGGATTCTAATATTTCTAAGATGAATATTCCAACATTTTTTCTGTCTTAGAAAAAAAGAAATATTTGAAAACAAGCATATTTCTCTGCTTTTTTCTCATTCCCAAATAATTGAACATCAGTACTAACTCATCTGCACTCTTTCAGGATCTTCCCTGTCTATTGATAAAGTTATTCCATAGTTGTCTATCAGGACTATCTCAACTCCTTAGCCTAACTTTTTAACCACTCATTAAAACACAAGAAACATACCTGCTAAGAAGCCAAGACTGTATCTGGTATAACACAGAGTAATCACTCCTTTTCCATCTTCCTTGTTAGAGGATACATCTGACATTCAAGTCGCTTGCTTCAGTTGAGGGCTGTATACCATCCTTTTCACAAGCCTACTGCCCTTCAATGTATTTTGATATACTGTCCAGAGCGATGCAATTTGCTGCTCCCCTACTTACTATGTACACCAGATGAGTCTGGGACATGGTGGCACACAAAATCTTACAGCCACATGATGAAACTTTTGGTGATACAGTCATCATGCATTAATTCTCACACTACAAAAGGATATTAATGTTAATACCAGCAAGAGGCTGGTGCAATCTAAAGTGGATTAACTCAAAACTGCTCTAAAATCTCAGATGTCTGCAGTACTAATGTAGTAGCACACCAAGGTATCCAAATCAACACACAGCAGTGTGGAACCATTTGGTCAACATCAAACACTGTGCATAACCCAGCTTCTCTCCCTTTTTCAAATACTATTAATTACAGCTTTGCTCCAACAGTCATTTGAATTACAGACAATTCAAAGCAGCAGCCTTAGTGCAAGATTATACAGAAATCATAAAGTACTGGAAAAAGCTAGAATGCTAACTTTTTTCCCCTACATCTTTATTCTTTCAACCCTTTTTTTTTCCTGTTAGCTTTTTGTATCTTCTGTATCATTTTACTTTTAACTTCTGCATATTTTTCTACCACTCCATTATCCAGCCTAGGTTCCTAAACTTTCTTTGCTGCAAACTTGCTTTGACCCTCAGCATACTTTCTTCTTGCTCCTTCTGGGGATTTTAAATGCTCTTTCATGATCTTCCACATTCTTCCCCCACCCATGGATGTTTATTTCCCAGAACAGTGTCAGTTTTTTTGAGGGCGCTGGGTCCACAGTCCAATCTTCCCCCCAGACTCCTTCAATGAAACATGGTTTATCAGGTTTGTTGCCTCATTTCTCGCTCCTCCTGGCACATCCCAGTGACAGTGAGCAGGCAGAGAAGCATCGCAAAAAAGAGGACAGAGAAACTAAGAGCAGATGCTGCCAGAGGTTGAAAAAGCAGAGCATGATTTCCTGTCTAGCAACAAGGGAGTTGCCAGAAAAAACATGGGAATTCCCAGATTTCTAGTGCAACGTAAGGTATTGGTGCATCAGATCATCTTTTAGTAGTACTTTAAAAGACACTTCTGTTTTTTCTTAATCCTAAAATGCACCTAGAGAAATTTTAAAAATGCACGTGCCTATTTACAGAAAAAGCAATATATGATAATAAAATTTCACAATATAACTAAAACCTAAGCTGCAATGCATTCAAGAGGAGCCACAGTTCTGACCATTTGGGCAAGATCACTTCTGCCAGTTCGGTGCTGTGTGCATTCAGAATATGAGGTGCTATTTCCCCACTACTACCGCTCCCCAAATATGTATCCAGGGAAAAAATAAAAAATAGGGTTATTTCTGGTATGAACAGTGAGCTTTAAGAAGCTGCTTCTAAGAAACCAAGAATAAATCACTGCAGCAATTATCATCCAGATCTTCAGCTGTAAAAATCCCTGCAATATATCTTCAAATGCCTTTACGTGCCATGATTTTTACATTAAGTTGATTTCCCTATTCTATGAAGAGAGCTGCTCAAATGAGGACCGGTCGTGTTGGCCTGTGCTGGATGGCGGGGGAGGGATGAAAGGAATGAAAGCAGTTATCAAGGCATTTGTAAGTAGTGAGCTCTTGGAACAACATTAGAGTTGAGGGTCATGGGAAACAGAAGCACTGCTCACCCTTCTTCCTGGCAAAGATTTCTGCACTTGGGCAACAAAGTAAAACGTGTTGTAAGACCAGAAAGAGGAGGAGAGGGAAAAAATTAAAATGTGTATATTTAGCTCATTTAAAAAGGAAAAAAATACTACCACTCTGCTTTAAAGGAAATGAAACACTCTCTATATGAAATCCTTTCGGGCTTTTAGAGCTCAGGAATACACTTGATTAGATTCCTTTGATCAAACAACTAATATCACAGTCACATGAACTTCAGTACTGCACACAACAGGGCTGGGGTGTGGGCAGTAAGAGTTCTAACACAAACACACATACGAACAGATGTAAGTAACATTTGTTTAGAGAAACAGATACGCACTTCTAGACACGAAGGACAGAACTGAGAGCCCTAATCAAGCAGGATTTCATTCAGTGACATTAAATGTCACTATACATCTTGCCCAAATTTGGCCTAAGAAGTTTCTTGCATTTGGTTTAGCACAGAGCCAGTTCACTACCTAGCTACTTCTCACTACTTAGAGAAAATGGATACCAAACACATCAGTTTTATACAAAAAACAAGCTTAGCATGTTACTTAAGCCCTCTTCTACCTCTAAAATATGAAAGGAATTCAGAAAATGCAGAGACGAGAGCCATAAAAGCAACTAAAAGACTTAAAGATATATTTCTGAGGGTTTAAATTAAATCATTTGCAGTATCTTAAACTCAAAAATCTGTTACCAAAATACCTACCTTCTAATAATGGGAGAAAAATATCAGCCAAATGAAACACACTTCATTATCAAATGAAATGCACAACTACAAATCAGTTTCACCAAGTAAGGTCCTGTTTGTACAGCTCAGGAATGAAGCCTTCCCAAGGAGTTTGAAATCCAATTTGATGTGACTATTTCCTTAACAGTTTTATAATAGTTTTTGCATCTTACTTTCCAGATTTATTGCATTCAGCCAGAGAAAGAAATAACCCCTCTAAAAAACAGTATTCATATGATGTTTCTCTCTGTGTATAGAACTATTTCAAAGAACAGGCTCTTTGCAATTTAAAAAAAAAGAGAAATATCCCTCATATTCATTTCACTGGACTATTTTACTTAATTGTCCTCTCAGACAAAACTAAGGAACTTGAATAACCATTTGCTGAAGTCTGTCTAGTTTTTCCTAAGCCAAATAACTTTTAAGAAGGATCAACTAGGCTTCCATATATTTACTGTTTTTTTCAATTTTTAGTTCTCTGGAATTTTGCTCTACTTTCCTGTCACAAAAAGATTTAGGAACATATGACAGCATCCTCTTGTTATCCTCCTGGCAGAGTGATATCCTTTAATTAATAATCTTACCATCCATTAGTACTGGTAGTGTTTATATTATGGTATGTGTAATGAGTTCTGAACTAACTATTATCGCTTACAAATGAGACCTTGTCATTAAAACAAATAATAACTAGGTTGTTTTTCTTACTCTACATTCAGGCACCATCAGAAAACAAAATAAATACTAGTAACTATTTGAAATTGAGGATAAGGAAACAGAAACATCAGTAACACAACTCCACCAAGACATGAGAAACCTGCATTCAAAGACTATACAAATTTTGCCTTACTCCTTGATACCAAAGATGCAGGGAAATGAGGCAAAGGTAAATGTAAACAAATGGTAAGAATAACTTGTTTTTAAAAATGCACACACAGTAATCAGCCTGGAAAAGGCAGCTGGGGAGCCACAGGAGATCTACAAAATCACAAGCAGTACAGAAAGGATGGCTGTATCTTCCAAAGTAAAAACAAACAGTTACCAAACATAGCAAGAAGCAAGCCCAAAAGAAAGAAAGAAGATGCTTTTTCTTAAAATGTGTAGTTAAATAATGAATCTCCCTACCACCGGATGCTGTGGATACTAAAAATTTATGTGGGCTCAAAAAAGAACTAGACAAGTTCACAGAAGAAAAATCCACTGAGAGCTATTAATGATATAACTAACCCCTTGCTCAGGAAATCTTCAAGCCCCAAACCACTGGAGGCAGTGAAAGCATCACTACATTCTGCCTGCTGTTATTCTCAACCCTAGACAATCAGTGCTGTGCATGAGAGAAAAACACAACTCACAGCAAAGCACTCACTCAAATTTAGACATAGGATTCAACACCAGATAAGCTTTTGACCCAGCACAGTTCTTCTTATGCTTTTTGTAGGAAGACTTGGACACATATATTTTGCAATAGCTTGAATGTCTCGAGACACTGTTAGCTGATCATCACCATCCCCTTGTAGGAGGTTATCACTCTCATGGATGAGCTGATATGCCACCAGGGGTAAGCCCTCCTTAGCCACCTATCCAGCAATAGACAAAAACAAAGGAGAAGGAGCCGAGTTCACACTGCAAAATTAAGGATCATGAAAATTTTCTGTCTTTCTGGCTGAACTACAAGAGATGTTCTGTGGTGTATGAGCAATGACAAGTAGATGAAAGCTGTATGATCTTCAACTGCTTCAAAACCAGAGGAGTTGGACCCTTACACCTTTAGTTACAAGGCTGTGATTCTTCCAGCAAGGACTTTTTTAGTGATTTGTGCTACAAGATAAACTAAGTGTAACTTTTAACATTAAAAATAACTGCATTAATAAATAAATGGCTGACAAAAAAGCCCAAATGGGTTCAGTGAAGACTGATTATAAAGCTTTACTCCTTGCACACATTTATGATCTTCACCCTTCTCCTTCAAAACTCTTCCTAACTTAGTTCTTAGCCCAAGGGCATTCACTATGTGGACGTTTATTCAATGCTTGTTTTCTAACTCAGAGTTCAGTACTGCTCTCTCCTCTCACTATTGCTCACTGCATACCATCCAAGTCTAGTAATGAACACAGAATTATCTCAGTCTTCACACAAGCCAAATCTAGAAAGAGTAAAAGAAGTACATTTCTGTGTCATATCCAGCATCATTACCCTATTTGATAGATAGAGATGATGAAACAAGACTGCTTAAGGCCACACACACCAAACTGCTGATTAGGTCTTGTTGTTCTCTACTTCATTCCCATTATTCCAGATGGTATTTCTGCTAGACCAGGAGATGATAACCAGAGCTGCAAACATTGCAGCTCCCCACACTTCCTTGCCTCTACAAAGGAGAGACAGCTTTTTTCTTCTAAGGGGGCATAATTTTAAAAAAGAGTTTTATATTAAAAGGAGAGAAGAAAATCCTAATTTCATTAGAAATAAATAAAAATTTAAAAAAGGCAACACAACACTGTTTTGATCCATTTAATGCAGCCCCTACAGAATGTCTGGTTACTCCAGCTACAGCAGTTGTGCTTTCTATTTCAAGTCAGCGTCCACAAAAACAATAAACACCTCTCACACAAACATGCTTGCTTGCTTAACAGTCACTTGCTAAACTTTAGTTCAAGCATCCTTTAAAAACCCAAAAAACAAAAACAAAACCAAATGAAGACTGAAACAAAACCTAGACACAACTATCAAGGTTGGCACAGCTAAACTCTGATGTTTCTTTATTAGAACAGTTTACATTTGAGTAATTTTAGTATAGGATATTTGCATATAAAATGTTTTCATGCATTTTCAGGTGCTGCAGGATGTTATTTCTTTTTCTCAAAAACATATTAATTCCACTAAGGTTATATTCAACTAAGATTTCAATCTAACTTCACCACAGCTTAATCTCAAGAATCAATGTTCAGAGGAATATTGAAGAGACAGGAACTAGAGAGTTTGTTTGTTTGTTTGCATAAAAGTTCTAGAGGAAGCCCAGACAGGTTTTCTTCAAGAGAAATGGGGAAAAAATCCTTCCTGAAAGATACAAAACAACACTGAAATATCTGATAACAAAGCTTTTGGAAAATATCCACTCAGCTTTTTTCCACACACAATGGAAAAGTCAATAATGAGTCAATGAGTCAATAATTTACTGGGAGAATGAAGAAAAAAAACCCCAGAAACACTTTGAGCCTGAACCAGTTATTGTATATTAAAGTATTCATAATGCAAAATTTGGTGTTTAACCATAGGACTGTATTTTAATCCAAAGACTGATTGTAGGATGACCCTGTCATCACCATAATATTATTTTCTCTCCAGTATGCTGTAAGAAGTTGCATTTGGAGCACCAGTTTTGCATGGCTCATATTTTGCTGGCTTCATGGATTTCCATTCCACCACAGCTTCTTGTTCTCCCTTTCCTCAATGAAAAGTGGCTTAAAGGAGTTGTCAATTCCATTTCAAATGCCCAGCAGCACTTACATGTTGACTTTTCTAGCCTCTATTTAATACAAGTGGGAACTTTTCCATAAAATTATACTTTCCAAAAAACAGGAGAATTCTTAGCAAGCTTAAAACCAAACAAGCTCTGTAACTGTGCACAATTCTGAAATCATCAATTCCTTTCAAAATGGAACTGCAATTCTCTCTAGGGAGAAAAATTACAGCTAGCCTAGACAACATTTGCTGTTTACAATGAGCAATACAAACCAAATGAACAGAGTACAAACATGGCAGTCTGGATTTTGGACATTGCTTTTCAAATGCAGGATTTTTTTCTTTCCATGAGCATGTAAAATGCTTAACTGCGATGGATTGTCCTTTCAGAGCTCCATGTCTGTTGACTGCAATTCTTTTTCATCTGCAGTTGAACACGTACATAAATATGAACCAATGAACAGTCTGTGGTCTTTCAATTACTCAAGAGACTGCATGAATGGCCAAGTAAAACACCTTCTTCTCAAAGCATTCATGTTTGCTTCCTTGACATAACTAAACAGAGCATATTAAAGTATCATCTACATGAGAAAAAAACAGGACTAAATAGGTGGGAGGAGGGGGTGATATTTATTATTTTTAATTCTTTTCTTTAACATTACAGCAACCAATACAGAAATAGTTTTACAGATATCTTAGGCTCTAATGTGTAAAGCAATACATAGTTTCTCCAAAGAAGTCAATTCTATTCTGTTAATTGTTTTTGAATTAAGAACCCCCAATCTACACATTGCCAAGAGAGATTATAATGACTCCTGCTGACTGTTGTAATAGTTCAGCTATTAAGGACTCGGATCCTCTGGCTCCCTAAACATGCAATGTATTATAGCATCTCTTATCAAGTCAATTATTCACAAAGACAGGCTTGTTAAATCCTTTTACAAGCACCTTCCAAAACAAAATAATACTCCTGGGATCCACTCTGCACAGACAAGAGCCCAGAACACTGATAATAATTGGAGCTACCTCAATGCAAGCTGGTCACACTCATTTCTTAGCAGCTAAAGAGCTAGTAAGCTTATCTTAGGTATCATACCCTCAAGCTAAATATATAAATTAATCTTGTGTGTTCTGCTGTCAATCTCGTAATGACTGGAAGAAAAAAGAAAAAAAATATCACTGTGGAATATTAATTATAAACTGGATAAGGACGAGTAAAGATTGCTCTCCAAATTAGTATGCGAAGGAGTAATTGCAAATATTATGGATGAGAGGGCCAATACAAAGTCTGACATAAATAGCCTCATTGAGAATTATTTTCGTGTTGGTTTTGGAGGTCACCAAGATACATACATGGTTACTAAGAAATAAAATAACAACTAAGTCAAAAAAAAAATAGGACTTACAGTGCCAGTTTTTCAGTGCACTCAAGTTTCCTATTTTTTTGTGCAATTCCTTCCTCCTCCTAACATGCAAAATCAAACTTCCCTCAAAGAAAAACAAAATCCAACTACAACCCTCAAAAGTTCAAACTTAGCAGCAGAATTTAGTACAGTTTTCAAATTAAGAAGTCTCCTTGAACTGAATCATCCAAGTAGCAAAAAGATTATGCAGCTGCTAACTTTACTAGTTGGTATATAGCTTCCAAAAATATATTTTTTAAAAATAATTTTTAAATTCATGGTTTTGTCTTACTGAATGACAAAACAGAACATGTTTCTGGATATGTGTAATAGTCAAATTCTGCTTTTTATCATCTCTCCACAGACAGGCAAAGCAGAAGGGCTTGAGAGAATTTTGGCTTGGAATAAAGACTTACAGGTTGAAGCTCTGATAACTTTCAAGTGTATATGAAAATGATTATTAGAAGAAAAATTAAATAAGAGAACATTTACTGCAATATTCTAAACCAGTAGTTACCTAATATTTCCTTATCACAACTATCTGCCTGACTGCAGCTGGGCCTGGTAGAACTCCTCCTGATCAAAGTTATCACTGACACAGATTATTTTAAAATTAAATACAGCAGGCTATGCAACATCCAAGGTAACAAAAGATATCAGAAAAATAAAAGATACTTTTTTTTCCTTTCCATTAGCAGAGTACAGCACCAGAATGATAGATTTAACACTAGCTGGAAATAATGCCTAGAATGAAGATTGCCGTAACAAACTCAGAGATACTGGAGACACAGTATATGGTCTGAATTAAGAAGTGATGGACAGAAATTATTACCTCGTCTTAAAAAAATGGCATATGATCATTTCACTAAGCTTTGCAGAAATCTGTATGCCCATGATACAGAGCATTTTTATAATATAATTGTATTTATGCTGAAATTTAACTTTGATAAATATTTACATCCTTTACAGAATAAGTTTTCATCATGTTCCAGGATCATTCTTTTTGCTATAGAATTTTCCATTTTAAAAAACAAACAAAAGAGCAGAGCTATTAAATACCTAATAGCACAAGATTCTGACATCTTAAAAAAAAACATTCCTGTGGTACAGCTAAAGGCCATAATGGGGAAATTTACTTGGTATCATTGATCATCTTCTCCTAGGTGTTCATTCTCAAAGGTATAGGAAAAGCTGGCATATTTTTTAAGTACAGAATTACTAAAACATATTTTTCCACATATTCATATAATTCTTCCTTGAGACCGTATCTTGAGAAGGAGAGCAAGTCCAGAGAAAGACTTCTGAAGTGGGAAGGTGAGGGGAGAAGTCTAACCTTCTGCTGAAAGCACAAAAGTCACGGATATGATGTACTAAAAGAGCAGGTTGCACTGTCACGGTTATTATTTCCTAAACTGCCAGGGTTTGAGCAACCTCTACTTTCCGAGATGTTTTTTCCTTCTCCCCTCTGTCTGGAACTCTGAAGACTGAACCAAACTGATTTTTTCTCGGTGGTTTAGAAGGCCCAAAGATTCTTCTTGAATCCCACTCAGGCTAACTTTTTTAGTACTTGTCATTTCCAAATGATAGGACTAGCACCGAGTTTCTCTCTGCAACTTTTGGGAAACACCGTGTTAGTTCAAAACGTCACCAACAAACACAGGGGACAACATTATTTTTCTATGCTGTGGTCATCTTACTTTCCAAAAACCTACTTACCTGGACAGTGGTTTTTCACAGTAACTGGTTTTATTCTCCTCATTTGAATGCATAATCTACAGAGGCTAGACCTCCCTTTCCACGGCATTCACTGTAATAGGAAATCAATCAGAATTGTAACCACTCAGGACAGACAGGCTGGAACTAGATCATCTTTAAGGTCCCTTCCAACCCAAACCATTTAATGATTCTATGATGAAAGGTGGCTGCCTAGAGCTCTAACACTCACAATCAGCAGAAGACATTTCTGACAACAGCGTCAAAAAGATTCCACACAACTTCCTCTAAAATACTTCATAAATTGGAATTGGTATTGTCAGGAAGTGTTTCTATTCATTGAGATAAAAGGAAAAAAAAAACCAAACAAAACTCCACACAGTATTAGAAACAGCCAAAGGAGTAAGACATTTATGAAGATTATTCCCTGACATGGGGAGGGATGGGGAAAAAAAAAAAAAGGAATACCTAGGTGTTCTTGCACAACAGCTTCTTGAGTGAAGAGATATGCATTTCTGAAAGATCACATTCCAGTGAGAATTCAAGCGCTTTTAGCCCTTGCTTTTTCATACACCTGAAAATTTCACTAGGAACCTACACAACCCTCATAATATTTTACACTCGAAACAAATCTTTTCATTTAAAGATCAAGGTAGGACAGTAGTAGAGCTGTAAGGAAAGTAGCAAAAGACTTCTTTTAAAGCTTCAGTTTTGCCAAGTACTGAACTCAGCAAAGTGCATATTCCAGCTGTGTGAAAGTATTTATCTTGAAAGGAACATAAGAGGATGTGGGCTTTAAGCCAGTAAAATATTCAGTAATCTGGAATCCCACAGGACAGACTAACCAAACTGGTTTCACAACTGCCAGTGCATGAAGGCAGAAACAAGTACTTAATTCAGTTGCAGCAGCTTCTTATAACGGACTCAAAGTTTAGTAGATTTTCTGCATTATCATTACTAACACTTCATTTTCCTGCCAAATAATTCCTTTCTGAGTCTTACAGGAGCCTTACTATTTATCAGAGCCATCATAAAATCTAGAGATCAGATTGGAAAAAGGGTGTTAACATTGAGTAACATATTTTGCTGCTGATACAGCTTTCATTTTTTCCTTTCTTGAAAAGCGGCAGGATTGTCTCAACCTTAAATGTCAAGGAGGTGAGGAGATACAGGAAAGTTACATTTAGGAAGTACACACTCAAGCACATAGAGAAAAATAATTATATGCACATAGTATTTACATTAGCTTTAATCCTCCTGTAAAGATCTTGGAATCACTGTAGGCAGTGATTTTATAATATCAACTCAACCATCACTGACAGTAACAAATATTAAGGCCTAGTAAAGAAAGAAAGCAGAAAGCAGAAATTATTATTTGATGCATTTACACCTTGAATATTCCATGAAGTTTCTTGCAATCACACTCAGAATGGGCACAGTTACCACAAAGAAGGCACAAAGAAGGTTGACAAAGGACAGATTTGATTACTTAAAAGCAGAAACAAAAAAGACTAGAACTTTTCAGAGAAGCTGGGGAACAAAACCTGCAAGAAAGAAAGAAAAGGAAGGTCTTTTAAAAAAATAAATTCAAACCCAGATGAACAGGTCAGGCAGTGGATACAGGCAACAGCTACTGTTTCCTATAGAACAAAAATTGTCATCATCAGACAAAATAACCAAGCAGCAGGCATACAACAAAGGAAGCACTTTTGCCCTTGCAGTACACACTTAAATCATGAAACTCTTTGTTCTCTGTCACAGATTGCTCTGAAGTCTAACAGTACACCTGGAATTCCAGCCCAGGTTAGATAATGCCCTTTATGAAAAAAGGTTGTTTGAGGACACTTGGGGTAACTTTAGCAAAAGGTTACCACAATTTAGAGATGCTCCTTCTGACATATTTTAGAAGCAAAGTACTTCTGTGAGGGTCACCAACTGGTCAGTTTTATTCCGGAGATCTGAAGGCACAATGCCTGGCTCTGCTGAGACTGTGGAGAGGTTGACACATCTCTAAAGTAAGTTCAGAAGATCTGAAAGCTGTATTTCAGTAATAATAGGACTTAATTACTGACTACATGAATTTGTTCCATGGGGAAACAATCAGGTTTTGCAGGTGTCTAATCACTTTCTGTTTTTATGGGGTTGTTTCCTTAAAAAACTCAACCAAACAAACTTTCCATATACTTGACATTCTTTTAAAAGCAGAAGCCAACTTTTGGAGAGACCGAATTTCATGTCATAGATCTGGATCTCACCATAAATCCCTCCTTCTAAATTTCTCCAGGAGGCACAAATGCAATCCTTACACTGGAATGAATGAGGAGTTTGAACAAAGTATCAGACTTCCCTTTAAAGAGCCATCATACTTTTCATGAAGTTGAACAAAACAGTATGATAAAATTTCTACTGGACAGTATGACATACAGCAGCATGACAAGTTCTACTGCACTGATAGTAGGTATTGTCTGAATAATCTCTTTAGCTTCAGAGAAAAAATGCTGAACTCCTAAAGTATTTTAATAAAATACACTAATCAACTGTTTTAAGAACTCCCTCCTACACTAAAAAATGTCTGTTTTATAAGTACCCAAATCAAACAAATTCAAATAATAATTCAAATTATAAAACTAGTATTTAACACTTTTATATAACATAATTTTTTTTTTTTTATTTTTAACTAAAGATATATGTAGAAACTGAGATGAAAGTGAAATCCCCCCTAACACTCAATGGATGCTTAAATTACTCAACATCTGTTTATATAGAGTAAAAGACAAAGTGCTATTATAAAGATGGACAGAAGTTAAAGATAAATCTCCCGAAATCACAGGTTTTACTTTACTATGGGATAACTGTGACTCAAAGAAAGCAAGAACTCTGCATACAAGTGATCTAATTTGGATATCTGCCAAGAATCCAGATGTGGGATTTGATATGCAGAAACTCCAACTCCCACTGGTACAGAACCTCGCCGTCTCTGCCCCTATTCACTGCACTCAGCTCCTCCTGCATACCCCACAAAGGGGCAGGGGGGATCAAGATTTAAATCACTTAATATGTTTTAAAAGAACAACCAAACAAAACAAACAAACAAACAAAAAGTATCAAGCCACTAAAAAGTCATGCCCCAAATCACTAGTGTTCTGTAGTAAGAGTAACACTGCTGTCTTGTGTTTCATTCCATCTGTACAAATACATTAAGTGCCATTTTAATTTACAAAGAGACAAGAGAAGTGTTTATCAAAATTGCATGAATTCCTCTGGGTACATTAAACATTCAAGAAAACATTGCAAGATTGACTCTTGACCCAGCGACACAGTATTCAGAGCTTCATAATGACTCCTCAAGGCAAGTGACAAAAGTAGGCACGTAAGTGATTTTTTATTGTAAAATAGTCTTGAAGTCTCAAGGTGTATTGACAACTTTGGTTTCTCACAGAGAACATCAAAGAGGCACTGGAGTGCTGATGACAAGCAGTTGCGACAGCATAATGCATATTTTACTGACAAATTATTTGGAAACTGTCAGAAAGCTGAGGGGGGGGGGGGGGGAAGAAATTGATTTGCAATGTCACTTTAGTAAATTTAAGATGATTACCACTCCCAGGGAGACTTGGGATTTGCTGCATTAAGAGACAAGAGTAAAACAAACTGAATCAACAAAACAAAGAATTACATCATTGCTGTCCTGTGGCAACAGAAATAAAATCGTAACAATCACATTTGAACCTGCTGTATTTCTTCACAGAGAAGGCACTAAACAGAAAGAGTAGCATTATGTACAGTTATCAATGCTGTACAAGAATACAAAAAGTAGAGGCTCGTGTGTTGTATGGAAACAAAAGAAAAGAACAGATCCTGTGAATCTGTGGGTAAAATTTACTTAGACCAGAGACTAATTTGTCTTGGAGTACAAGTGAAAAAGAATGGTGACAAACTGTACCTGTTGGAAAACTTGTATTTTTTCACTTCCCAATTAAGCCTGAATAAAGAAATGCTACACAAATTTCTTAAACATAGCCTTAAACGTTTTCATCTTCAATCCTGCAATCTGGGGATAAACAGGTGATAGGACTTGGATGAACATCATATCCATTCTCTTCTCCACGGGAAAATGAGTTATGTCATACTGGCTAGGGTGCAGCTGATGGCATCCTCAACCAGCTAAGCAACAAAAGTGCAAACTCAAAGATTCTGCAAGAGTGTATCAGGAAATCTCTCAGCATACAAAGAAGATTTGGCTATGTAAACAGGAAATGTACTGCTGTGACTAAACGCCTCTTCATAAAATGAAATATTTTGGATTTCTCATTTGACCTTAGGCTCCTAAGCAGCATGAAGATGCAGAAGCCAAAAGCCAGTCATACGGACTGTTTGTGAGAAAACTTCATTAAGTCGATTGCCAAGCTTACATTATTTATGCCTGCACAAATTTGCTTGTACACACACCTCCGTATTTTTAATGTCACTGTTATCTATTTTCAAATTAAACAAGTCACAGTAGCAGATGAAAAAATAATGCTTATATGCAAACTAGGAGAATTTTAAGATGTTTGAAGTACTTTAGACAACCTGTATCTTAACAGGCTAACAAAGCTAAGTTCTTAACCCCACTTTCCTGACATTAAGGATTTTTCAAAAACTGTCAGGTTTGCTATCTTTACATACCTGTAACACTGCAATATGAACTGAATATATTTATTTAGTGTCTGTATTATATGAAAATAAAGGAAGTATTACCATCTTCAACTGCTTGGGTTTGTTTCAATGTATATTTGCACAGGCATGTATATACATTAAAATAAGCTGTACAGTCTAGTAATCAAAACTAAGAAGGCAAAAAACCCCAAACCAACAAAAAAACACTCCATCAATCCCACCCAAAAAAACCAAAAAAACAAAAAAACAAAAAAAAAAAAAAAAATCCCAAAACCAAAGAGACACCAAAAACATACCCCCAAGACAGTTGTTACAGGATAGCACCTCCATTTCAAATCACAGTGATGATAGCAAAGTACCAGAAGGAACTATCTGAGGCCTCACTTGAAAGCATTTTAAACATGAAAAACATTAAACTGTAAAATGTCTTAAGGTTGTATTCTTCCCAGATTTCAAAGCTTCACTTACACATGTACATTCAAGAAATGTAAATTGAAGAATTGAAAGCAGAATGAAAGCATTTCTTTGTTTAATTTATTTTCTTTCCTTCCAAAAGGAAGGAAAAAAACACTGTTGTCTCAACAAGGCTTGCTACTCTGAACAGGGACTTAATACTTCAAGTCCAAAAGCTGTAAGTGAAGCTGACTGCATCTTAGGGGAAAAAAGTCCAAACATTTTAAGAGTTTCCCACAATGAAAAGTCCATTACAGCCTTCAGGAAATATCTTACTAACTTTGCAGTTGCAGATTTCTAACCTTAATTTGTATAGCTTCTGCAACACTTGAATCTTCATATACCTTAGTCTCTTAGAGAAACTTCCCATCACTTTCCTGTGATATAAGTGTATCTTTTAACTTTCTCTTCTGATTAAGCAATGCCAAAAAACCCCTAAAAACATATGCTTTATGGTGTTTGTGGTTTTCAAGGAGCTGGAGCATTTTCCTACGCTCTTCAAATGTTCAGAAGGTCTTCTTTGTCCCTTCACAATTTTTCAGCATTCTCCTGAAAACACGCAGCAGGACCAGACACAACTTGTCACCCATAAATGCAAAAAAAAATCCATAAATCCTCCAAGTATAAACAAATTATACTTGCAGACATCATACATTTCTGGCATCTGTCAGTCTGCAAGCCCATGTTAGCCTTACTAAATGTACTCATCTTCCTCCTCCACTGATCGACCACTTTCCATAGTCAGTGTTAACTACCCTGTAGGTATGCCACATTTGCTGTCTCTTCACTTGTTGAAAATGTCCCCAAATAGATTATGCAAGGACAACAAAGAGTGATTTGCCCAACTCCAATAATTTTCAACTCTCAAAAAAGAAAAGCGTGTTTTCCAACACAGAAGTCTCATAATACTTTTTAAAAAACAAAAAGCAGCAGCAAGAGAACTCCCTGTAAAAATGAGAGCGAAGCACTGGCCATTATCAAGAAAAAGCTGTGTTGAGAAGCTGAAGCACATTTATTTCCTTGCTACTTCAGCTGCACTGAGTTACATCATCCAATTTATCAAATTAAGGTAACATACTCTAATATCCAATCTGTACAATAGAACAAGTCAGTAATTGCTAGACAGAGATTTAGGAGTCAAAAAACATCTCTTCAGGCATTCATGATGCTTACCAAACTGCACTAATTTTATCACTAATTTTACCAGCATGCTTGGTCAATAATGTGCTGAAATTGGGACGGGGGGCGGAAAAGGAGGGAAGCACTAGTACTAGCTGCATTACATTTCAGTAAAGGTATACTGTGTATATGGTTAACAAAAAATTAGTATTCCCACAGATTATTTAACTCCGTCTACTTTGCTGTGGTTTAAACCAACTCCTATTTAAACAGATCTGATACCAATTGAAAGCAGCAATTCTTTTCCTCGTGTCTGTTTTGTACTATTGGACCTCTGCCTGGTCCCCACTCTCCAGTTCCTCAAAGCACACTCACGTGGAGAAACTAACCCGTAAGATACTGAAAATGCCAAACTCTAACTCCTGAAGGCATTGACTTTTATGCAAGTAACACATACCACAAGATAAGATTCACAAAAGCACCTCTGAGTAGACAGAGCAAAAATTTTTATTATAAACTAACTGTAATTTTTTATTAAGGTAATTAATTTTTCTTTGTCTGTACTAAAATAGATGCTTCATAGAACTATGCAAGTTAGTACAGATTCATAGAATATCCTGAGTTGGAAGGGACACACAAGGGTCATCAAGTCCAGCTACTGGCTCTGCACAGGACCATCCCCAAGAATCACAACGTGTGCCTGAGAGCATTGTCCAAGCACTTCTCGAACTTTGTCAGGCTCGGTACTATAACTGCTTCCCTGGGGAGTCTGCTCCAGTGCCTGACCAGTCTCTGGGTGAAAAACCAGATACCCAACCTAATGGTAATATTTTATAAATAATTTATATTTACCTAGTAAGTAAAATATTTGACAATACTTGATGAATGAACTCATGTATTTTTACATATACATGATGATTTTAGTGGTAGCAGTTTCTCAAATGTTCTCATAATTTCTGCTTTTCCTCAGAGAGCAAGGGGATTTTATCTCTATTATGGTAAAGTTCAAGTCTTACTTATTTCAAAGTTTCCCAGAAGGTAAGCTACATAGCTCTCTAGCTTCCCTGCATATGTAGGTTAAGTAGTAATTCACAAGAGGGGCAAGGACAGGCATTTCTTTCTTTTTCTTAAATTATTAGTATACAGCTTGTTTTAATGGAACTGGTTGTTCTAGACATGAAAAGGTTCAAGAAGGGAATGATTTCTTTTAATAACCTTAGGCTTGGAGCAATCTTTTTCAAAGCAGAAAGTTTCTTCTGCATGCTTCCTGCAACTTTTAAGTAATGCTAGCCTTAGTGGAAAATCACCCCTTTACAATACTCATGGATTAAAAATAACAGTTTATACAAATGGCAAATTCCAAGGAAGTCGAATTCTTGTGTTCTCCCTACCTCTATTCCTCCCCATCATTTATAAACAAAAGTTAAAGGAAAATAAGGTAAGACAGAAAAGGGTAAAATGAATGGAATGGATTTAAAGAGGAATGTAAACTTTACGAATGGCAACAGTCCCAATATTCCTAAGGCCTTGACAGCACTGGTAATCTAGGAAAGCTTTGGAACACTGACATGAACCACCACAACGTTGTAAATCTCTGTTTTTCATTTAAGTATGACCTGCACTTTTAAGGAGTGCAATTTTTACGAACTGATCCAAAAATACTTACACTGACGCTTGGCCACTTGAAATTAATCAAATTATTACAGCAGAAAAAAAATGTAAAAATACATCCAGTTATCCTTTCTTGTCCACTTCCAATTAGTAAACAAAGAACTCAATTGACTGAAAAGGAAATGTCTCTACTATGAAATTCTACCCCACGTATTGCTTGTTTTACCAAGGATTTGCGCTCTTTTTGCGTGGTGGTGAGACAGTGGCAAGGGTGAGGACTTGGGGAAGAAGACTGAAGATTATTCTTATAGTTGGTGATTGTCTAGAAGCAATCGGGTTCTCACCCAATTATATTTTTTGCAGACAGCAGCAGGATGAGGTCATCATAAAAAAATTATATCCTTAAGAGAAGTCTGAACAGGTCAGCTGAGTGGGGTCAGATGAGGTCACCTCATCTAGGATGTACTGTAAAAGAATTAAAAGCCTTTGCAGCTTTTAAAAAATTCATTCCCCTATTCTTTTCATTTCATAAATTCACTTGTCTTCATCAACAACACAACAATTCCTAGTCATCAAATGCGTGGATGCAACTGATTGTTAGAAGAGGAACCAAAAGGGTCCTCTTCCAAAGACAGAAGCGCTGGAAGTACTGGGAGAAGAGCTATATTGGGTTTATGTTGCAATGTTTTGGTAAAGGGGGTGGAAGGCTTCTCTGAGAAGACACCAAAAGCTGACCTCATGTCAGACACAGATGGTTCTACAGGATCAAATCACAGACTCATAGAATATCAGGTTGAAAGGGCCACCAAGAATCATCTGGTCCAACCCTTCTTGGTAAAATCACAAACGGATTGGATTCTCTTTATAACTGTTTTATTTTTCATTATGTTTATTTGATTTAAAGGCTCGTTAAGGAAGGAAAATAATCCTATCAGTGATACCTACTTTCATTTACATAATATCTTTCAGACAGAAAGCATACCTTTGCAAACAGACACTACGATCCACATCTGACATGCAAACCTCTCTTCTTTACGCAACTTCGACATATCAAGTAACACCAATAGTAGAACGAACTGTATGACCTAGGCATTGCTGCACCTTGTACCATGCTTTGAATATTGAGCTAAAAGAAGGTAAGACTTAAGATATACAGCATTTCCGTACTGTTTTCCCATGCCTGAACTATATTAAGGAAAACCCCAGTGCAGCAACATGTTTTAGCTTTTATGTCCTGTGAAATACAAGTTGCGTAATTCAGGAGAGGGAAGTGATTTAAATTGATAACTTCTAAATAATCTGAAAAACTATACTGCAGCACAGCCCGGAGTTCATAACACACTGTGAAATATATCTTTCAATGAAAGTTATTTGCACTTCACAGGGTGCCAATGGAAGGTTAGATTACTTCCCAACGGTACTTCAATTCCATATTAATATGGAATAAAGTCAAGTTATTTTTCTTCAGTTTAATATTCACTTCATTGCTATGCTTATAAGATCCTAAGACTTTTTCACCTTTAATCATATACGTGAGGAATCCATAGCACCACATAGTCAAAAGAAGACCACGAACATTGATTTCATTTACTGGTTGATTTTTTCACATAATACCATGAGGAAAGATCAAACTTGTGAAGAATATTATGCTACTTTTGTTTCCCCTACTTTTACTTCTAAGCTCTTGAACACTTAAAGATATATTCAAAAAGGCTTAGAAAATAGCTACTGAAATGACTAAGAGACCAGAGAAACTCTTAGAAGTGAGGATGAGAACAGCTTGTTCAGTCTAGCAAAAGGATGTGATTATTCACCGAGCAAATCCAAGTCAACAATAGGGCAGAAATGTTGACTGAAAGGAATATGAGCATAAACAAGTCTGAATTTCCAGATTAAACTTATTTTTAATGAATTACTCAACTCTTAGAGTAACAAGGTTCTAGAACAGCCTTTTAGCAGAAATAGTGAGAATAAAAATTGATTTTAAAATGGAACTTGACAAGTAGGCATTACATGATGTAATACTAGCAGGAGACTGGATTTAATAAAGGAAATCCATGATACAAAATTCTCCTAAATTCCAAATTAATTTATAATTAGTTTTGAGAATACAGGAAAAAAAAACAGAAAGGCAAACCACTGTTATAATTATCATTCGGTAAAAAGAAGGACTGCATTGTCCTCTGTATTTTTTTGCAGAAGATGAATACAGAATTATTTACTATTACAGGAAACTGCAAATTGCTGTAGCACTTCTGCCCACGAAAACCCAAGAGATCAGTACAAGTTCAGTGACCACAGCATCATATTTTCCATTACAGTACAGACAATATTCACGAAGCAGTTGGTTTCTTATTAATAGAATTCATTTATCTTGTTCATAGCAAATGAAGCACATAGTAGACAACAAGCCAACTGGCCCATTAAGAAAAAGATTAAATTTGACCTTTTACAGAAAACAGTTTAAAAATTCTAATGTAAAAAAAATTCCACAATATTTTCTTAAAGCAGAAATGTCATTTCATAAGGCATTTGAAACTGAAGCCTGTTCCTTTGGTAGCCTGATGTAATCCTGACAGAATGGAAATTCACTTGCAGGGAATACTAGCTCAAAATGAAACATGTGATGGACAGAAAATAATGCACTCTATAACAGTCCACTACATACTGGTATTTGTTTTCTTCATATATATTCAGCTAAAGGTAATATGACACAGACTGCAGCTGCTTTAAACACTAGAGGAAGCAATTAATATCCTTCTCTGGCCATGAACCAGCTTATTGTTGGTATCTCTGCATGAAAGGCAGAACACTGCTGGAATTGTTTTTGAAAGTTACATCCATAATCCATAGATAACACAGACACCAGCAGAGGTTGTGCAGGACCCTACAAATGCCTACCACAAGTAACAGAACAGTGAAGGAACAGATAAGTTAAAAAAAATTAATTCCAGCTCCTAAATTTCAACTTCCTTTTAGTGGGCACAAAAGAAAACAGTCTCTTGGTGTAAATACTAGTTGTAGGATAAGGCTCAAGTAGGCATGATAGCCATACATGTGCACTATGAAGCAGCAGCTGACTATTGTGAATGCAGTGAGAACTGATAAAGCTAGGATTGGTATCAAATCCTCAGCAGCCTTTTCCTAGCATTTTTTGCATTGTTTTATTCTCTTTCTATATTAGTGAGACTTTGAGAGTACCCTAGAACAACACAGGTTATATGGTCCAGTTCAGTTATGTGTCAGCATCACATCCGTATGGTCAAACAAAGTGAGAAACTTTTTCTTAAACTGGTAAGGGAATAATGTATTTAGAGACTAAGAAATATCAGCCTTGACTACAATAATAAAGGAGAACGATTGTTATCAAACTTCAGCAGTTGATGCTGCTCAGTCCCGCTCCACTTAGAATCTGTGAAAGACACTGCAAAGATAAAATCTCATAAAAATATGTAAGGCAAAAATATCTGGGAAAATGCATCTCTCTGGAAAGATACAAAGGGTTTTGGGTTTTTGGTTTTTTAACACGAAAAAAGTTTCCAATAGGGATAAAAAAGATCATACATTCTTATACTGTAATTTTGTCCTTTTTTTTTTTTTTTTTTCAGGCAACTAACCCCCAAAACTTCCATACATATAAACAGGTTCATCACTGTATTTTTACAACTAAGTTTATGAGAGAAGAGAACCATCCCTGAAAACTGTATGCCAAACAATTGAAGACAGTCTTTTTTGTGTGAAATTTCTATAAAACCCTGGTAAAAAATATCCCTTCACACCCTCTGCAAAAAGATTATATTTTCGAATTGTGTCTGTTTCCTTGTTTATCCACATGTCAAGCAGTGAAATAATACTAATGATTGCTACCAAATGACAAATTCCTAAAGATGTCTGCTAAATCTTATATATATTACACCACAGCTCTGCATTACTGTTTGCATGATATTACAACATTTTAAACAGTTGTAAATCCACGGAACTTTTAACCATTTAACCCAAAAGTTACGTAGTTTTCATCTTTGAACATGTGAATTTGATAGGACTTAAGATGGAGAGGGCCTCAAAAATCAGATGAAGAAACTGAAGACTTCAGCACACAATGAGTCACAAGATCACCTGTACAAGATGCGTGTCACTTTTTTGGATTGTTTAACACAGTATTTATTAACTTTCAGTAGGCCTATTATGGAAGTTAAAAGCATTCAAGTAAGTCTATAATGGAATTTCCTATATAATCTATATGACAACATCCTAGCCTAGGTTGCTTTTTCAGAAGACAGCTACAAAGAATTTACAAGGTACATGATTGGCAAAAAGTACAGGAAAAAACAGACTTGATGTTTTAATTGAAAGCAAGTTGGAATCAGTAAGAAGGAAAAATTCAGTTCTGCTTTAAGAGACCATCTACAGCAGGACCTCACTATGTGACACATTTAAGCATATACCCTTTAAACATGCACCTGAAAATCTATTAAATTAGGTGACTGTAGAAGTTATGAAATCAAAAGTTACCTAATAATCAGGAAGGCCAGTTGTAACAGGAAAACATTTTTTCTAAAAAGTTCTTTTCCCCCACCACTCGTAAGTTAGCAACAAAGAAGCCCTCCTCCAGATGAACCAGAGAAAACTCTTCACTTCTACTCATTGTGCCTACACATAGGGTTAAATCTCTGTCAAAAGATACTTTTTTAATGTAATAGGAACATCTATTATATACATAAATTGAGCCTTTCAGGAGATAGTAATGTGTTTAGTACCTCAGTTGATTTCAAAAGGAAAGTATAGTCTCTTTCTATAAGTACTAATCGTAGGACAAGGTGGAAGTAGGCACTCTGGCCATACAGACGTGATGCTGACACCCAACTAAACTGGACCATTTAATCTGTGTTGTTCTGGGGAACTCCCAGAGCATTACACAATTAGAAAGAGAATGAAACAATGCAAAAAAGGCTAGGAAAAATCTGGTGAGAATTTGATATCAATCCTAGTTTTATCAGTTCTCACTACATTCACAATAGTCAGCTGCTGCTTCATGGAACACAGTATTACAGCTCTGCAGACTACTTGGGAAAGTAGCACTCCTCAGAATTAATGTAGCAAAACCACATTCAAATCACTGACCTTACCTTGGAACCACTCCAAATAAAATGCAAAATATTTGCATGCTGCATTAAAAATATTTGTTCTATCTTCAATTTATGTGGAATCTCGTATCAGGTACTTATAAACATTGCATTGTTACAGTAACTTTTTTGATACCTGATTATGCAAACATTAACACTGTACCATTTGTAATACAGAGCTTAATTCTACCTGAAAAACTATGCACATACTTCATTTCATATAATAAAACTTACATTTAGCCAATTTTAAAAAAACTATAGTCTTTTCTAACTGCATTAAGCCTGCTTCACTGTCTCTTCTCTAAACGTGGTTAGGGATGATGAGTTCCAAAACTCATTTCCATTGAAACTATTCAGCACAGTCCAGAGAATTTTAAACCAAGAGAACTGATCCTACAAAACGATATGTGAATAAAAATCCCAGATCACCTAAAGAGATAAAACATGGTAAATAATACTTGTTTTTCTCCAGGGCTTGTAGGTTATTAAATATTCAAAGAACAAATCCTAAGAGTTATCATTGAACTCAACTATTTCACAGTTTGATATTCAAAAACCATTAAAGAAATTAAAAAAAAAATAAAAGCCTTGCACACATATTTTACACTCCACTGAGTTTGAAGGTGAGTAGGAAGAGTTAGTTTGCTTAAACAAGTCAAAAGTTCTGTGCTCTAGGGAGCATACAGTAGTGCTAATTGAAGCATCTACAACAGAGTCTGCACAGTATAAACACAGGATTTCTAGTTTCTTGAGGAAAATCCAGATATTTCCCCAGCTGTCCTAACACAAGAACTAAGGACAGTACATTGTGGAAGGTATGGTCATGAAACCAAAGGATTAGAAATGAACAAAAGGAGATAGATTTCCTACAATACCAGATCAGACTTTATTTTCCTAATGTTAAAAGACACTATAACACAACACTCTAGAGCTGTACAAAGCATACAATAAGCATCATGTCACACACCTTTGAACTAAAAGTTTCAAAATTTGGGAGAACTTGTAAACTAAGTATTCATTACTCAAGACAGGAATAATGCTCTTAATCTAGCAAGGACTCACAAGTATTCTTCACAAAAATAATGGGAATAGTCACCTCAAATCAAAGATAAAATTATTTCTCAAGAACAATATTCCTTCTACAGCAGTCTGTCTGACAATCTTAGATTGCTTGGGGTTGGAAGGAGTACTTTAAAGATCATCTAGTTCCAATCCCCCCGTCATGGACAGGGATACCTTCCACTAGACCAGACTGCTCAAAGCCTCATAGAACCTGGCCTTGAACTCTTTCAGGAATGAGGCATCCACAACTTGTCTGGACAACCCCCTTCCAGAGTCTTATCACCCTCACAGTAAAGAGTTTCTTCCTAATATCCCATCTAAATCAATCCACTTTCAATTGAAAGCCTTTCCCCTTGTTCTGTTCACTGCATACACTTGAAAAAGTCCCTCTCCAACTCTCTTGTATGTCTCTCTTTGGTTACTCGATGGAAAGCTGAAGGAAGAGCCTTCACTTTTCCAGGCTGAACAGCCCCAGCTCTCTCAAGTCTGTTTTCAGACAGCCTAAGAAAAAAGTTGTATTTCTTCATATAAGAAAAAGCAGTCAATTTATGGAACAAAAAGCAGTCAATTTCCAATGTTAGTCCAGGTCAAAAAAGTACCCATGTGGTATGTCATTACTATTTGTGCACAGCATCTTACAGGACAAGGTTTGTAACAGGAAATTTTTACTCATTAACACAAGCTCAGACTTCCTGTTACATGAAGAAAGCTTTTTAGTGAACAGAAGGACTTAAATACAACTAAAACTTAAACTTTTTTGCCTGGAAAGAAAATTGTACCATTGAGTTTATACATATGTACATACATAAATATATACACACATATATACACACAAGCACTATTTCTGTGTAACCTCATCTCACGTTCTGTGGGAATGGATACAGGAATATATTGAATTTAATATAAATTCATGTAACATGCTAGATTTGTACACAGCTACTCACTAAAATGGAAATGTGTCCAGAAATACAAGCACATATATGAAAAAAGGTCTCAAAAAGACAATAGCTGCTTTACGCAAATGCAATGCTGTAAATAAACTATGACCAGTTGATGCAGGAACAGGAACAAGAACAATTCAATCTTGCTCTTGGACAAATAAAATCTTCAAAATTTTTACCTCCCAGGTAATGAGACAAACTTTGGGTTTATACTCCGGCTTAGCATCAGATAGGTTTCTTATTAGCTGTGGAGCTCAGCAACACCTGTTCCCTGTCCACACAACAAGCAATACTGCTACCTCTCACCGTACAAAAACTATCATACTCTACCACTGTGGAAGATATTTTTAAGGATTAAAGTGATTCTTTTCCTCTGAACACCTCACTCTGCAGCACGAGATGCTGTAAGTTACTTCTCTGCTCTGCCTGAAGGAAAACTTTGGGCAACAGGTGAGAGCGATCCAAAGTGCCTCAAAGGCAGAAAGTAAGTGGCAAGGAGTTACAGGAGAGGAGGACAAACCTGGTAACTGGCAAATCCCAGCTTTCACTTTATGCGCTTCAGAGCACAAGTGCCATTTTCACGCCCTAGAAAGCTGTCACCGCTCAACTCACAGACCTTTAAAAGCTCTACCCTGAGCATGTTTATCTGCTCTCAGAACCTTATTAAAATATGTAAAAGTTAATCTACTACATGAAGACGCGGGATGTGTTGGGGGGAGGGGGGGGTGTCCCCACTTCGGTCTCTTGCTTTGCCCATTTATTACGGACACCGTCATCTAAAGACACCCCTAATTAGCAGCCAGCGCCCCAAAACGAGACCCCCTGGCAATACCCCACGCCCGGTCCGCACCGTACAGGGAGCGATCCGGGGCTGGCGCCTGAAAGTCACAGGATCGCCAGAGGTGCCTTCCAACCCATTGGATTGTGCGGCTCCCAGCCGCCAGCCCCGAGCCCGGGCTGCTCCCCGGTGTCCGGGCAGGGCCCAGCGCCCCCGCTCCCGGGACACCCACCCCCAGGCTCGGCACGGCACGGCACGGCACGGCTAGGCACGGCGGGGAGGAAGGGAGGGAGACGGGGGGAGAGCTGGGGAGGCGCCGCTCGGCGGCGGCCGGCAGGGGAGCCCGCGCCCCGAGCCCATTCAAACAAAAGAAACCCCTTCTCCGGCCGGCCGCCCCCGGCCCCGCCGCCCCACTCACTTCGCAAGGCCCCAATGAGGAGGCTGCCGTCCTTAATCAGCTCTTTGATAAACTTGTTCGTCCTCTCCAGCTCGATCTCGTGACACTTCAGGCGCTCCCTGAAATCCGGGCTGTCCAAGTAGGAGTCGCTGAACTCCAGCGTGGGCAGCCCCATGGCAGCGGTCGCAGCCCCCCGGTCGACGGCGGGATGCAGGGAGGGAGGGATGAAGGACGGGCCGCGCAGAGGGCACCGGGCAAAGCGGGGTACACAGAGGAGAGGCGAGGCGTGGCTGCCGCCGACCCGGAGCGGCTCCGACCCGGGCCCCGGCCCGCTGCGGCCGCTGTCACCCGGCTACATTGCTCCCCGCGGGCTACCGCGGGCTCCCAGCGCCGCTTCCGGCAGCGATCCCGCCTCCTCCTTGCCCGGCACTAACTCCGGCGCAATCCTCCCCCGTCCCGGCCGAGGCAGCCCCGCTCCTGCTGCTCCTCCTCCCGGCCCGGCATGCTCACACGCCGGGGACGCGGCCCCGCCTCGCACGCCATTCGCTCGCCACCGCCCCCTGCGCGCTTTGCCCTCCGGCGGCGGAGTGGCCTCGGTCGGAGAGCGGGGGTACTGCTTAGGGCCGGGGGGTCTGCTTAGGGCCGGGGGGTCTGCTTAGGGCCGGGGGGGGGGCTCTGCTTAGGGCCGGGGGGCTCTTGTCAGGACCGGGGACCTCTCTCAGGGCCGGGGGGCTCTGCTCAGGGCCGGGGAGTTCTGTCAGAGCCGGGGGGGCTGTCTCAGCGCCGGGGCTCGCCTGCTGCTGGGCCGGGGCTTTGGGGAAACTCTGAGGAGGATCCCCCAGCGGCGCAAGGAGGGGCAGGGACATTGAGAAGGGTGCGCGTGGAGGAGGCGAATGTGTGTGCGGGGAGAGCAGCCCTTGCTGCTGGGGCAGGACAGAAAGAGCAGAGGGGCAGAGAGTAAAGAAACACAAGAGAAAGGGACATCGTGTTTTGCCATGGCAGTTGGTCGCTGTGAAGGGGATACGGCTGAGCCAAATCCATCCTATAAAGGAGCGCCAGGAAACTGCAAGCCGTATTCCTGCAGCAAAGCTGTTGTTTTACAAGTACGTGAGTGGGTTTATCTCATTAAACAGAAACACTTTGGATTATTCTTGTTATGTTTATCTGAAGTGGTTTATCCAGACACAGCATGTCAGTATGCAAGTATGTATACAAATGTACATACGGGAACATTATGAGTCTCTCTAAACACACCTTCAAGTCAGCAATAACTCCCTTGGAAACAACCATCAAGAAAGGGCCATAAATAAAAGTAATTGTACTTCAAGACAGCCCACCACTTGACAAAAATAACTCTCAAGAAGATAGTGATGCTTCTCTGTCAGCCATGCACACGCTCCTACCAGATCTTTTACAATCTCCGTATTTACACAGTTTAATGTGAAGGTGGGGGAAGGCTCAAAGCTCCTGTATGTTATAGTTCCTTGACACAATTTGTGCTCTTCACATTTAACTATTCATCAGTACTCACTTCTTTGTGTTCACAATAGATTCTTGTGTCAAAAACACAGAAAAGACACTGCAATTTCTAGTAATACAGCCTGTAGAATTTGTTGAAGTGAAAAAAATTAATTTGCAGTTTTTACAAGGCTGAGACTTCCTCAGGACAGCCTCTGAGTTAGCTGTCAATGCTGATACTAATACACCCATTCAAGTCTCTTGTAATTCATAGTGATTGCAAAACTCTGCTCATTAACATGTTTCCGGAGACAAATCTTTTTTCTAATAATAGAATGAGACTGTTTATTTGCTTGCTTTTCAGGCAGTTGCATGTAATTTCACTTGTAAACTAATAAACTTGATTTAAAATGCAGTTGAACTACTGGAAGGATGTTCTGAATAGATTTTTTTTTCTGATTATTAAGAACCTGATTTTCAGTTTACATATATTCAGTCATTTTAAGCACACTTGTTCTTCCTTCAGTGTCATCTGTAACTGAAAAGATTCTTTGTCTTCTGCCATGTTTATTCTTTGATGTAGTCCTAGAATGCAATAATATGTTCTCTAAGTCTTCCATACAATACCTAAAATAAATCAAAGCTTTCTGTCATAAAATATTAGCTATCTTCTTTATTGTCATAGTTCTTGTTTAGACCTCGAAGTTTGATTTCATCTTGCTTGATCATGGTTTATTGAAGTTACGTGCAAGACCTTGTTCAGTCACATTAATGACTACGTTACTGCACTAAACACCTTTGATGAAGGTTGTATTTGTCTATTTCACAGTGAAATTACTTCTGTGAATGAGATCTTTCTTTTCCTCTGTTTTCAGCCAGCAGATTCCAAAGTTAAAGCAGAAATATTTGTTGGTCCCAAAAACACGTACTTAGCATTTTAGTTCAAAGCAGTTATTCTCATAGTCAGGATGACTCACTTCTCACTGTATAATGTTCTCATCTTCAGAAGTTCCATAACCACATTTCTGCTTTTGGTATCAAGATCATGAATGGAAATATTAATGAGACCAATACTAATAGCATACTCCCTCCAAGTAACTTACCACTATCCATTTAACTGGTTCCATGTTACTCCGAATAATCTACATCTTTCACAGCGGAACTGAGAATTTCCCAGCATACAGTGTATCAAAGATTATGTAAAAATTCTACTAGTTCACGTGTACTGCTATTCCCTTTTCTCAGCAAAAGCCTTTCTTTTTAAGGAAATAATTGGTTAAGAATTGTCTTTGCTTCATAAAGCAATATGTGATCAATGAACACCCAACTCTGCATTATCTTCCACTGGCAGAGAAAAGTTGTATACTTAGCCTATGATCTTAGGGAGCTTTTATGGCTGCATCTGGAAGAGGATCTGGTAATTGAGGCATTTGGCACACCTGCAGCAATGTTAACTAACAAAAGAAGTCTTCATGGAAAGATAAGTCTTAGAGCGTATTTTGCGTTGGAGTTAGGTGGAACCTTGTAGTTTGTTGCTAACTAAAGAAAACAAGGTATTTGAAGACATATCTGGGAAATGTAAAAGATCCAAGCTTTATATTGAACAGGAAAGAGCCATACTTGGTTTGGGGTTTTTTTTTTCTTTTTCTTTCCCTGAGAAAATTCTAGTACATGGCCCTAGTAGAAACAAGTAACTTCCATGACTTCAAAAGATAGGAGAAATGGGGGAGAAGCCTACACTTTCCAAAACAGCATCTTTCTTGGAAATTAATAGTTTGCTAGAAGAGGGTGAACCATATTGAAATATAACTCCATTAGACTCCTAAGTAGGTAGAAGCACCAGTCGCCCCACCAGTCCCTCAAGTAGAAAGCTCTAGTAAGTAAGTTAGCCTGATGTTATTACCAGCTGTGAAGAGACGAATGAAATGTTAGACACTTTTTTTCTGAACCCTGGGAAGCTTTGTCCTGTTTCATTAACTTCTGTGTTTGTTATTCTAAGCTTATTTTAACATCTTAAATGCTAATGAGGTCAGATCAACTATTGTGGATTTCTCCTTCATCTTAAATGTAAACATTGAACTATAATTTCCAATCAGTGGCCCTAGTCTGACTCTAGAGGATGCCTGAAGCATACCCTTCTCACAGTCCTAATATCTAGGTTGCCTGGGAAGAGGAAAGGAGAGGTATGTGTTGGTACTGCTTTACTGCAGCACATGTCCCCTTACTCATATTGTGAGAAAATGGCTATATATGCAGTCCCCAACGTTTGTGGCACTGTCCTGCTCTGTTAGATGCTTTTAATTTAGCAGTTAATGCAGACAAGTACTATGAGTGACTCTTATCTACTGAGGAATATTTTAGAATAAAGACTCTGCAAACTTCCTTGTTATGTCTTCTGCCTCAATGTACACAATTATGGGAAAATTACTTATAGAGCTGTGTGGTATTGCTCTGTCTTCTGAAAATTTGTGCTTTCCCTTGAGACACTGCTGGATTAGACAGAAAAATGCAGGGACACTGATGCTTGTAAGTCCACTTGAACTGCTCAAGGGTACAAGATTAGCTCTGTACCTATATAGTACAGAAGGTATTAATAGCATAGACAACCCTGCTCAAGCAATTATTTACAGAGTATTTGAATTTGTTTTAGCTCTCTAAAGATCTTAATTAAGGTTCCCATTGGTTTTTTCATGGGAATTCCCAAGATTTCCAGTAACTTGTTAGAATAAATTCTATTAAAGTTTTCAGTTTCTCCATATTAAATTAGATGCTAAACTTTTACTGGCTAGCAGTGATACATTTAAAAAAAAATAGAAAAAGAAAAATTAATGAGGAAAGTAGGCCTAAGTTTTGTAATTCCTTACATGTATAAATTGAAAGTGATACTACTCTCTCTGTGTGGAATACAATCTCCATGTTGTTAACTGATTGTTAACTGATAAAACTGCCAATGCATTCTCTTTGTTTTGTTGTTTTGAGTTTTTTCTCTGCAAGCTAATGTTGTCGGAGAAGGAGAGTAGCTAGGCAAAATCATAGTTTGGAAATCAAACCATGTAATTTGGTGTGTACAAACCATGTTATCCTGAAATATTGGTCTCTGTGCACAAAGGTCAACTCACATATGAATTCCTCTCAGCATTTCAGATTGTCATCAATAATTACAGATCGGTAACATTTCTAAAATAAAAAAAAAAAAAGTGATGTTTTTAATACGTTAGTTAGCTCCAAGTGGTTTGGAGGACCTTCAAACAGTGAAGTTCAAAGCTGAAATTAAAAACCATGTTTAGTAGCTCTTATGCTGTGTTTGCTTAAGCCTCCTGGGTACTTCTGTGTTTAATCTGAATATTCCCTAACTGGCTGTGGTTCTGCTGTCTGGTATGCTCAAAATAGTGTTTACCTCAAGAAGTAGGTGCCTGATACCACGTGAGCTACAGACACTGAGGCAGCTCCCAAATCCTAGATGGGATTGATAGAGTACAAGTGACTGAGCAGATGAAGACATTCTTGGGAAGCATTCTGTGGGAAGTAGTGACAGCTTAAAAATCTCAGCAAAGTAGAGGACTGCTTTATATATCTTAGTAACTAAAGCATTAGCCTACAGAGTGGGAAAACTAAATGTTAGGTACCTGCAGTCTTGGTTCAAAGTGTTCATCTTTAAAAGGGGGAAATTTCAGACCACACCTTGTCTCACATTTCTTCTTGACACCTTTTGGGAGCTCCAATCAGCATGAAAAGTCTTTGGGTCAGTGTCCGTATCTGTATACTATAGAGAAGTTACCTCCATGCTTTAATTTTCACTCTGGGAGCAAAGCATCTGAGAGGTAGTAGATGTATCATCTTAACTGGAATTTGATTCATTCTTTGCTGAGATTCTGTTATAACCTCCTGTCTGTATCTCCCTGAAAGTAACTGTAATACTTTAGTAGTTCATTTGATATAAGTAAATAAACAATGGGACTCTAAAAATCATCATCAAGGTAAATAGCGACTAACTCATTTTTAACATCATTATCCAAATTTATTTTTTCATATCCAGAGTGGTTTCCTAAGTGAATGCCTTCCTTACTAGCGTTGTCACTTATCTCACGTTGAACATGAAAGAAGGAACAGGCTATAGCAGATGAAAGCAAATTCTGGGCATGCCCATAGTCAGCTGACTGCAAGTTTGCACCAGATAAGAACTGGGTCATTATGTGGTGCTAGATGAGCCAAAAGGCAGGGTATATTCAGCTCAGCTCTGTGCTACGTCTTTGCACAGTATTTGGGTCAAAGTGGATGTCTGATTATTGAACACTGAATAAACATGGAGAAACAAGAACAACAGAAGGTACCTGAAGGAAGTTCAAACTCTTTGGAAGAAGGATGGTAGAAAGGATGCCACAGAAAGCTTAGCAAGAGAGAGAAAGTGGACAGGCATCTCTGCTGTTTTCTTTATTGTGTGTATCAGTATTGCATGGAAACTAGATAGATGCCAATTGCAGCCATACAGTGTACTGGAAACAGATATCAGGAGACAGCAACTAATAGAGAGTCACAGAAACAGTCTTTGCTACGCTCTTGGGTTTTCAGGAACAGAACCAGATCTACAAATACAAGGCAGTGAGATAGCAACATTTTCTCCAACTATGTAGTTTAAAAGTATGATTTGTGGGTATGTAAGGTCTTTAAAGGAAAAGTCACTATTAATTTCTGATTAATCTTCATTGCTCACTATTTATAAATTTGAAGTAGTAATTGTAACCTGCATTCTGTGTACTCAGTGGATGAAGGTACTAGTTTATCCTTGCTATGTCTGTAAGATATGACACAAAAGTCAGTAGGACCAAGAGCTCCTGGAAGCTCACATTAGCCATTCACTGAAATATTGAAGTCCTCAGAATTCAGTACTCTCTAGCACATAACTTGCATTTAGATTTACTCAGTAGATAACTGGGAAAAGAAGATCAAGAAATCTTTTTATGATACAGTGTCATCTAATTTTTTCTGTGTGCGTTGAGATCTGATAGGTCTGTCCTGGCAGAGCAACTGTGAGAATCAAAGGGACTTCAGCAGCAACTCTTGACAGTGGGCACTTGTAACCAGTAGGGTTGGCCTATTGCTAATACTTCACTGTGTGGACAGAACACAGATGAAATACCCATCCAAAGGGCAAGTCATGCAAGCCTCTTGGCAGTCATAAAGCAATGAAAGCATTTTGCCAAGTAAAAGGCTGGATTCAGTTATGAAAGATAAATCTGGAGTTGGCCAAGTTAAACACTGTGATAGAAATGCTGGATGACACATGTACTACTGGTTTACCAGAGCAATCCCTATTCTGAAAACTAAATTTAATTACAGAAAAGTTTACTTGGAAAGTAATTCAATTCCAGAGAGAAAAATTACTGAACAAATGCTATTTTGAAGTAAATCTAAGTATTTTTTCATGGTTCTAATTATATTTATGGAGGTGGATAGACCAGAAACTAAATCAATAATTTGTTTACCTGAACATTTTTCTAATTGTTAGTGTTACCTAAAGCTCTGCTTTTGTTCATGGTCAGAATTGCCTAGGCCTTGATAGGGCTAAGTAGTTTTGAGTTTATGAGTTCTGCTTGAATCCAGAAAAAAAGGTATTCTTTATGGCATATAAGGAAAGAATAATTTCTGTGCCTACTCATTAAAGCCTACAAAGATGTTTTCTAATCCCATTCTTCTCTAAAAACTAGTCAAGCAATTTATGTGAGAGTCATAAGGATGGAAGACACAGGCTATGATTCTGGGTGCCTAGAGTCAGATTTAGAACAAAATACATGCATGAAATACATTTTTATTTTTGCAGATAGAGAAATGCAGACAGATTAATAATGCAGAAGCAAGTTGCTTCCATAAACTTGTCTGCACTTGGAAGTTTGCTAAAATACCTGTTATAGAATAGCAGTGTCCCCTTGAGGATTTACATCAAAATGATTATACTCAAATAAATAAGGAATAACTATCTCGGTAAATCTCAAAATGCATAAAAGATATATAGTGCAACATTAAATTTCTCAAAAATATTTTAGCTAAGCATCCTTTCTTTTTATGGGAACTCTGTTTTTAGGATTTTTTTCCCCATTTACTGTGTAACTGATAACTGCTATAACATGGGTTTTTCTCTTTGTCCTATAAAATACGTGAGTTACATTGCAATTTCCAAGATATTGAAGTGTTTGCTACCCAAAGTAGGAAAGTGCTTCTTGTTTTAGTACAAACCCAAATCAAATAGAAAGTGAAGTCTGTTTTTCATGGCTCTGTCTATGAATGCACAATAGATCTTCATGTGAACAAGGGAAATACGCACTTTCTTTGAACTCTGTCCTCTTCTCATCAGTGTTTCGTTTTTTGTTTAATTCATAATGTTTTCATTACATTAAGGGAATAACAGGGTAGCCCTCCTGTAGATAGTAGAATAGCTATCTTTCTTTATACTATAATCCTCTGGGTAACTTCTTGTATTTAAGTTAAGGCCCTGTTGGTTTTGCATTTCTTAAAAACAACCCAAAAACCCAAACCAAAACAAACAACAAACTACACTTTTTTTTTGTAGCTGTGTTTTCTTAGTAACAGCTTCATAGAGTGTTTAACCAGAAATGTATTGATATTCATGTCATCTATATTACAAATATATTAAAAGATAAGCAAATCACACATCTTAAAAGCTATTAAATTAGGCTACTATAGCCAACCTGGGTAATTCTTCATGTAGTTAATAAAGACTCAGAATGGAAAATAGTCTGAAAGTGTTGAAATTAAGTTTTCTATGATGCAAAACAATCCAGATTTCATTTTCAATATCAATAACTTAAAATTAAAACCCAATCATAAACCCATATTTGGAAGAAGAGGGAGAGACAATACCTGCTTACATGTCCTCAACCTATTTTGCACATGACGCACAAAACTATCTGATGTTGCTCAGAGCCATGAGAAATCAAGCTGCGATTCAAGTTGCTGCTAGTCTGTTTTGCTATTCAATGTAGAGTCGCTTCTGTGTGGTCCTTGTCTAGCATTATAATTATGCAAATGAAACTGGCTGAAGATAGATACTTTAAAAAGCAGATGCTCCTAATCTGGAATTCTAAAATTCAATTAGGCATTGCTAAAAATTATGCATTTTATTGCTCTCTCCTCCTAGTATTGGAAAAAGAATATTGTGTAATTTGTCTGTTGTAATGATTCCCCCTTCATCCTCTTCCCTACATTTTTACAAATCTAGAAATGTATAAGAAGATCAAAGGGAGCATAGGGTATGAATTTCCTCTCCAAGGCTCAAGCCAGTGTACCTAAACCATCCCTGAGAAAGAACTTGACTGCCTGTTAATGTTCTCAATATAATATTTTCTTATTTTTTTTCAGACAGTATCTTCTGTTGTTTCACCACCCTGCTGAAAAATCTTCTCCCATGTTAACTTTTGCTGTCAATAGTATTTCTTCTTTTTCTTCTCCCTTGGACATCAAAGAACAATTACTGTCCGTTTTCTGACATTTTTACCATGTCTCCTTCATCTTCCTTCCTAGACCAAACAAACTCATTGACTTTTCTTTTCTTCCACTGCCCCCCCCACCCTGCAATTTCCTGTGCGGACTCACCAAAGTTGAATTGGTAGGATTAGTTGTCGTACTCATTATTGTATTCTAGAAGGAGATGGGTCTTTGGAAGGACATCACAGTATAAACCTTTGTAACTCTAGCCTGTATCTGTCTCCACCATCTAGCTAAATGTTTCTCATTCTGTATTTTATTTTCTCACCATTGCACATAGTTTTCTTCTTTTATTTGTTCCAAACCCAGTAAGATAAAGCTAGTTATTTTACTGATTTGTCAAAACTATTTTAAGTTCTGATCCTTTCACCAACAGCATTTTTTATTTCATAAAGACTGGTTTTTATACAGGAAAATTGGAATTTGGAAAGATCTCTTTGGGAGTTGTGCAATATTCTCTCAGCAGGACAAGATGGTACTAGGTATTTTCACTTCCTCAGCATCTTTTGTTTCTGAAGAATGTCCTCACTCTTCCCTTCATCTTCTTATTAGCTCTTACATCTAGAACTTTTTTGTAAAAGCCTTTATGTCACATTACATCTGCTCAAATCTTTTATCGATATGTTCTTTTCTGTTCATCCTGGATTTCAGTTTTTGTATGATTCATTCTTCACTGGTCCAAGTTACCAAATAGCTCTCAATGCAGACTTAATGGTTTTTGCTACTGCTACTGTCTGGCTTTTCCTGTTTAATACTTTGTTTTACAAAATAATCTTGCTGTAGTCCTACCTGTAATCCTTCAAGCTCTTTCAGAAATTGATGTTATTTAACATCTCCCTGTGTCCTGAAATCTGCTTTTCTGAAAACTCTTGCCCTATTCAACTACTTTTGTGATCTTTTTTTTAATTAGAGTAAAAACATTTGACCTTAAATGATTACCCTCTAGAGATAATTCTTTATGCTTTCCCAGGGGTCAGAACTGTATCTAAAATAAATACTTCTATGAAGAAAGAGACTGATTTCTAAAAAAAAATTTGCCGTTTATAGTTTCAGAGGGCTTAGCAGATTTATCTCCAGATTAAAAAAAAATCCGCTCCTTTAATACTCTTTCAAGTAAAAAAAAAAAAAAATCTACTGAATTTTTGAATGAAATGAAGGTGCAAGGTTCTGTATTAAGAGCTGGTCAGTAGTTTCAATGAAGAAATTACCCAGGGGAAATAAAAGGTCTGAAATGTGTTATTTATGAATAGAAGTAGAGTAGAGTAGAGTAGAGTAGAGTAGAGTAGAGTAGAGTAGAGTAGAATAGAATAGAATAGAATAGAATAGAATAGAATAGAATAGAATAGAATAGAATAGAATATCCTGAGTTGGAAAATACCTACAAGGGTCCAGCTTCTGACTCTGCACGGGTCAGCCCCAGGAATTACATCATGAGCCTGAGAGTATTGTCCAAATGCTTCTTGAACTCTGTCAGGCTTGGTGCTGTGACCACTTCTCTGGGGAGCCTGTTCCAGTGCCGAGTCACCCTCTGGATGAAGAGTCTTTTTCTAATATCCGACCTAAACCTCCCCTGACACAGCTTCAGGTCATTCCTTTGTGTCACCACAGAGAAGGGATCAGTGCCTGCCCCTCCTCTTTCCTGCATGAGGAAGTTGTAACTGTGATGAGGTCTCCCCTCAGTCTCATCTTCTCCAGGCTGAACAAGCTGAGTGACCTCAGCTGCTCCTCATACGGCTTCCCCTCAAGGCCCTTCACCATTTTTGTAGCCCTCCTTTGGACACTGGCAAATCATTTTATATCTTTCTTATATTGTGGCCCCCAAAAGTGCACAAAGTACTTGAGGTGAGGCCACACCAGCAGGACAGTCACCTCCCTTGACCAGCTGGCGATGCTGTGCCTATGGACCCCTGGACATGCTTGGTCCTCTTGGCTGCCAGGTCACAAGGGTAATATTTTACACTTTAGGTACAAATACAAGACAAGAAGCAACTGTTTCAGTAGAAGTTGTGTATAAATCTTGGGGTTATAAGAGATTCACAAGCTGAACTTTAATTTTACAATGTTACATTGTTGCAAAAAGTCTCATTTTCTAGCAGCTCCGTTATGAAATGAGCTCTGGGCTGGATGACTTTGTCCTCAAGTATGGCGGTTCAAGAATGTGGATCAGGTGGAGGGAGATAAGCAGGGAGCAGTGATAATAATCAGAGATCTAGGAAATGAGAGGAAATGTTGAAAGAATGTGACATGTTGTATACAGAGAGAATACTAGGGAGTGATGATAAAGAAGCACTTCAAAGAGGAGGGAGTATCTGGTTTTACATGTTCAGTTCAGACAAAAGGTAGTTGGTTCAAATAACATAATAAGAGATTCAGGTTTGACTAGGAAAAATGGCTAGTGATAAGGATACTTAAGTTTTGGAATGATCTCCTTCACTCTAAAAGCTATAAATAATAAAGGACATGAATTTTTTTCATAGAAAATTTTCTAGTTCATTCTTGTCCCTGAGTAATATCAATTGCATGTAAAGTAAAAAAATCTCTCAAAGTTCTGCTTATCTTCTGGTTTTCAGGCTATGATATCTCTAGATTGCATCATCTGTCTGAATTGCCCGATTTTGTCTCCTACAGATAGCTCCTAGCTATGGGGAATTAATCAGATTCCCTGAAAACATAACTGAAATCCCAATATTTGTCTTGCAAGGCTATAATGTATTGGCCATTCACAATTCATCTCTCTCTTCAAAGACTAAGCTAAATTAGGCCTAATTGTAAGCCTGTTGAAATCAAGGGAAGTTCTGACTGTTTTCAGTGGGCTTTGAATCTAAAAATTTTAGCTTTGTTAAACATCTGTTTCTTTGGTCTTGTCATTCTAACCCCAAATACTCATTGAGTAACCTGTCTTTGTCCAAAGATGCCTCAGTTTGTAATTATTTTTCCTGAAGTCACTGGTTTACTGGAATTAAGAAGTGGGGTTTTTTTCCCCCCACATTTTTTTTCAATATTTCTTTCAAGCATTTAAGTTTCTGTTGACAAATGCGTCAAATGCTTTCATTCCAGTCCTTAAGTTTCTGTAGGTAAAGAATTTTCTGTGGCTTGAAATTGTAAGGGTAGTTTGTTGCTGATGCAGAAGGGAGGTTTTCACTGATTTCTCAAAGTGAGCATTTAAACTTTTGTGTCTAGGACAAACAAGTATGTTTCCATTTCCCACACCCTTGCCACTTCAAAGTGAGGTGTCACTCAGTGTGCTAGAAAAAAAATGCTGCTTAGTTTTTCTCGATCTGTGCATCTCAGTCTGATGCAAAGGAGAGGGAACCCTTATTTAGAAGAAATCCTGCTGAGCTTAGACTTGTGTTCATGGCTCATGAGAAGAGTGGTAGGATTTCATGCAGCAAGGGAATTTCACAATAGACAATTATGTCTTTTCAAGAAAACAGTTTGAAGCATTACCAATATCTATGTATTTGAAGGTTGGAAAATTTTAAAGCTACAATCACATATGTAACTGAACTCCTCCCTATTGCTTATGTATCTAGCAGTAGAGATTTTAAATAGTATTAATAATTTAATTTTTTGCTCTGTGCAATTGCAAACTTGTAATTACCAGTATGTCTTTGACTTTAACAACACAAATCTTTTTAATGGTTCTTTTATCCTAGGCTAATGTCTGGAAATCTCCTAAAGGCTACTGTGTAATAAGTTCAGATGTCTTTTATGAAGATTGTACAGTTTTAGAGACTCTATTTTGAAAGCTGAACTGCTGTGCTTTGATAATATCTATCATGCAGGTTATTAGAAAAAAAAGCAGAATCACTGTAGTAGGTAGTCAGGCTACACAAACACCACTTTGTCTTATCAGTGCTGTGAGAAAGTAGGGTACCATTCTGAAAGAAACTTGAGGCAAGTGACTTAAATGACTTGTTCAAGGTCTTACTGGAAGCCTGTGACCAAGCATGGAGTTAACTCATATTTTTTCAGTTCAGGATTAGAGCTATAGATTTACAATCCTGATTTTCTCTTGCTCTGGTGGGCATTTGTGTAAATATAGTGATTGTGTGAACTGTGCAGAGAGATTAGTATTGGGATTAAATTGTAAATTTCTCACTCACCTGCTTAAATAAACTGATGTAGTCCCCTTTTAATGGAGAACTGGTTCTATTTTAAGAGAAACATGATTGCTTGAAGCAAATGAACCATAATCATACAGTATTGTGATAACAGAAACATGGAAAACCAGTTTGAGGAGTAAGTGAAACAGTAATGCCTATAATGATACAACATCCTCGATGCAATAGCAGAACGTTTCAACCACATAATTTAGGTCTTCTCAAAAGAAAGAGGACCCTCATGACTTCATATTGCTGAGGCACCGAGACAGAACAGACTCTAAACAGAACCAGAAGTGGACATATGCCAGAGAAACAGTATTTCTCATCCAAAAATCAATAGGAAATATGCCAATCTGTCAACAGGCTATCTTCCTCACTTAGTCCAAAGAGAAGGCCTGTCTGTGGGTTGTAACAGTGAGGAGATGCCCTGGATTTGGTCTCTGGTGCTATGTGATGTGGAACAGAAAATGTTGATTGGGAACTTTGCAAGCAGAAGTAGGTTGCGTCATCTACTTATTTAACAAGAAAGTCATTAAATGTAAGTTACTTCATGTTGGAAATTTTTCCTCCCCTCCCACAAACAGATGTTTCCATTATACTTAAACATCCTTTCCTGAGGTGTGATCTTTATCATGTCATAGATATTGTTAGGATTCAGTCTCTGGATAGGAAGCCTTATGTGAGGGGAGAAGAATGCTGAGCCAACAGTATCTTTACACACCTGCAGATCTCTTGCTTTCAAGCTATTACCTTTTTAATCTTATCCCACTTCTTCATGTATTGCAGTCCTCTCTACTATTCACTTAATTTCGCAACTGGATCTTCATCCTTGGTGGATATTCTTATTCCATGTGGATTTTTTTCTAAAGAGTGGTTTCATTCGTATCTAGGATATTTGGAAGGCTTGTATGTACTTTTACATTGGAGTAGATCTTCAACTTTTCATAGGCAAACCAAACAACATAGACTTCTGTTTCCATATCTGTTTATATCACTTGCCTGTAATCTCTCTATTCTTAATTCTCTGATTTAACAATAGACAGAAACTGTTTCACTCAAGGATTTTTTCCTTGTTTGCAATATGTGTGTGGGATGTTTGTTACAGGAGAATGATTGTAAGCACTACAACAATACAAGCAAACAACAACTCTGGATCTAACTCATCTGCTTTATTGTGTAGTTACAAAACAACTCTTTCTCCTGGAATAGGTGTGATCATGCTAGTGTTCATCACATGAAAAATAATTTTTTTTACTGATTCAAACTGTAATTAGCATTTAAAATTCATAAATGCTTACTTGTGTTCAGGGTAGCATTTTCTATAAAAATTCTGAAAAGTGTACACAAATGTCTCCATATCATTTTTCTAAAACTTCCACTGAAAAAAACCCCTCAGACATTCATGGGGTAAAGCAAATAATTGAGCGATTGAAGTCTTCCTCCTTTATGAAGTGTACAAACTGTTTTTCAGTCTACTTCATGCATCACACGTTAAAAACAAACAAAACTGCTGCAGTGGCCCTGAAAGCAATGTACAGAACACAATGGAGTGTAGGTCAAAATCAAATCCCCTTGTGCAGGATGTCTGAAACTCTGTGTATGTGTGCTGTAGAGTTGTAACACATCTTCAGGTTGATGAGGGAGTTGCATTAGGGAGAGAGGTTAAAAGCTGAAAGATCATCTAAGTTGAGGAGGGCTAGGAAGTCTGGATACCTTTACTTTTCAAAAAATACTCTGTCAGTTTGAATTGACATTGCCTGAGAAATGAAAAAAACCACCCCACCAAACTACTGTCTTTTCTTATTTTTGTTAATGAAAGGACTTGTTTTACTGTGTTGATACTGCATTTGATTTGGTCTGTAACTGTTACACAACTCCACAGCTCAATACACCAGTACAGTTAATGTGGCACCTAAGATGAAGTGCAGTTCAGTGAGGGGTTCTGTGCTCTTCCCTGCTCATGGCTGCATGATTCTGCCCTTGCTTTTGCCCTTGCCTTTGTCTGACCCCAGGGCATCAGATATACTACCACAGAAGTAACCCTACAAAAATGTTAACGGTGCCAGGAAATGCCATCAATGAAATAAAGCTGGGCTACTCTAATTGTGTTAGCTTAGTTGAACAATCATCTGTGTTGTTAAAAAACATGACTGATTCTTTCCACAAGGGTTAGCACAGAAATGACTATAGCCCTGCATTGCCATGTGTGCTTGTTTTGGATGGGGCAGAGTTATTTTTCTTCACAGTTGCTAGTGAAGAACCACGGGTTAACCAGGGTTAAACTGTGACACCATGCCTATCAATAGCCTGGATCTGTGCAGAAACCAAGCCAGAGAGACAATTGCATTGAAAGAAACTTCAGTGCTGATTTAGGCAAGAGTCTTGAGGACTGTGCCATAGGGTTTGTACATTGGAATACTTGTTTGGGTGTTTTCTACTTTAGGAGCATAGGGAACTTCACTGCTAAAATGTGTGTGCTTCTTGCATTAAGAATCATTTGAGCTTTTGGTTCAGGTTTCCTAAAATATCGTGTATAGGTGCCTCCATTTTTGTCCTGCTTCTTGCAATTTCTGGAAATTAGGCTATGGTAGTGACCTCTCCTTTCATGGTAAAATCATAGACTCATTAAGGTTGAAAAATACCTCTAATGTCATCTAGGCCAACTATTTAGCTAACACTGCAGTGTTCACCATGAAACCATATGCCCAGATGCCAAATCCACGTGCCTTTTGAACACTTTCAGGGATGGTGATTCTGTCACTTCCCTGGGGAAGTGTCATTATAATGACAGCAGGCACAATCATTTGCCTTAATTTTCCAAGCAGTTTTAAGAAAGCTTACTTAAAATGTCTCTATGGTTTTAATGTTTTTAATTAATTTAATGTATCCTAAATTATTTTGGTTGAATACTATGTTGCTTTTTGTTATTAAAAACAAAAAACCAACATGGAAAATGTGATGAATATACACCAAGGATAGACTACATGGAAAAGTCATGTCAAGTTGGTTTGGGCTTCTATTATGTAAAAAATAATTCTTTACTAAAAACCATAGGCTACTCTTGAAGAATCATGCCTCTATAACTCTGAGAAGTTTGCTTCTTCTTGTGCCATAACAATCAGGCATAACTGTAAAGAACTGTCATGCCTGAAACTAGTTTTAGTGTCATTGCTATTTTGACACTTACCTGTGAAATTCAGGGGGAAAAACACATTAGAATCAGTGTTTCAGGTGATCCTTTTCTTACAGCTCTTGGCTTTTTCTCAACTTCCTTAAATTAAATGAGATAGTTCTGAAAGTGAATCAGTTTGACCAGCATGTATCATGTTCATCTGTATAAAAATGTAGCAGGTGAATACAGACAGCAGTTCACGCTACTCGGAAAGAAAATAATTATTTTTTGACTCAAGGAAATATAAAAGATGACCCTTGGCCAAGATAAACTAGGAATATGATTACTTTTACTGCTTGTTCATTGAGCAAGGTTTATTGAAGAACCTTGTTCATTTAAGCCTTACATATGTCATCTGCAATTATATGTTTTTTTTCTGTTGCAATGAATGCAAAACCATAACATTTACAGCTGGTTAGCTAAAGCTAAATTCATAGGTTTTTTCCTTGTTTTTCTGGTGTTTTGTTGTAGGGATTTTTGTTTGTTTCTTTTGTTTACTTTATTTCAGGCTGTAATCTTCAGTTTCTAATGGATTTATTTTTTATTTTACATTAAGCCCCCTGCAATTTCATGTTTATTTGAACATGTATTCTCTGGTTTATTAAGAGAAAGTTTATGAACAAATAATAGTTTACACTGAGGAGAAAATTTTTCTCCATCTACTAGTAAGATTCTCTGATTTTTATAATAAGAAATTACAGTATTTATAAGGGTTTTTTTAATGAACATTTGTAAAGGGTTTTAGAATATTGCATATAAGAAAAGCTACATTAATATAGTGAATGTCACACCTTCTTGGGATGTTAACAAACAGTGTGATTTTTCCATGGAGGTCTATGCCACCTACCAGAAAAATGTATGTTTTTCTCATTTTCTGAAAAATATCCGATGATTCAGGCAAAACAGGCCATCACAACAAAGAAAGACGTTTTCTTAGCATATTGCCCTTTTGATCTTTAGTATGGAAAGCCAAAAAGTTAGAACCATAAAATTAAAGCACACCACAAATCAAAACCCTGTGTCTAACAACATGTTGCTCAGATGTCTTCACTAACAGATTTTTGTAGTTCCAGAAAATAAGGGATGTGGGGTAGCAAATAAGCCTTACACAGATTTACATTTCATGGGTTTCCATTCTGAAAGCTCTGCTGATTCAGCTACCAAACCTGTAATATGCTACAGTAACTGTATATGAAATAGCTGGTGTGCTGGCATGATTTAGCTGCTTCTGGTTTACATGCTTAACATTTTCTGTTTTCTTTGGTATCCCAATGCTATGCTTAATATAAAGAAGTGTTCCTACACACAGAGAAACAGAGTCCTACTAGTCTTCTCTCCATTTGTACAGACCTGAAGTGCCACTGCCAGTTTCATGGCACTCTCAGTCCTTGGACCTCTGTGTACTCAGTGTCTGCATGGGCTATTTGCCTTATATTTTCATTACACTGAGACTGGCTGCTTTTGGCTGTCCCTTGTTTCCACAGCATGTCAGGCATTTTATATCTTTAATCATCACTTATGCAGTCTTACCTGCTTGCTATCTTAAGAGGTAAACAGTCTTGGGTCTCACCACTCACATAGGAGGCTGCCAGGAAGTCTGACTCATTTAAAAATGCAAGACTTTTTAGATATTTTTTTAGGGCCTCTATTACTTAATTATCTTCAGACTTTCCAGTTTTTATTTCCAGTTTGTATATTTCCCCATAACAAACAAGGAGTGGGTATTCCTCTTTTGCTTTTTTCCTCTCCTTCCTTGGCATGATAGAGGGAAATGGTGGTGGATCAAAATAAGATGGTTTGAATTCCCTTGTGAAGTAGATGGTGACTGCATTCTTTGCTGAAAATGTTAAAATTATGAACCTCATGGTAAGAATCCTTTATTATTCATTCCTGAGAAATAAGATCTCATTGATTCATCTGAATGCGCCCTCAGGGTACACACCCTTAACACAATGTATTTTGACATCTTGGGTGATTTTAAGTTTTCCACTGGTATTGTGTTTTATTAGATACATTTTACATCACAATTAAGTATCTTCTGCAGTCCAGTTCCCAAAGAATTTGAATGCACAACTGTACCAAAGTGTCTCGACAGCCCTCAAAAGTGCAGAATTCGTCCCATATCTCCCAACACTTCCTGCAGAGTCAGGTAGCCATGTGCCTTGCTCCAGCTCCAGTTATTTTTGCCACATGCTCCTAGTGGCTGCTTTCGCTCTTGCTTACAAATGGTCAAAGTAAGAGCCTGATGTACAGCTTCCTTACATCCCCTGACCTCTGAGCTGATAGGAAGACGTATCTCTCCTCTCACACCAAAGCACTCTGAAGGCTGCTATGAAGTCCACATCCTCCCACAGCCTCTAATTAGCCAGGAGGGATGACTCTGACTACCAGTAGGTAGTCTGGGAAGAAAGCTGATGTGTTATTAGAGCTGTGAGCTATGAGAGTTTTCGAACAAAACGCAGATGTGATCTAAAGGGCAGTAACTTGATCTTTTCCATCCAGATGTACATCAAGGAAGTGGTATCAGTTGGAAGCTGTGATGGATTTCTCACAGGAAGTGATGGTCTGATTTCCTTGAGGATATGCTCCGTGGGTAGATATCTGTCCTGTCCCTGTACTCCTGTACACCCAGGTTTTGATAAAATCTCAGGACTTGATAAAATCCATGACTAGGCCCTTGTGAGAATCCAGGGAAGGCAGATGCCTGCTGGCAGAACTGGTACATCCTGGTATTAAAGCTTTTACATCAACAATAGTAACAACTCAGTCCTGAGACACGTCAGGTGATTTGGCAGGACTTGGTGACCTCAGCACCATTCTGGCCCTGCAACTTGGAAAAAGAATTGTAACCCTGTGATTCCTGTGTGGTGGTTGAACACTGGTGCTTGAGCTGGATAGGTGCCAGTCTTCAGCAGGGACACAAAGGGCCTCATTGCTTTATTCTCAGGTTTCAGTCCTTCTCCCTCTCTGTGGTAAGATGCTGGAGGAAAAGCAGTAAGAATATGGATCTTGAGTCAAATTCTTGTATCCATCTCTAGGTTAGTCACTGCTATACCCAGGAAACTGATTGCTGTGAGTGCCTGTCAAAAACTTGTCTTCTCCATTACATGGAGAGAATTAGACATTCAACTTAGAATAATTGCTGCTATTTCAGGTGCAAAGTCCCTTGAAGCTGAAGTTAAAAGTTATGTCCATGACAGACCTTGCACTCTTTATACCTCCTTTTTCATCCCTGTGGAAATTGTTTCCACTCATTTTTTGCTTGGTGATTCATGGTTCCCAGTCTGCTTCCTGAAGTTGTTTGGCTGAAAATAAAGAACTAGTGATATACAGTGTAAGTTCATTAGCCTAGCTATAACTTTGCAAACCCCTCTGTTCTTCTACCTGTACCCCATCTACCTCAAAAGTTTTACTTATATTCAGAAATCTAAGCTGTGGTCCAGTCACCTGTTGTTTGTTCTCAGTTTAGAAAAACTTCTCAACACACATAGGCAGACACACACATGCATTCTCACAGAAGAGCTGTATGCCATAAAGTCCTCTGCCTGCACTGTTTTGAATTCCTGACTTTATGACAGTTATTCAGATCCTCTCAAAGTCTCATATTCTTCAGGTTTAACAAAGCACGCATCTGTTATTCTTTTACTAACCATGGGGTAAAGGGCAGCTGTAAATGCCTCATGTTTTCCAACTACTCATGCACAATACAACACTAATGCACAATTCCAGTTGGCAAGATCAGCCAGCAGATCAGAGGACATAAAGCAGTGCATATTGCCATTATTTCCCTAATGTATCTTTGCCTAAAATCTGAGAGGGAGGAAGTCAAGGTATTAATACTAGCTACTGTTTTCTACAGTAGGCCAGTATAAAGTCATCAATTTAGTTCTTTTAATGATGTTTTAATTTATAAATCATAAGTGTGTTTGGTGCATACACTGAAGAGACTAGAGTCAAGTAACCTGTCCTTGTATCTTCAAGTGTTCCTAGTGATAGTGCAGTCTTCCTTAGTACATTATTTTTTTCATTATACAAAGAACAGTTCCTTGAGAGAACTAATATGCTTTAACTTCCCTGACCAGCTGCACCTGGGACCTTCACCCATGGCTGCAGCCCATTGGTCAGGGTGCTCATCTTAAGCTGATGCCTAGGAAGCCACTTTTCATCTGAGTTGTGCTGTAGGTTGTGGTCTTGTCTCCTGGCTGGATTCTGACCTTTTTTTAAATGTTGATTGTCTCCTGTGCTGTCTTCTGTATGGAATTGAGCCCTACCTTTTAGTTTTATCTCCACTCTGCTGTTCTTGCCTTGGCTATTTGGATGGGCAATGCTGTGCATGGGACTGCTGAGCAGGTGCAACAGAACTGTTCCCTGCTTGATGAGGATACTGCCTGTACTGTAGTCATACTTGGCTCCTGTTTATCCTCCTTCAATAGACAGCCTGTTCTTGGTGCTTCCTGCGGGTGAGGGGTGGCTGCAGCCACCCCCTTGGCATCCACAGGCACCAGACAGATCTAAAGGAAGCACAACCAAGTGTGGGCAGAAGAGTGAGACAGTCCTTCTCCCTGGCAGCCAGGAGTTAAGATGCATCTGGTGTAAGGTGAGCTGAGAGATCTTTCTCCATCCATAATCACTTTTCTAGGGTTTAACTTCAGAAACCCAGTATTTTATCCAGTGCTTTGAACTTCATGGTCTACTGTCACTTGAAGTGACTGAGATTTCATATTGAGTTTCTTGTGCTGGTGATTTAAGGACACAGTGTAGCATAGCTTTGAAAATGTTGTCAAATATTTAGGTGGAGTTTAGAGGTGACCTTAGGCAGGTTCCTCCTTTAGTCAGATCACAGTGGGAGAAAAGCCTGATGATTGATTGATTTTTTTTTTTTTTTTTTTTTTTTTTTTTTTTGCATCGGTGGTGGTGTGTTTTATCCCCTCTTTTCTTTTCACCTCTCCCAAATTCAGGCATGTATACCTTTATCTAGCCATCTTTTTTCCTATTTTTTTTCTCTGTCATTATTGCAATTTTCTTTTCATTAGATTGTTATCGCTCAGCTCATTTGACTGGGAATTTCCCCCAGGATTGTGCCTTGCCAGAAGTAGTATTATTTTATGACAGATTTACATGAAAGCAGGTTTTTCAGGTTCTTGGTGGTAAACTGTTTGGAAATATGTAGTCTGGAAAACTGCACTTTTCTGTAGAAAAACTCACGCTTTTCTTGTTTTATATAGCTACTTTCAGCCCACCAAATAATTGCCAGCCAGAAGTGCATCCAAGGACTGTGACCAGCATGTAGTCCTTGTGGTTCCAGAGCCTTTTGCCTTTTTAATATCAGCACTGCATATTTGATATTAAATAGTTGTTTAAATTATTAGTATGATGAAAACTTAAAATATTTCTTTGTTTCCAAAAAATAGATTGAGGGTGGGGGGAAACTCAACAGTTTTATTGTAGTTAAGAAGGTTTGCAACTTTAATTCTGTTCTTCCTCTAAGTAGTACTTTGTGTGTGGGAATTTGTGTTTAGTGCTATTGCTTAAAGTGTGAATGACTCTGAGCATGTGCTTCTGACAGGGAGGCTTGTCATGCAGTAAACGATAACAGAGAAGTAGGTGGTATTACAATTTCTGCATCTTGGATGGCTAAAGAAGAGATATGATAGATCCCTTCTTCCATGCCCAAACCTTGTCCCAGGGCCTAGCAGACATCTTTGGACACTGAGAGCACATATGTCACATTACTAGTAACTCCCTCCTTTGTCCTCAGTCTCAGCTTGTGGAAACTGCAGTGGAACCTCTGTCATTCAGCCTTACAAACTGAAACTCTGGAACCTTAAGAAGTTAATCAGGGCACAGTTGTGGCTGACTGCTGAGTCTGTAGCCTGACACTCCAAACAGACCGTATGGAGTTGCACAAGCACATTAGAACTATAAGCTGAAACCAAGGCATGTAACTGAATATCCATGTCTGAAAAGCCCAGCTTGTTTAATTGAGTGTGTACTGAGGGAAACAGATTTGGGTGTGCATCTTTTGAAGCCATCTAGTAAGGCTACACTTTTAGTACTTGTTCTCATTTGTGCTAACTTGTAGGAACTAGGCAATTAAATGTTATAATATTTATTCAGATTTTCAGGTGATTTTGAAGTACCACATCTGAAAGTCGCAAAGTTTTATTAAGGAACTGTGTTAATTAAGAAAATATAAACTTCTGATGTGGTTTTAATCAGCCAATATATAAAACCAGTTTTAACCTGATACTTAAATAGTGAGATTACTTGTATAAAGAACATGTAATTGAATTGTTAGCATTGCTGAAATAAGCATTTTGCTTGCTAAAAGGAACTTTTGTAGCCATTGACTTTCATGTTCATTGTTCTTTCCCCTTTGTAAGTGTACTTTACATGAAGTTTTAACGTGCCCATACATTTAACAATCTAAACATCAGTTTTACAGTAGTCTGATGTATGCAGAATAAACAAGTGCAACTTTGAAAACATAACTCTTGACAAAATAATTGTCACGTGGCATTTTACTTAAATACTATTAATCTGATATTTGTGTTGAAAACACTACAGTTTGTACTCAAATACTTACTAAGCTTCTCAAACTTGTACTCTTCCAACGTAAGCAAACTGATGTGATAGGAACGCGGGGATCTTCATTTTGTATTCACATAGCTCAGTCCTAAAATGCCCTCTGCTGGGCACTGGCGGCAGCCAAGGAAGGTTAGGAAAAGTGAGGTCATAATGTGAGCTACATCGTCAAGCACAGTGCCTAGATTTTGAAGGGCCGTCCTATTAAAGTTATTTAAAGCTTATGACTGTGTGATATGGAACAATTCAAAAGGAGAAAAGAAAAAACACACTACTGTTAGTTAGACTTACATATGTTTCTAAAGAAGAAAATATTCTTGCACTGGAATTAAACCACTTTTGGTTGGCATAATCTTTTTTCTCTGCTCCTGGAGACAAACAGCATTATGTTGCTGAAACTAATAGGTGTGTTGAAAAACAAAAGATGAATTTTAATATATTGGTATTCTAAAATTGTGGAACAAGGAGAAGCCACAATTCTTACATAAAATTGTAGCTAAGGCAGAGTAAAGAGTTTAATTAAAGGTGTTTGCTGATCTGTCAGAGCTGCCTTTTCTTATGCAGTCTGATAATAATATATAAGTAGGAGGGGGATATCTCAATTGCTTTGTGTTGTACTGATAGATTAATGGCCCTAGAGAGCAAAGGATATTAATGTGATCAGGTCAGTGTGTGATACAGTAAAGTGGCTCTGCAGTATGCATACAGCCATAGTATGCTGGTTAGTAGTGTGAAAAGACATCACCATTAAATATTTCTTAACTTTTTGAAGTCTTGATTGTGGAAAATGATTTGAAATGTAAAATAATATAGCTTTATTTTCTCAAAGTCCTTATGTTTAAAATATGTGAACACATATATGTGAATCTTTTCCTTGATAGTCATATAGATAGTCAGAACAAAGTCAAACTTTCCTTGTTAATGAAAATATTCAGGCAGGCTAAAGATACTGTAATGGTAAGAATTACCAAAGTATGATCCTGCATCTTCTAAGACAAGACAAAATTATTCGAAGAATTAAGCAAATAAACAGCATTTTTGAACATTTTCCATTTCTGTTTAGCAGCACTGCAATCTGACAAGCTTGTAGTGCCATCAGACTTTTAAAATACTGCCTTTAGATACATTTCTGCTTCATGGAAGTGTTTGTGTGATGATTTCATCTGACTTTGTTATATGTCAGTTCTGGAAGCCTCACTGATGTCTGTGGAACTACTTACTCATCTTTGAACTGCAATGTAGCACCAATTAAGTTTCAGCTGTGACAATATCAAGTAAGTATCTTAGTGTTTTGTTTTGGTTGTTTCTTTTTGATACAATGGTACCCATCTTTGCAGATGTGATGACAGAACCCCCATGTTATAGGCCCCTTAATAACAGTGAAAATTATAAATCTAAAAGAACTGATAGATAGCTGTATTGAGTATGCCATTCTCACATTAAATTGTTTCCCAGTTAAATCTCACTTCTAGCATAGCAATTCTAGTGATTTATTCTAGTCTCATACATTCTAATGTGGTTATTGTGTGGTTACTGGCATTTTTTAAAGGACAAATTCTGTCAGTTAAATTTGACAGCATCTATAATCATGAGAGACTTATAGTTCTGTTACTGTGGATAACTAATAGCATAAATTTCTGTACTCAGATGTAAACACCTTGTCTGAATCTTCAGAGCTTTCAGGATCCAAAGCTATTGCTCAGCTACCACACTTTCAATTTTCTTGAAAGAATATGTGCTTCTCTTATGGTTCGATTTGAAGGAAATAAATGAGACCAAAACTTCAGGAGTACTGAAATACTGCTTTGTGAATGTGAGAGGAGCTGGCATTTCAGTGTTGAAAAAAATTACATATGGATGGAGACACTTCTTTACTAACAAAAGTTCTGTTCGTTGTCAGGCATATATGGCAGCAGTGGTAACTCCTCATATATGTAGAGGGAGAAAATGGAAGGAGAAAAACAGAAGGAACAAGTGGAAATACGGGTGTTCTTGGTCTCTTCAGTCAGTTATTTTAAATATGGAACTCCATTCTCACAGTAGCTTACATGGACACAGAGAGAGACCTATTGGGGATGCTCTTTCCAGCAGTGTTTATACTTCTGTATCTTATTTTACTTATCTTGACTCCCACACTGAAACAGAATTCAAGACTGTTTTCTAAACTTTAACGAAAGATCCTTCTGAAATTCAAAAGTGAGGGCATCTGAATTAATACTTTTGTCTGCCTTGACATAAATCTGAATATGTGAATGTTTTACAATTAAAAGGTACTTTAACTGTCTTTGAGATAATATTGTTCTATTATCTCCAAAATCATATTACCCTTTAGGTTGATTTTTAAACTGTGCCTGAGTAAAATGAAAGCAGGTAAAAATTGAATCTAGAATGATGAGGGCCAAGCGTAAATTTTTGTTGCCTGTGTTTCTTCAAGTTTGTGAATAAATACTGACTTTTGTTATAAATTGTTCACAGATAAAAAAAATAATTTACTTTCCACAACATGTCATTGTTTTAGAAAAAAAGAGCTGTCAGTATATTTATATGACAATGCAGTGCTAGTAAGAAATTACTTAACATATTCTAGCCAGTTTAAATGCATGCATTTGTGTTACATTTATTAAGGTTTTACCCCTCACTTGCAACAATTATCTTTTTTTCTCCCATACACGTATTAAAAGCAAGCTTCTAACCAAACTTCCCAAAATTTAAAAAGAAGCACTAAGAGAAGAAAAATCTGCCTCCAGCTGTAGGAATAGTTCATCTTTGATGTCATTTTCCATCCAAGACCATCACTGAATAGTGCTTAGCAACATTTTTCATTTATTGACCATAAAAATCTTTCTTCTCAGGGGAAACTTGATCAGTGTTGGTAACAGTGTTCTGGAGACCAAATAGAGAACCATCTTGTGTGAATTTAAAGTGGGTTAACCACAAGAACCACACCATTCAGTGGAATAAAATCTAAAACTTTTTTAGACAGTCTGGGTATAACAGCTCCTTGCCCCTCTGTTCCAGGTGTCTGGCACCATGGATTTGGGGGAACAGGACATTCATTCCAATCTATCAGTGTGCCCAAGTGTTGGAGGGGACTCTGTCGACTTATGAGGAAAGACAAACCTTCAACTTCATGGAGTTCCTGGAGACGTCCTCCGATTTGATCTATAGGACGGGAGACTTTGGAAGTGAGGGAAGAAGGTCAGAGCAAGTAGCCAAAAGGTCAGAGTATGGCATTGTGAAAGGAGAGGGGGTTTATGAACAGATGAGAAAAGTAGAAAGTGAACCTATATATGATGCTCCCTTAGAGGAAAAAGATAAGAATTGGAGAGAATAAATAAAAGGACTTATTGGTAGGACGTTAGTTAGTTATACAGCTAACAAGAAAATTGGAGGGTTGGATGGTTCGTTTATTATTCCATTATAATGTTGTACTTTTCCTCAGATGTGTCATTTACCCATTTCGGTGTCCTGACATGTTAAACACAGGCCAGTTCTACGGTTGCATTGTTACTTACCTTGTTTGTCCACTGTCCTTCCCTATATTTTCTGCCTCCCTGAGATCTTTGGTTTTCCCCCATTATTACATTTGTTAAGCCCTCGTACTCACCCCCTGATTGGCCCATTGCTGCCACAGTGCAGATTTCCTTATTTGGTTATGTTTTGTTACTCCCCACCTATGTTCTCCCATTTATAGTTATCTTTCTCAGTTCATTCCTTTATTTCTCATAACTCCTCCCATGTTCCACCCCCAAGTTTGAGTGGCACACCGTACTCGATATAAGACGGTGTGCCCTTTGAGTAAAGTCTTTTCTCCCTGGTTCCTCTTCATGTGCTTGTCTCCTTTCTTCAGCGTTGGCTTCCAGTGTGCTCGGTGGTGACAGAGGGGAAGAAGACCTGCTCTCCTCAGCGCCATCCCTCTGGGGAGAACGCCCTTCCAAGGAAAACCAAAGACCCCTCAGGGCTGCACCCAAGTGCTAGCTAGTGGCCTATCACTTACATATAGCTCTTCCAGCTTTTTGTACCATCCTCAATATCTTTGGATGTCCCTTGGTAGGACTGTTGTTTTCATTATTTATTGCTTTTGAACTGAGGCAGTCCCTGTAAGCCATCATTAGCTTTACTGTTAGGCTAGTGAGGCACTGGAACAGGTTGCCTAGAGAATGACAGAAACACAGAATGGCTTGGGTTGGAAGGGACAATAAAGATCAAGTTCCAACTCCACTGCTGTGGGCAGGGGCACCTTCCCCTAGACCAGGTTGCTCAAAGCCCCATCCAGCCTGTTTTTGAACACTTCCAGGGATGGGGTGTCTGTGATTTCTTACTTCCCACTCTAAGTAAAGATCAGGTTCATTACCACCTGAGGAACCTGAGAGTTCCAGCACAATCTCTTTGACTATTGTGATACCTAAAGCCTGTGAGTAGTCATTATTTGGGTTCCTGTGACCTTCTGGCATTCCACTCCAAGTGTGTTACAAAGCTTTAAGTTTGTGTCAGCAATTTGTTTTCCCTGTGACAAAACAACATATATTATTAGATGTGTCATTATGCTTCAGCTGTAGGCTTCTGATTTGGAGTTGGATGAAATCATTGCTGTCTTCTTGTTTGCTCCTGTCTGGCTCTCTCAGTGGCTGTAAGTGCACAGATAACCTAAAAGCATTTCTAAAAATGTTTGTATAAATTAACAGGACTATTTTTATAAGGTAACAAATGCAGCTCTCTCTAGTCATGTGCTCCAATCTTTAGGCATAAGTTCCACCCCATTTCAGAAATCTCAGGATTACATATGCATCATTTAAATCATAGACCTTGTTAAGATTTGACCTTTAATATTTGATTATTGTTAGCACAAGTAGAACATACTTTCATAGCAAACAAAGGCTACAGTTTTCAACAGCATAACATGCTGATCTATTTAAACATCCTGCTTTATAAGGTACTTAAAAACTGTGTGTTACTCGGCTCCTTAGGGAAATAGTAGTCACACTATTTCTGTATTTGTTAGAACCAGACACTGTTTTTTTTTTTTTTTCCCCAGTCACAATCAAAATGTTTGCCTAGTATAGTCCAAAAAGAATTCATACTTACAGAAAAAGGTAAACTGTGACTCATCTTTCTTGGGTTTTATCTTTGTGTAGATGGCCGTAAAAAGATTTTCATTGATTGTAAGTCCTTATTATGTGATTGAACTGGTAGTCTAATAATGTCAACCTGTCACTGATAATTTCTGTGATAACCTTGTCTGGTGCTGTCAGTATTGGACACAAGCCTTCACATTTACTGCTTTATATTTCCTCAATGCATTAATCAAAATTGGAATTTTTTTTGGTATATCTCTGTAAGTTGATGTGTGAAATCTTATTGAACTGCTTAACAACATTCTACAAAAAGTTGTTATTAGCATTGTCTTCCTTTAAGATCAAGTAACTTATCTCAAATCTCTTCAGGTACAAGTTCTAGACTACCATATACCTACTTGGAACCCATTTTTTTGGGTTGTTTGTCTGGAGTCTAAGTATATCTTTTTAATGGGGGAAGAAAGAGACCATGACTATCATTTGGGTACATGAAAACAAATTTGTGGTTTGGATCTATTGATTCTTCATGATTAACATGAAATATGTTAGAAATTATGTATGTATTACATGTAGGTTTTTGCTGTGCATGCATGCAGGAACTGAACTGACTTGTAGAATTTTAAATCTTGGCTTCTGACTCATATTAGGGTCAGAAACTTTTTTTGATCCAGATTAGTAATAAAGGCATGTAAAATAAACTGAATTAAAATTGTAGTGTACTACACTTCCTCAGTTTAACTGTAGTTGTGCAACATATGTTGATAGTCGATCTGAAAATTTCAAGCTATTTCACATAAAAGTAATCGCAATAAAGTACTGGAGTTTAACTGGAAAGTAACAGCACAACTGAGCAAAGAGTGCAGCCTAAGTTATACTGATTAACCAAGCCAGACCCATGGATATACTTGGGCTTTTGTGGAAGTAACAGGACTTTCCTGTCCAAAGTACTTGCCTTTTCCTATGTTTTGAAACCTGTGTTAAGAAGTATCATTGTTTAATCACCATGTTATACAATGGCATTTGGTATCTTGTTTGCTACACTATGCTGCTTCATCCTAGAGTAATAAAAGAAAAATCTTTATTTCTATAAAGCAAGCAAGGAGGAAAACGAAATTTCTCTCCACAGCTGAGTGCTGGTGAGACTCAGTGTTTCTTTTATTGGCATGTCTATTTTTCAATTTCTTGCAATTCCTTCCTGGTATTGTACAAGGAAAACCTTTGAGTAAGCTCCTCATCTGCTAAATCTGCCCCAAATACCACTGTGACTCAACTTGTCTGTAAAGAATAAGGGGCCATACATGATCTCCTGCTTGCTGTCCTAGTCAGACATTCTTTTGGGATATGCTTTTGTTGTCTGTTGCACCACTCTGTAGCTCTGTAAATGTCAAGAGGCTGGATGCTGTCAGGTATGTGGTGGTTTTTCCACTCCTGCAGAGCAAATGCTTACACTCTCTTATGTTATTTTCCAAATCTTCACAAGTTTTCAGAGCCTGTAACTCCACTTCTTAACAGCTTGCCCAGCTCCATTATGTTCCCAGCTCTCATGCCACAGGTCCATTACTCAATGTGCAATATCAAGAGTTTATTAATTTCTGAATGCTTCTGTTTGCACTGTTAGCTGCCTTGGCTCTCCTCATTGTATTTATCTCTAAAAAAATTTGCAGATAAAATCTTCTAGTACATTTTCTTGCTGTTATGGTCTTGAGTTGAACGAGCTATAATTCAATTAGATAAGGCTAATGTCTTTATTTTGGCTGTGAGGGGGAAAGTTAACCTGTAAGTACATATTACATGGGAAAAAATGTCTCTAGTAGTTCAAGGAAGCTGTGTTGTAGCCCTGAGATTTCACAAGGTATATGATCACTGTGTTGTAAACCATGCATGCTAGGCAATACATAGTTTTTAGTGGATGTGTATAATAAGAACAGAGGCATATATATTTCCCTTTTTAATTTCATAAGGAGAGTTTCAAAGTATTCATTTTGCTTCTGGCCAGCAGGATTATTTCAGCTGCTGAGAGTAGCCTCCATTTAGTCTGCTTAATGTTTGAACAAGTGGCAGTTCTTATTTTTTTGACAAACATTGGAAAATAGTGACCTAAACAACAGGTCCAGTCCTATTCTCAGTGGAAGCTGTCAGTATACATTGCTAAATGACTTAGCATCATCCTGTCATAACAACAGGAATTTTGCCAGTCAAGGGACCAAATATCCTCAGGGTTAAACTTTTATATATTGATAGGGAAACCTTAACAGTTAAATCTTGTTTCAAAACTTATTGCAAGAATTTTTCCTAATATTCTGTCTCTCTGCCAATGGCCTTTTTTGCTCCACCCTGTCATACTATTACCTACACTCCCTTGTATCTCCAAATATTCCTCCTACATATAATCTTTTCTTTATGTTACTGCTATTCCTGATCTTAATAGTTTATCAAAATGGAGAGGAAAAAGGAGATAAAGAAGTTTATGCATACACTCTGTGCAGAGTGGATGGCATTTAACTTTATAAAGCTCTGTCTTCACTTATTGACAGGTACAGCAAACCATGATGTAACAGAGCAGAGATATGCTTGTAGGGAGTTGAAAGCATTGCTATCCTTGGCTCCACTCTCTGCCACCATCTGTGCCTGAAGTGCTGAGTGTTTTTTTTTTTTTTTTTTGTGGCTGTAACAGAACAACCTGCAGGGAAGAAAGATGCAAAGGTACTTCCCATATTTATCTGACAGGAACAGTGACTAAATGCTTTAAGGTTAGTTTTGGTTTTTTGGCGTTTTGTTTGTCTTCTGTTAGCATTTTTATACTAGCCCATTGGTCTACTATATACCTGATAAAAACCATACTTCTGATAAGAAAATAAGAACTGGTAAACTTATAATAAGAAATTCTTCCACAATGAAGGACTGATAGGTAGTATTTGAAGTTTTGACAGGAAGGTAGTGAATTCAATTCTTTTGTAAGCAATAATTAAAAAAACCCCAAACCCCTGTATCTATTATGAATAAAGAATATACTTTTTGATTCAATGTCTGAGATTTAGAAAACATCTAATATTATGATATTTGCAGTAAAGTCACAGTGGTTGCCACGAAATCTTTTGCTAATCTTTCAAAAGGTCTGAATAGAAATGCAGACCCTTTGCTTTGCTGCTCATCCCTGGTTTAGTTGCCAGATCTAATGTTATCTTGCTGATTAGATAAAAGCGTTGGAAATTTTACCTTGTGTGGTGGGTTGACCTGCCAGTTGTCCACCAAGATGCTCTATTGCTCCCCTTCCTCAACAGGCCAGGGAGAGAACATGAGATAGCAAAGCTTATGGTTCAGGGTAAAGACAGGGAAGTCACTCAGGGTGGGTAGAAATGCCTCTGTACCTCCCCTAGGGTGGGGAGTTTTAACACTGAATGATGTAATACTGGATCATGGGACATTTTATGATTCTTTGACGCTTTCTGAGATGTTACAGCTGCCTGTTACTTCAGCACATCGGCATAATCATGGCCCATAAGCACAGATAAATACCTTGAGGGTTCCTATGAATGTTTGGGTACTTCCCTGGAGGGGAGTCATCACAGCTGAGTCATTTGTGTAAGGACAAAGAAACACCACTTCACCTCACAATATTTGCCTTGTCTTGTTGAACACTCAGCTTGTAGCCTCAGGTGTCAGGTGTGCAGGACCTCAGCATCTGGACAGTTACTTTGCACATCTCAGCTTGCACCTTGAGTTTTTGAGCCATTGGCTTCCAGTCTTTCACACTTCTGGATATGTTTTTCTCCTGGGATAACTGGACAATAATACCACCTTTATCTTATCTCAAGCTCCCCTCACAGTCCAAATTAGTAGCCCTATTTGGGGAGAGTTGGGCTTCAATGAGCAGTTGCTTCTTTGCAGTTTACTACAGTGGACAAAACCTTTTGGTGATCTTAACAATGTTAAGCCATTAACCATATCAGTCTCTCACACTCTGTTTTTCCAGCTCCTGAGCAACATTTTTTACCCTTTTAAAAAACTACATTATCACAGAGGTGCCACCAACATCACTGGATGAATGTTGAGCCAACTGGAACTGGCTCTGTAAGACATTCGGGCAGCTCCTGCTGTCTCTTCACACAGGCCACCCCTGCAGTTCCCCCATTACCAAAATGTTACCATAAACTCAGTAAATCTTGCATCTTCTTAAAAGGTAGTGGAATACTGAAATTCCTTCTAAATGTTTATACAGAGCCATATCTTCCTTCTTCAATGTGTGTTGTTTTAAGGAAGTGCGACTATTTTGTCCTCAAAAATACTATTTCTAATGAAGATATTTCTTGTTTTGCTGATAGAATTGTATGCATCACATAAATAATAAGACTAAGAATGATTTTTTTGTCTAGCTGAAAAGAATTGATTTTACTACTTTGTCTCCCACATTAATGGTGGTAAAATTTACTTTTTTCATATGTCTTTTCGTGTATTTTTTTTTCCAAAAGCATTTCTGTTTTCACTTGGAATGGTGATTGTTTTGGAACCTTCTGTAACTGGGGCTCCTGAAATCTTTGGTATAGGGATAAATGCTGTATCTGAGTTTTTTTACAATTTTTTTCTTCTATTTTCTTCTCTCCAAGGAGAGATGATTTTGTTTTGCCATTTAGGCAGAGTTTAGAAGCCATAGAAAATGGAGTAAAAAGTCTTTCTCCCATTTTCTATTTTAATACCCAAAAAAATGGCTGATTTGTTAATAATGTTTTGGGAAAATTGATGGGTTTTGCATAGCAGTATGTGTAAAATATGGATCATTACGGAAATGTACAATGAGCAATATATGCTTATCTTCTTTCAATGAAATATTTTATATTTATGTAAATTCTTTTTATAAATTCTCCAATTTGGCTACTTTAATATATGCAAAATAAGAAAATACTTAATGCGGTGTGACACCATTTTTCTTATGGATATTTTACAACAGTGAACTTAGTTATAATATCCTATGTATTGCATACAACTGTTCTTTTGTTTCTTAGTTGCTAATTCTTTGCTGAGGGAGATTAAGCTGAAATTTGTGCTGCCATTGTTATATATATTTTAATAGCACAAATAGCTTCATTCCTTCTGTCACAGTGAATAAAGAAAATAAATGCATTTCCACCACTTGTGACTTTAAAATTAAGATCTGTCCTTTGTGAGAAGAAATCTGACATGACTATGCCTTTATCATAGCTCCCCATAATTAGTCTGTTGGAGAGCACTACTGCAAAGAGTCTGGGTCTGTCTGCTTTCCTCTCCCCCAATCAGATAACACACTGATAAGATTCCCAAGCCTTCCCCTTCTCCAGACTGAACAGTCCCAGCTCTCACAACCTCTCTCATATGACAGGTGCTCCAAGACTATTATGACCTTTGTGGCCCTTTGCTGGACTCTGTTCCACATGTCCACATCTCACTTGTACTGGGGAGCCCAACACTCAAAACTTGTCTCTCCTCAGAGCAGTGGGGAAGAGTCACCCCCTCAGCCTGCTGGAATATTCTTCCTAATGCAGCCCAGGAGCCTGTTGATGCCTTTGCCATGCAGGGCACAATGGTGGCCTGTGGTTAACTTGGCATCCAAAAGACTGTTGCTGTAAATCCAAGGAAGAAAACTTCTGGGACAGGGAGAAGGTAAAAAAGGTCTTTTACTAATGTTCTGCTAAAAGCTTTTTAGCAATCAGTGATGCGTGCCTGGCATACAGAAATCTACAAATTTATAACCCTACTTAATTATAATTTGCCCATCATACAAACTATCCCAAACCACCCCCCTAACACGCCCTTTTTAGAATTGAGTCAGGGGTCTTAAGACCATCTTTTCCTCCCCTCCCCTCATCTTCATTGCATTATATCTTCTATTTGGAGGTTTTCCAGTACCTCTAACCCTTCTTTATACTACAACTAAACAATATTGTATTTTGACTATAACATGTTCTAATAGCTATCTGAATGCAACATAATATCTCCCCCTTAGCACAAAAACAAGCTTCAAAATATGTGACACAGAGGTTAAAATCTAGCCTAAGTATTTGGTATAGGGGTTGCAAGCTATTTTTCAAATGCAAAAGACTATAAAACTATATGAAAATCTACAGCTCTATTAAGGCTTGCAGCAACAGGACCCCAAGGGATTTTTTTCCAGACTCTTTTTCATCCTGCTTGTCCTGGTGTTTGGGGTCATTCTTCTCCAGGGGAGAATTTGGCCTTTCCCTATGTTAAACTTCAAGGAGGTTCTTTTCAACACATTTCACCAACTTTTTGTGGTTTCTCTGAATGGCAGCACCCCCATCTGGTCTATTTATCACTCCTCCCAGTTTTGTATCATCTGCAAATGTGCTGAGGCTGCACTCTGTCTCATTGTCCAGGTCCTTTGTAAATATGTTAGACAGTATTGGCCCCAGTATTGACCCTTGGGCAGACCAGTAGTGACTGGACTACAGCTGGATTTCATCCTACTGATCACATCCACGTGACTCCAGTTTTTCAGCTAGTTTTCAGTCCACCTTACTGTTGACTTATCTGGTCCACTTGATCAGTTTGCCAAATAATCTTTAGTCTTAGATCATGCTAGGTGTGGAATAACAACTCTAGAAAGTTGTGTTGCTTACACAGTGTTGTTTTTAAGTTTTCTCAATGATACTGTCATTGCCTGGGGACTCTTTATTGCTGAAATGTAGGCAGAAGAATCTCATACTGCTTTTCTATTCAGGACTGTTTGCAGGCTAAGTTCAAAAAAATAAAATCCACTTTTGTGACCTGCATTTTAATGAAGATTAATAATGAATGCATTCTATAAAACTGATGTCCAGAAGGAGCAGACTTGCTGCAGGGAATAGAGGCAGAGTCTCTGTTCATCCTCATTACCATGACTTACTGCAGCATGACCAATCCAGGCAAACAGATGGAGGAACAGCCCTGGACTTACACACCCATTCCCTTCTGTCCACATGACTTTGGGACCCTTTCTGTATTTCAATATCAGATTTTGCTAAAATACTGCCTGATTGATATGTCATCAGGAGATATTTTACAGTGAAAACATGATTTACTCTCATGCATAAAATCCCTGTGGTGGCAAAACTGTCTTCGGACGGGTTGTCTTTAACTGAAAGCTCTCATGTAAGTGTCTGCTGCATGGACTTGTTTGGGAAATTCCTGTCCTTTTTAAAAAACATCTTTTAATATTTTCAACAACTTTCTTTGCATATTTGAACTTTGACTGGTGAGAAATCTTCATTATTTCAGTAGTGTTTGTCTTTGGAATGGCAAACCCCCTTTTTTAGCTTGGATGGATTCCATCTATTACTGGCACCTCATTTCTTTTTTGAATGGTCTTTATTTTTTTAATATAATTTATCTATTTTTGATTTATACATTGGAATCCTGCCTCATCCTTACATGACGCATTTAATAAAAGTTCATGTTTTCTTTTTTTCCCCATCAGAATTAGTTCTTTTCCCCTCGATATACATTCTCAGGTGGAGGCCTAAAAGCAATAGATAGTTCTTCCATTGCATCTGTCTTTTGCAAGTTTGGAGACCTAGACATCTAATTTTCACCTTGATTTATAAGCTGTGCAGCTGGTAGTGAATTTATGGGTATTGCTGCTTTTAGACAGGGTATTCTTGGATTCATCTTGCAAGCTTTACATTTTCAGAAGGAGTGCCTTTTTTTTTCAAGATCCTTCATGTTTCAAAGAAAGTTAACACTTTCTTCCCAAAGCAAGGTCTTTAGGGAGAAATTCATCTTGTCCTTTCAGTGAAAGTGCAAGGGATCAATACTTTGATATGTTGTTTTGCTTTTTATGTATTTCTGCACTTTTCCTCTCGATTGTTATGCCCAAGGAAAGACTTTACATATGAAAGTTCTCTGATTTCTGCCCCCCTGGTCAATAAGTACAGAGTTTATCATCCTTAAAATTAGCTTTTTCATTGGTTTTTGTTGTTTTTTTTTTTTTTCTATAATGAAGTCAAGACTTTGTTTGTTTGTTTTCTTGATTTATTACCTCATTTTTATTTACCAACTTGGTAAGAAAATGCTGGGCTTAATGCTGTCCAGTTCAGTCTCATGCTTGGTGTTTGGGGAGACTAATGTTGATGTTTTGCTCTCTCTGATGCTGGAATATCTGCCATAAATATATTAGTAGATTAGTAAATCTACTGTCAGTTAGAGAAGAGTACCTCTTTCTTTTTGTTTTTTTTTTTGTCTTTGTGATTTTTTTCCTTTTTCCTATTTTCTTTTCCTTCCGCACCCCCCACCCCCCCAAAACAGCAAGTTATTGCTTCCAAAATCTTGAGAACATAAATCAGTGAAACAAGATTTTCTTTCAATATAAATTCTTCAGATGTATCCCAGTAGAAGTGGAGCAAGTGAAGGAATTTGCTAATTAGCTGTTAATAGGTGATAAATGTTTGCTGCCATCATGTATATAATCTGCTTTGATAGTTTAGGGAGCTCACTGGAAAAAGTTGTTGAAACTAAAGGTTGTAGTTCTTGAATAGTACTTTTATTGCAGCTAAGCTTGTTGAAGATTTTCAGATAATTATTTTCTTTTAGCAGTGTACCTGGGTCTTATAAACGTTAACATTTTTAGTGCAAAGGGAAAATTTTGAAAAATTTAAAAAAGAAAAAAGCGGAGGTTTCCATTAAGGACATTATGGCACAATATCTTGGGTTTTCATTTGAAAGTATTTTATTTTTTGAATTACATGTACAAAGTAGCAATCAATAATTTTTTTTTTTGACCAAACTAAAGTCAGTAAGTTTTTATGTAGAACTATAATTGCAATGATTTTATTTTTTTTCTTATTATCTTTGAAATTTACCTATTGCATAGCATGATGTATTGATCATCTCCACATCTCAGTCTTTTAAATAATTAAGAATTTATCAAGTCTCTCATATATAATAGAAATTACTGCTAAGAATGTTGCTATTATAATGATCAAAAGTTGTGGAAACTTGTTCTTGATTAGGAACAGGCTTGCTTCTTAGTTTAAAATAAAATTTGTGCATTTCAGACAGATTTGGAAGCATTTTCAATAACTTGAAAACATTTTACACAAAGAATGGATTGCACTCCGGGGCATCTGGCTGTTAACCAGTGTTCAGTATTGCAGAAGAGACTGGATAGATGTGGAAGTGGATTGCTTACACAACCAGATTTCCTCTGGTGGTAATGTCCTCCTACATACAGGGCAAATTGTCTTTTAAAAGATATAAATTAAAATGTTTGGTATGCTTTTATCTGCCTCCTTTCCGTATGCAGAATTAATAGTTTCAAATAATCTGGCTAATTTCAAACGGTAAATATTGCTGGGACTGTCAATAGTGTGCACAGAACATGTACGGAAGAACCTGAATCAAAGTCCTACAGTCTGGTTTTCAAAGGTATGGACCAATTCAGTCTGAAACATAAGCATATGCACTGATGTAATTCCTGATTGACCCACCTTTCCACAATCTCCAGATCTTTCTGTACATGATGAAACCAACAAAGGAAGTTTCACTCTCAGACTTAGTGTATACCATGAACATGTTGATCAATGCAGCTAATAATCGGTCACCAAATAAACCTATTTTATCACTACTGACAGTAATTTCCCAGTCCAAGATTCACATTTATCCTTTCTCATATGAGTTTTGGCAGAAATTTTTCCATCTAACAGCATATAAGCTAATAAATTTAAAATTCCTCTGTCCTAGCCTGCTGATTTGCTCTCAGCAACAGGGCAGTCAAATAAAGAGGCCTAGCACTGGAAAACTGACAGACGTGAGATTCATAAAGGCAAGTTTAAGTGCTTCTCTAAAACCATTTTGAAAGCATCATTAATCATGCTGGGAACTGAGCCAATATAAGCAACCAGTTACAATTGTATTACTCCTTTTAACAGAAAAGATGAACTTCTCATCTTTCCTCTGCATGGTTCTTTGCACCATGTACATCCACCCTCAGCTAGAAGTCTTCCTTAGTAGGTTAGGAAAGAGAGACAGCAAGAGGCTTATTTCAGTTGTCCCCTTCCCATCCCTTCCCCTTCCCCTTCCCCTTCCCCTTCCCCTTCC
>JAWWEU010000001.1:40427771-40468419 GCA_035583155.1 Acropternis orthonyx | reverse complement strand
TTGAAATCTACAGTGAGTCTTGGTGTGGTTAATCGGGTGGGGTCCTTTGCTCTCTTGGCCCCCAGATATCTTAGTTTCCTCTTTCAAACTAAGACAACAGCCAAGAAAAAAATGTATTCAATTTCTGTCTTGAAATAAATACTAATCTCCTCAATTTAATTTAATTTTCATTTACTTCAAGGTGAGATCTTAAAATGGATATTTAATTGGGTAGTGAGGCATCAGTATTTATTTTTAACCTTTACGTTAGCAAAATATGTTTCATAGAAATGAGGCAGTATATCTTTAAGTCAAGATAAATGATGGAAAATGCCTTGTTTTGTACGTGGAGTTGCTTGTTGGCCCATTATGATCCCAGTAAGAAAGCCACTCTGTAAGGTTTCAATAAAAAGGTATTTATTAGAGTTAACACTACAAGAAGAGAACAGTATAGACAATGTTTATGTCCCTTTAGATTCTTGAAACCCCAAGTGGTGGGGATTCAAGTGGTGGGAAATGGCCTTCAATTCCCATGTGGCAAATCATGCAGACCCCATCCATGAAAGAGATTCTCCCTTTTTGGTCCTTTGAACTAGTCCTTCTTTTCTTACATGGAAACAGCTCTGTTCATAATTTCTTTTGTCAGACAGGAAGGATGTTTGTGTGAGAACTGGCAGCTGTACACTTCGATGAAAGCAAGGCAAGGCAGGCAGTGGAACTGCTGGTACTGAGTAGGACCTGCTGCAGGCTCCTCTTTTAAAACCAGCTGGTGGTATTTGTCCTGTAGCCAAAATCTGTGCAGCACTGGCCTGAGGGCTGTGTTGGCCCTGCATGTATGTGATTGTTCCATGTGCAATGGTCGAGCAGGCAGGACCACTGCACCCCTCCCTAATGATATTTTACTAGGCAAGTTGTATTTTGAAATTGAGCAGGTATACCTCTGAACTTCAGGAGACTTGTTTTTCTCTGTTTCAGGGATAATAGGATAAATCAAATTCCTAATGGGAAACCCCAGAGAAACTGCTTGAATTCCCTGTTAAGTCCACAAGTAATTTTTTAGGTAAATAAACCTAAGTGTTCTTAAACTGTTTATTCAAATACAAGATGATTTGTAGAGATAAGGACTGCTAATAAGTTGGTATCGCAGAGCTGGCAAAACACATCATGTATCACCAGCTTCAGTATAACTGCTGTGACATGAATGCAATTACTTTATTTTACATTTCAAAAGCGAAAGAGAAAGAACCAGTTAGAGAAAGCAACTGAAGTCCAGCAAATGAAATATAGTTGGAGCTGGTTATTGCATTTGCATTTTTTTCCTGGCTTTTAAAATTGCAGCAATGGGGGCTGCTTCTTTACACTCCAATAGCAAAACATCAGAAGTCAAATTGTAGTAATTTATGGAAAAGAGCATGTATGAAAATATAATTGAGAATTAATGGATTATTTAGCAGATAAGAGGTAGAATGCAAAAGTAGCAGTGCAATGAACATTTTCCCATTTCAGAAAGAATGTAGGCTGAATGTGTGCCTCAATTTGCAAAGTAAATTTCATTAGCTGTTTCTTCTTTAATAAAAACACATAGTGTATGTAACTCTCTCTGTGTCTTTCTCTATTTATCTAAATAGAGTTTATCTTATGATGAGACCCTATCACCAGTCCTAGTACTGTGAGGTTCCACTTTAATTCTCATAAAAAATTTTGTGGGCACAAGATGGTTTTTCTTTTATTGTATATGAATAACTCATGTCCTCTCTCTGTCATTTCACTTATGCAGAAGGAAGAGGTCAGTGGGGGGCATTAATGCTTTGCTGTTTTCCAGACTTCTCACTGCAAGTAAGTTTCATTAACTTGTGATGTATTCAGCATAGAGTTCTGTACTGTGCTTCATAAACTCATTGACAAGAACAAGAAGACCACTGGTAACTAGTCCAAATATTTCTCTGCATTTGATATGGAAAGAGTGGACGTTTTCTTTTCTCTCCCCTTTATTCTTTGTATAGCACATAAGCAAATAATTGTTTTTCCTTTTAACTTCTGTAGTACTGTTAATATATTTAAGAACTGATAAATAAAAAAGGATCTTTCTAAAAGCTCTGTATATTGAAAATAGGACTGGATAGTTCTTTCTTTTTCTTTTTTCCCCCTATGGCAAATTGCTGTATTGTCATAAGGCCACACGACAATAACAGAAAATGCACCAAAATGAAACAAATGTGGATGCCTTACAGGGCTTTTCTTGAGTAGAAGACTGGAGTAATAGACCTTCCATAACTGATACTAGTGATTTTGCTGAATGCTTGTTACCAGGCATGAGGCTAAAATGTGGTTGAAAGCAGACTAAACACCTATAAAGAACATTATACATTAAAATATGGTAGTTTTCTATGCCCATACTTGGCTTTATGGGGAAAAGAATTGATAACATGTTCAAGTACACAATAAAGGAATGAAAAAAGCATAAACTAAATATATAAACTTTAAATATGCACAGTCTGTAATTTTAGACATCACCTGGATTCCTATATTTGTGTCAGGAGACATCTTCAAATACCCATTAATCCACCCATTTCCAATTATAATATCTAGAAGGCTTCAGTGCCAGCAATGTAGAGATTTACCTCAACCAGATTTAAATATGTGAAAGATTATGTTTAAATTTGTGCTTGTCACCCTAAGTATCTTTTCATTCAGTGGAAACTAATAGATGCCTCCAGATAATGTCTCATGTGGTCTATGGAGACCAGAGAGAAGTGACTTATACCGTGTTGCGAATCACCCTCTGAAGGTGCCAGATTTTTTTGGTTGCCTACAGAAGGAACCTGGTGTGATTAGTTGAGATTAAACCTCAAAGTTAGAATGAGTGGATCTCTTTCAACGTTACCTGTCACTGCAGGAGTATGATGATGAAACTTTTGGTGAAGTTCACTCTCTTTAGAATAGAGCTTGGGTTTTTAATAGACACAGAGGGGGAAGGAGATAATGACTCCACTTAGTTTACCAAATTCATACTAACTAATAAATCAATTGCATGAGATTAAATTCTGGATTATCAATGCTGAAAAAATCATGGTCAGCTGCCATGAGGAAAATCTGTATATTCTATTAACTTTTATCAGAGCAATGTAGAAACAGATTTTCCCAGAACATCAGAAGTAACATGGGCACAAGGAAAGCTCTAGTGTCCTTGAATGACCTTTGTGGTTATTTGTGCTGGTAAAGTCACTCTGCCTGAAATTTACAACACTTTAGTATTGTCCTGTCCTATAGCATTGTCCTGCGCTGTAGTATTGTCCTGATACAGAAGATGATTTGGCTTTACCTGCTTTCACCTTTTTCATGTTTCTGTTTTCTTTGAATTTTATAATGAGTTGAAGATGTCTGGGAAAGTTCTTCCTTTTTAAAATTTATATCAGCAAATTTTCTGAGATATTTTCTTTAAGAGGCTTTTAAGCAACTACTTATTCTTCTGAAAGATTTTCAGCATTCAAATCTACATGCCAATAGCAAAATTAAAATTTGAATGGAACAGAAGTTTGGTCTTTAAAATTTTTTTAAATAAAACTGTTATCAAGTATTAATATTTACTATTATAGAATTAATGTAACTTGTGCTTGCATGTTACAGCCAAAGTAGGTAAATTTGCTTAATTCTCATGTTCCTTGTCTTCTAAGCTTATGTTGAGTTTTGATTTGAAGAAGTTCTCATTATATTTTAGTGGTTTAATTTTGTTTCAGGATGGTCTACTGTTTTTGTTTCTTGCTTGCATGTTAGTTGAGCTATTACTTCCAAGAACTATTTTATTACCCACAATTATGTCTTCTATTCACTTCCTGTGTAGCAAGAAATGCTGCTATGTTTAAGTAGGTTTTTTATAAAATGGAGTGGTAATGTCAATCAGGGAAGATGTATTCTTGACACTGCTTCACATTATGTTTACCTGTTTGCTTAAGCCTGAGCTTAGTTTGAACACGCAATCTTAACTGGTTGTAAGATCAAAAGTCCTTTTGATTTTAGTTATTTATTGGCATATAGTTACATTTCACTCTGTTCTGCAATTAATTGCAATGAAGGCAATGGCATGCATTTTCAAAATCTAATGAGTTTACAGTCAGAGATTTTTGCTGTTTCCTTCACTCTGGTATTTGTGCTTAGGATTGCTATCTGGTAAATATATGGTCTTCTGGGTATGAACACTGCTGCTGCTTCAGCCCCCACAGCTTCAACCTGACCTTTTTTATCTCAATGATATAAATTGTCAGTACTCTTCTTGTCACTGTTCAGTTTGGTGTTGTTTCGTTTTTTTTTTTTTTTTCCCTTAAATTAAAGGTATGTTATTCATTACTGACTCAAATATTCTGCCTTCATAATTTATTAAAAAATATGGGGTTTTTTTAAAGAGGGCTTTTTCATATTCATATTGGCAGTGACCATGTTTTCACCTGCAAATATTGTTTATGTTATATTTACAACTATGCTGTCCCTTTTTTTGTACTATCCTGTTTGTAATACATGACTTGCTAGTGTCATGTTTATGCAATTAATTTATGAATTTTAGCTTTTCTTGTGACTGTGGTCTTTCCGTGGTTTGTTAAGAGTTCTTCAGTTGCTACTCTCCTTATTCTTTTTAATTTGAGTATAAGAAAGCTTTTCAAAATTTTGATGAAAAGAGTTTTTGAGCCTGACTTAAACTTGTTTATTAATGAATCCCTATATAACATTGGTTTTATAGTTTTTTCATTTCCCTATTATTTCTCAACATTAAGTTAAAAAGATAAAAATAGAAGATACTTGACAAGTTTCTGTCTTCTCTTAGTTATGTAAGGTTTAGATTGTCTTGTTCAGAATACTATTACAATTGTTATGATATAGGATAATATCGTGCAGAAAATAATGTTAATGGTGATTTCTTCAAATCCATATGCTATATCTCTATGAATTATGCTTTACTTTCTTTGAAAATTGCTTTTGCTTTGTACCAGCTTTTTATCATAGTGGAAAATTTATTTTTCTTGAGTTAAATTTTCAACCACATTGCACATAAATTAATATTACCTCCAGATGTTCTGAGGGGCAGATTTAAGTTTCCTTTGAGTGTCTAGAACAGTACTGCTTTTCTTGAGACTCCTGAATATTTTCGGGTGAATATGTGGTAAGAATGCTCTTTTATCTGTCAGCCTAATGCTAGCCACAATTTCATTAACACTGTACTATTTTGATTTCTGAAAATGTTAGTCCATTTTTCCTTCTCTTTATCTATCTTGAGAAAAATGCCTCACTGCTGGCCTTAATGTTCTTGGGGTTTTTGCCCAGCTAAGTTTGTAGGCAATAGTGGAATTAACCTTTGATCTCAACTTTGTGTCATCTCTTACTGTATAACCTTATATAATTACTATTTTCATGTAATGTGTTTAAACCTGGCTCAGAGCAATTACTGTAAATTGGCATTTGGACTATCAGCAATTTATTTCTGCTTTAGAAGTCATAATTAATACTACTTGCTTTCAGTGTTAATACTCTGGCCTCCTTGACTATTTTATGACTGTTTTTATTCTTAAATTGCTTTTTGTCTGCTCCTGGCCATTGACGTGCTTATTACAGTGATTTAGAATTACACTCATGCAGTTCTTTTAGCGGCAACACTGCTTTGTTGCAGTTACAGTTGCTGTCCCAAAACCAACTTTCACAGTTTGTTACATCTTAATAAAGAGCTTTTTAGAGCTTGGGCATTCCAATCAGCAATGCTTGCCAAGAAGAGTAGGTTGCTTGCTATGCATTATTTTTAATGAGTACCTTGCTATATTTCTGTAAGTGTGCGGTTTTGGTTTTTTTTGTTTTGTTTTTGTTTTTGTTTTTTTTCAGGGGGGACTGGTGGGGAGAGGTGGGAAGGGGGGCTTATGGGCTTTACTTAGGAGAGGATCCGCTCTCTTGACCTGCTGGCCACACTTCTTTTGATGCAGTCCAGGATACTTGGCTTTGTGGGCCGTGCTGACTCAAGTCCAGCTAGAGAACATTACTTGCTCTTCCCTCATCCAGCAACCTGGTAACCCCATTGTAAAGGCCACCAGATTTGTCAGACCCAATTTTCTCCCCTAGTAAAGTAATGTTGGCTGTCAAAAATTTACCTCCTTTGAGTATTTTCCTGGAAGGTCTGCTCCATGACCTTGCTGGGCACCAAGATGAGACTGACTGACCTGTAATTCCATGGGTCTTCCTTTTTTTTTTACTTTTAAAAACTGGGGATTACGTTTCCCTTTTCCAGTCAGTGGAAGCTTCACCAAACTGCTATAACTTCTCAAATATGATTGAAAGTGGCTTGGCCTTTTCCTCTGCCAGTTATGTCAGGACCTGCAGATGCATCTCATCAGGTCCCATGAGCTTATGTACCTTCAAGTTCCTTAGGTATTCTCAAACCTGATCATCTCCTGCAGCAGGTGGTTCTTCAGTCTCCCAATCCCTGCCTTTTACTTCTGCAACTTGGGTGGTGTGGCTGGAACACTTGCTGATGAAGACTGAGGCAAAAAAGTTGTTAAGTACCTCAGCCTTCTCCATGTCCTGGGTAACCTGGTCTCCCATTTCCTTTTGGAGAGAATCCACATTTTCCCTAGGTTTTCATTTATTGGCAAAGTATATAATATATAACATTTGGTTATGTATGTTAAATATAAAAGATAACATTTTGTACAACTTTAATATCCCATTTTGCCTGCTGGATCTGTGTGCCAAGGACAGTAACCTGAAACAGGCCTCTCTTTAACATATGAGCTGTTTGGATTTATACAATGAGATGCATGTGCTTGCAAGCTCACATATTTGTCATCTGGCCTAAACACAGAGTTCACACTCCTTCCCTTAACAATTCTACTTCTCTAATTCCACACAATGCATTGGGACCCTCAGATAGTTTCTGGACTGAACTGTGAGAAAAAGGGGCCTATAATGGAAGTGTGCATCTTAAATTCATTAATTTACTCTTTTTTTATAATATTTTAGTGTGAGCAAATTTGTACCCTGACAGTTTGAAAATAATGTAAAATGGGAGTTCAATAAAGGCTTTTTCATCTTGGCCACCAGCATTTACAGAAATCCCATTTCACAAGTATTTTCCATTTTGCTCATTCCTGTCTCAGATTAGACAACCCAAATGGTGAAACAGAAATAAAAATGTCAACATTTTAAAAGACGGAGTCCGTATTAGGTACATAGGTTTATATTTTGTGGTGCTAAAATGTTCATACTGGCTAGGCAGTTTTATTGCTCTGATCTTGGGGACAAATAAATCAATAAGCAGAGCACTTATAAAAGCCCTTCAAAGCAGGTAAGATCATAAAATGGTGGATAGCTAGTTAGGGCATTTTATTTATTTCATTATAAACTTTTAATGGTTTCTGTTAAAGTTGTTTTGAAAAATACCCATTTCACTCATCTCCCTTTTTGTTACTTTAGTTTAGTGACTGATTGTATGAAGAATGGAAACAAGAACTATCTATTTAACAATTTTTAAGAAGAAATATGACTCAAAAGGCTAAGCACATAGTATTTGCCTGTGCACACAAACAAAATTAAATAAAAGTATAGAACTTTTTTTGGGAAAGAGCCCTCCATCTATTTTATAACAAATTATGTCTTCCTGAAAAACTTTGCAATCTGCAGCTATTAGATGGGTTAATAATTTCTGATCTAGAGGCATCTACTGACATGATTAATTTACTGTGTATTAGCAGTGCTAGAAAAGACACCATGAATAAAGTATATACATTGTGAGTGGTGTTGACTTAGGATGTTTACAATTTTAATCCATTTGTAGTTGTTTTTCCTAATTATCTTTTGCATAATATTAAGGGCTCTAATTACTTGGTGAAATAACTAGCTGAACTTTACTTCATAGTATCTAACGTATGCAGTGTCTAATGTGTGTAACTATCTTGAAGACTTAATTGTCTAGAGAAATATTTAGTGAAGTAGAAGGGGATATTGTATTTAAGTATGGAAAGAGTAACACTGATCTGTGTGCATTCCAAACAAATGCTCTTGCTTATGAAAAGGCAGGACAGTGGGGCGTGAGGAGCCATAACTTGATGTGTTGCAAATGTGATGCGTTTACGTAGGCTCCTCAAATCTACCCACGCTGAAAGAGTTTTGAAAAGATTCTCTGTGCTGCGTCTTGTGTTTCTAATTGATTCATACCGGATGTCAAGAATACAAGTCTGAGGTTATAGTAGAAGTCCTCATGACAAGACAAATTGGAAAGGCAGCTCTCATCAGAGATCCTTGAAGAGTTCCAAGGTCCTCATCAGTTTACAGCTTTTGAAAGCTTTTTTTAAGTACTGACTGACCTGACATCCTCAGAGAAACAAATTTTAACAACTAAATTGCCAAGACATAGAACAGTAGTCTCCAATAGTCAGGTTTCTTTGACAGGATTCTAATTACCACTAACAAAAATATAGATTTAATTTGCATATTTTTTTTTCAGACTAAAAGAAGATATTCATTGTAGGTGAAATGGGAATAATTCATGCAAAAGACCCCAAATAAGTAGTACTTGTAGTTAAAGAACTCTACTATTCACTGGCAACAGCTGAACCTATTTGCAGCCTATTTGATCTGCAAAACATAAGCCTTCACAATGTTTTTCCTTTCAAAAATCCGTATTCTTTCTCAAAGGCAGATATGCCTCTAGATATCTGTGAGTGTCACTTACAGACAGAAACAGTTCCTAAAATTCAGCTTGCTATGAACATGCTGGTTGCTGTATGGTTGAAGGAACAGTTTTATCTCATTTAACAATATAATATGCAGAGACAAGATTGAGGACCATCAATATTCACTAAGATTTAATTTGGCCCTGATTAATGTGATTAATGTAAATATCCTGAGGTGGAGTAAATCAGCAAATTCATTGAAATAATTGTTCAGGATCTGATCTTCCTCCTTTGCCATTATGCTATGACCTAATTATTTTATGCTTTGTGTCCTAGTGGATGGAATGACTTCATGGTACTTTACTTGGACCTATTGTTATTCATACAGAAACCGAGTTTCATTCTAGTTATTTTGATGAAGTTAGCAAAATCTGTAAAGAACAAATCATTGTTCTCAATCTGCAGTCATGTTCCCTTAAAGCTTAAGGCAGTAAGAACCCATGAAAAGATTATTACCAAGATATTTACTCTCACAATAAAAATACCTGCAGTGCATAGAGCCACAACAAAGCAGAAATAGAACTGACCTTTTTTATTAGCATTGGCAAGAGTAAAGTTTCAAAGCACTCACAGTAGGAACTTAAATGATAATGATTACATTATTGGAAAATTCAAATATTATGGTCCAACTCCCTACAACATGAAGACAGTGTTTATTGAATGAATCACTTTCCCTTTTCCTTTTTTAAACTCTCTCTATACTTTTCCCTAGCAGCCTACCAAGTTCTGAATACTAAAAATTTCTATATCCTTTGCTGAAAAAGTGTTTTTTCCTTCCTTTCAAATACTAATCAGCATGTATGGTTTACTTTAAGTCAGCCATTGTTTTCCTGTGTTTAATTAGACAACAATCACTGTTTATTTCAATATTACAGCCTTCAAAACTGCTTTAAACTGAGATTTAGATATTCCTTCAGGATGAGTTCTAATAGCAGATTGCTCAAACATCTTTGCCACATACTTTAGATTTACACATTCCAGGAAGAATGCCAATGTGTGCCAGACCTGTTTGCAAGTATGTGTTTCCTTGTATTTGAAATAAACCTGTTTTGGACTGAATTATATATAACTGTTTTCAAAAATATGCATATATTCATTATTCTAAGATTATTTAAGTTGGTAAGAGTAGTCTTGGCTTCTTGCTTCTTGCATGTATAGAATGATGATTAGAAACATGAAGAAACTATAAGTGAAACTGACTGTCTTCTGAATAGGACTTGACCTTTTTGAACAGTTAAAGAAACAAGGTAGAGGCAGTATTCCCAGGAACGTTGCAAACTGTTCCTACATGATTTACATCCCTCCTTTTTCTTAGACGTATTTGAATTAGTATTCCTTAAAGAAAAAAATAATGATTAGCAAAATAGTTGTGTTTCTGAGTATGGCTTTTTTGTTTATTTTTTTTTTTAATTCCCAGAAAAAGGAAGCCTTTACATGATGCAGAGAAATTTCTGGAGAACAGGTGTGGGGCCTGGAGAGTAATCCTGGGGGGAAAAAATGTAGATATGAATAGCTGCCTCAAGATCAGGCCTGTATTGCCTGTTGAGGTGTAAGCCAGCTCTTCTGCTGTCTCTAAATCTGGTCTCCCCTGTTTTGGAAGCCTGTTTCAGCATTCTGAAATGGAACTGAATTTATATTATGGATAAATGGGACTTGTGATTTTTTTGAGATTGAGATCTGAGATCCTTTCAGAGTAATAATAAATTGCACATAGATGTGTGAGTGCATGTCCTCATCATTATAATTTCAGTGATCTTTGTGTTTCCTAGTTAAATAGTTGGAAATTATTTATTTCAAAATGATTGCTGAAAATATTTTATAGAATTTGAGTAAACACAATCCCTCTTGTGCTCTGCAACAAAATTCTCCATTCCCTTTCAATTTAAGCATTTCACATAGCTTTTGAAGCGTGATACTTTTAGTATATTCATATAACCAATTTTTAATAGCATTGTGTTTATCAATGCTGTAAATATTCTGCAATTTTTGTTTTTTTAAATCAGGATAGCATATATTAAGTCAAATACTTTATAAATGTCTACTGTGTTTATAGAACTACATTTGTGACTCAACCTTGTAATCATTCCTAAGGTTGAAATCAGTTTTGCTTTATGAGGTCTCTCTTTCAGGAAATCATGCTGACTGGCATTAGAGAAGTCTTTGATCTTCATATGGCTTCTAAATCTGACTTACATCAAGTTGCTAGACATGGAAGAATATCTTGTCTTTTGCTACTTAGGTTATCCTGTCCACCTTCTTCTACTAGCAGTGTATTTATTAACATTAACATCAGAGATTTTTATTTTTATACATTCCAAGAATTCATTGGTTTAATAAAACACAGTATTTTTTGTACTCTCCAGATATCTCCTTGAACAATTATGATGGATGTTAAGGCAAATAGCACAAAACAGCTGATTAAAAGTGGCTGTTCCTAATGTATGTGTTTAAGTCTTCTTGGTTAGAATCTGTTGATTCTAAATGTTCTTTTTGTGTTATTATTTACTACTTTATTATCTCCATGAAGAATCACAGAATGGTTTGGGTTGCAAGGGACAGGAAAAATCAATCAGTTTCACCCCCAGTCCTCCATGAGCAGTGGTCCATTTTTTGCTGGACCAGATTTTTCAGAGCCCTGTCCAACCTGACCTTGAACACTTCTAGGGATGCGGCAGACACAAATTCTCTGGGCAACCTGTTCCAGCATTTCACCACTGTCACTGTTAAAAACCACTTCCTAATGTCCAATTTAAACTATTCTATTTCAGTTAAAACCATTTCCTTCAGTGACATTATCTTGTCACTTGTCTGTGGTAAGAAAGTCTCTTCCCAGCTTTCTAGTAAAGCCCCCTTATATATTGAAAGGCCACAATAAGGTCTCTCTGCAGCCTTCTCTTCTCCACGCTGAACAAACCCAACTCTCTCAGCCTGTCTTCCTAGAAGATGTGCTTCAGCCCTCTGATCGTCTTTGTGGTCCTTCTTTGGACACTCTCCAACATGTCCATGGCCTTCTTATGCTGGGGAAAGAAGGGCTGGACACAGCACTCCAGGCTGGGTCTCACGAGGGCAGAGTGGCGGAGCAGAATCACCTCCCTTGACCTGCGGGTCATAATGCTGTTGGTGAAGCCCAGGACATGGTTGGTTGAATTTCTGTGCTGCAGGTGCACATTGCTGGCTCATGTCAAATTTTTCCTCCACCAGTAGCCTCCAGTCCTTCTTTACAAGGCTGCACTCAATGTGGTCTCTCTCCAGACTGTATTGGCTTCTCCAATCCATGTGCAGGACCTTGTACTTGGCCTTGCTGCACTTCACAGGCTTCACAGACTCACTCATCAGGACTGTCCAGGTCTCTCTGCATGGCATCCCTTCTCTCCAGTGTGTTGGTCACACTACACAGAGTTGGTGTCATCAGAAAACTGAGAGGTGGTGAGAGTGCAATCAAATTTAATGATGTATATATTCTATAATTAGATCTTCACATAAAAATTGTCTTCCCTCAAACCATATCTTTATCTTTATTTTTTTTTTCTTACTTGAAGTTGCGACAATTCATGTTTTCATAATTGGGCAGACTTTGTGAAGCATCTTCAGAAAATCAATACTTACCTAAATATTTTTCTCAAAACATTATGGACTGTTGTTTTAAACCTGTTCAGTAAATGTTTTAACTTCTTGAGTTTAATCCATTCACCCAGCATATTCCAATGACCAGCATTCTTTCCTTATCAGCTTTTTGCACATCAAGTCCAAAGTATAAAATTAAAGTTGCATGAAACCTTGATTATATATTCGATTAGTCACTGATGCTGATTATAGTTTTGCTATTATATAAGGACAGTCATTTTCTAGTCTAGAGTCAAAATGTGAATTTTGTATATAAATTCAAGTATGAATGAATGCCATTTTTCATCAGAAAGTCAATACTGGTGAAATGTAAACCTTCATTATCTGTTTTGATTTTCCATAGCTTGAAAACATTCTATGTCCCCTTCCCGTTAAGGCTGGGTAACTTAAGCCTGCACTATGTGATGACGTTATTCAGCAGAGTAAATGTAACATCAAATTGTTAATGCAATACAAACCACCCCTAAAATACCAGAATGAAAAGGTGAGTTTTATCTTGGATAGATGTTTGTCTTATCTAAATGATTTTATTTTACTTTATGAGGAGCTTTAATCTGACCTTATTTTTCAAATAAATAGTAGAATACCATAAAGTAGCTGTTATCTCAGAGTGTGATAAGAAATGTATGGTAATTTTTTTGCTACAGTTATATAAGCTTGGATTTTAGGATTCATTACTTTTTAAGGTTCTTAGGTGATACCCTGATTTAATAGCAAGCATTAGTTAAATAGCTCAATTGATTTACTAAATGCTAAGTAAGACCCATACCAAGTTGACATATTTTATACTTAGATTTTGTGACATTTTGTGTTGGGGATGAAAGGTAGAACTTCTTAAGCGTCCATAGATAAATGGCAGAGAAAGAGAATGAGAAGCTGTAATAATTTCTTTTGCTTTGCTCTTAATCTGACAAGTAACATCTTCTGGCAGCTTGCACAAGGATGTACTTGAAGCCAGGAAAGTTTACGTTGTATTAGGTGCTGTATATAAAAAGTTCACCAAATCCCTCATAGCTTTACAGCTATACTTTGTTACTAATAAAGAAAACAAATCAATTTTATTTGTGCACATTATCATGTCTCTATTCCTACTGTATTTTATAGTTCTAATGGATTGGCATGTTTATCACTTCATTGAAAGGACAGACCATTGTGTAAAATAGAAAGGGAACCTCAATGGCTGATTCAGACATCCAGTGCTGAACAGGGTTCTGCTAGATACAGATGTTGGCTTAAATCAGCTCTCGTGTCTGAGACAGTATTCTCAGTCAATATTGCCTAGCCTTTGCAAGTTAAAAGAGAAGTAATATACATTCCTCAGTTTTCCTGATGTCCTTATTTTCTTGGGCATCAACTGCAGCAGGTGTTTCTGATGGAAAACTTTTGGAAGGAATGAGATTGCAATTTTTAAACTGCAAACATGCCATATGCCCTCAGAGAGAGCAGCTGCTCTTTGGGAGCTGCCTTGGCCTCATGCTGTGGGCAGCCCAGTGCCCTGCATAGACCTCAGTCCTGTGGCACAGGCAGTCTGTCTGCTGCCCTGTTTGCTGCATGAACCTTGGGCGTTTGACACAGCCTTGCCTTTCTCTAGCCCAGTCTGCTGCTTTTTATGACTGAACTTTCTGGAACTCTAGAGCACGTATACTGCTTGATCGTGTCTGAAGTGCACTGCATTGTTGAAGAAACCTCATTATCACTACGTGGTCCTCCTCGGGCCTTATGGGACCATGTCCTGGTCATTGACAGCACAGCTCTGACCCTTGGCTCTTGGGTTACTGTACTTCAGGGAGCAGCCCTTCTGCTGATTCCCCTTGCCACCACCATCCACCCAATCCCTGTCTGGGAGAGAGACATCTGACACCTCGGCATAGTGCTTATGCAGTATAAGTGCTTTTAACAGAACTCTGTTAGTACATGGCTTTCGTGCACAGAGCAACATTATAAGACTCCAAAAAAAAAAAAAAAACAAAAGGGTATTTCATGGAAAGATGGTGTCCTTCATAGCTGAGATTCAAAACCGAGAAGAAATTGGGTGGATATCTTTGATATTTGATTACTGGTTATTTGATTTCTAGAGAATTGATTTCTTCTATCCTTACACAGACGATACAGAAGTGTCCAATATGTAAAGACTGAAAGCTTCTTCCTCAATGTCACCTCAAATTAAAGTCAGATGGAAAGACTTTTTTAAAGTTGTGCTTTAACGGCTGGGCCATGTTGTTTCCCTTGGAAATGCATTGGAAACGTAGTACAACAACAGTGTGAGAGACAAGAAAATGAAGTTATTCCACTAGTGGATACTTTAAAAGCATTTAAAATACATTAGTGACAGAACTGAGTTTAAAAGCGTCAGTTTCTGTTTTACCTGCAGCACTTGCAAAATCACAGCTTGTCTCCCTGGATAATTAAAGAAGTGTTAATTGTACCAATTAAGAAGTGAGAATGTGAGTTATTGCTCTTTGTTACTTTCCAGGTCAGAGGAGATGCAATTGGAAAATACATATCCAGCAATCTAAAGTTTACTCTAAAATAGTTCTTTGCAATTTAGGCATTTAATTAAAAGCTTTAAAGTTTAATTAAAAAGTTAAATCATTTGTCTATTTCTGTGAAAAAAATACAAAAAATGGTGCTTTTGTGTTTGGACCAATTGTATAACATAAACCACAGGGAGATAAGTGTACTATTTTCTGGTCTGAAGTTATAGCATTTTTCATGCATAACAGCACAACACATAAAAATGTATTCAGGGTACTAGAAGCAAATAGATATATTGTTCTATTAAGCACAGTGTGAGAGTAAGTTTTAATTTAAAAAGATATTTTTTCTTTATTTTTTTATGATGGTGCAAAGACAAAAAGCCTTTTTAACAGAGTGAAAATAATGAAAAGTAAAAACCAAGTATTTTCTATTATACTTTAAACTTTCAAAATAACAATCTGTTGCATTTATATAGTGGTAATAAACATTCAGCCAAACCTCACAGAATAATACTTAAGAACACAATAGGAATTGTTTATTCAGCATATGAGGTCATATTTTAAACAATATTAAGTAGCAGGATTTATTATTCAGAAATATGTGATTTAATCTCATAACTGAAACCTACAATTTCAAAAGGACTGGCAAATAGAGTAACAGACTTGTGAATATCTCAGAAATTCAGAAATACTCAGAACAAATACAGCTGGGAGTAGAAGTAAATAAACTGTGACTAGAAGTAAATACATGCCTACTTAACACTCCCCTTTGTAAATAAGAGTAGCTGCCAGATAATACTAGAAATAGTTTGGTTCTTCAGGCATATTAATAAGAACAAAGTTCTTAGAAACTTTTTTTTTCTGTGCCAGTGAGGAACTGTTCATTTTTATAAATACAGAATCACAGAATCTGCTGAGTTGGAAGGCACCCACAAGGATCATCAAGTCCAGTTCCTGGCCCTGCACAGGACCATCCCCAAGAGTCACACCATGTGCCTGAGAGTGTCATCCAAATGCTTCTTGAACTCTGCCAGGCTTGGTGCTGTGACCACTTTCCTGGGGAGCCTGTTCCAGTGCCCAACCACGCTCTGGGTGAAGAACCTTTTCCTAATATCCCCTGACTCAGTTTCAGGCCATTCCCTCAGGTACTGTCACTGGTCACCACAGAGAAGAGATCAGTGCCTGCTCCTCTGCTTCCCCTCACACGGAAGTTGTAACTGCAATGAGGTCTCTCCTCAGTGTCTTCCTTTTATCTGGAGTTATCTTTCAAGAGAGATCAAATTGTCAGTTAACTATTTTAATCTAATCAGACTAGCACTCTCTGAGACAATTCTGCTCTGGATGGGGCCAGTCCAAATTGTAGGCACACACTGGAATAGATCTGCACAGCCGCATGGTGCAATCTTTGTAAATAATGCAAATAATGCAAATTTACTGGGCTACATTCAAAAAAGACAAGTTCAGCCAAGTAAAAAAAAATTATCTCACGTATAGTAATCCCCAAAGCTAAGTCCACTTCTGGACTCGTTTCAAAAGAAATGTGAAAAAACTGAAGAGGTCCAGCAGACAACTATCAAGATGGCTTGGGCCTAGAGCATCACCTCTGAAAAGAAGATGCAGAATCTGTGCCTATACAGTGATGAAAAGGCAGCTTAAAAGTAATTTAATTATCTGCCTACAACTATTGGAAGTATAGCTACAAGGTTGACAAACTTCACCTGGTGGTGCCAGCTGATATAGCAAATCAAACAGCTATGAATTGTGGTTTAAGAAGTTCATAATGAACTTCAGAGGGCAAAAAATAAATTTCTAGGAGATTGATGGAGCCATGTAACAGATTGTCTATCAGGAGCCTGAGCTCACTGATGCAGTCTGGTCATGGAGATTGGACTCGACCTGAGTAGTGTAGATAAAACCTCTGAATGAGTGCCTAGTCACTGAAACTGTGTGTGTGCTAAGGACCACTCCTGGGAGACATCATGGGCTTGACTCACCCAGATGTAGTTCCTTCTACTCTAAGTAATCCTCAGTTCCACCATGCTGTATGTCCCTAGACTGTTTTGTCTGTCCTTATGCCATACTCTGGTGTAATCAGTACAAGAGTGTCACTTTTACCTTATAGAAATATTAATTTGATCTCTTGGCACACAACCTTCACATAATTTCAGACATTTTGAATTGACATGCTCCCACTCACTCCTTCACAGTAAAAAAGGGTTCAGAGGAGACCTGGAGGCAAATGTGATATAGCTAGACTGTGCCACCAACTGGGTCAGAATCAGTCCCTGACATTCTTTTACACCTAATTTTGGGTATTTCCCTGGTCTTTTCAACATTATATTAGAAGATACTTCGCCTACTTCTTGTACTACTTGAATTACTTGTTGTCTGGCTGCCCAGCTATAGTACCTTAGGACTATCTGAACAAAAACTCTCATACCTACAAATACACAGCTGTTCCTTCAACATCTTAAACACAATCTATACTGTATTTTTTGCTAATAGATGAACCATGTGATAAAATTCCCAAAGTAGAACCTTTGTCCTTTTTCTGTGCCCAATATCTCTATTTATAGAGTAACTCCTTTTACCTTCTTCAACTGACATGATGAAAATGTAGTTTTATTAGTAAACAACTCTATGTACTATTTTTAATAACTGTAGAAGCATTTGAAAAAAAAATGTTTTTTTTTTCCAGAACTAGGCTTCAATAATGTACAGTAATATGGAAAGGCAGTATAAATACACAAGTTATTCAAGAACAATTCAGTAAGCAATCATAAGGTCGGAAGAAAAAAAAGTGCTATATAGAAGTCTGTGTCAAAATAATGCATGTACATAAATGGCCTGTATTAGGACTTCTAACAACATTGATAATTATATAATCTCCAAATTTTAAAATAAAGGCTGTTACCATTAAGACATTTGGAAATGTAGTTTTGAGAACATAAAAAAATATGTGCCTTCTGCTTTTGTTGGAAAGCAGCACAGGTATTTTTCCATGGTATTTTTCTATTGTTTTGCATCTCTCAGGCTCAGTGTAGAAGAAACATCATATAAATTGCATTGATTGTGCATACCTCAACTTGTGGAGTATAATTACTAGGCTGTACTTTAAAAGAATGATAGTCCTATACTAGTGGAAATAAAGGCTAGAGTAATCAGTACTGATGATGACTTTTATATGCAAAAGAATAGAATCTACTCAGATATTGTTGACTATGAAATGCCATGACTAGACTGTGAAATGCATATTGTAGCTGCTGTGACAATAGGTCTCTTATCTGAAGGTAGTTGTAAAAATCTGAAACAAGTATTACTATGTGTGAGGTATAAGAATGGGATTGGATTTACACAGCAGTTCAAGAGTGCGTACATTTTATAGATGTTAGGAACATGTATGAGGTAAAAATGAATCACCTGTTTAATTTTACCTACTGTCTATGTCAGGATTAAAATGTTGTTTTAAAATATTTGTCTTCCCTGTAAGTCTGAAACTAAATCACTGGAGTTATTTTTTTATATATGCCTAATCTTAATATCTCTGCCTTTTTAAAGCAGGTTAATTATATTCATGAACCTGTGTCACATTATTCACTTGGAAGACCTTGATTATGCATTATGCATCAGAATTTTATAACTACACATGCAAGATAAGCACTGTACTGAAATGTGAGATAACATTATTAAGTCTTAAAGCTCCAAAAATATAAATAAATAATAATAAAGGGTCTTCTTAGTTGTTAATAATTTGACATTGAGGTAGACTTTGATTGTGTTCTGTTGCATAGTTCTGTTGCAACCACTACACATGCTGAAACCCTTCTTCCCAGAAAGTGGCCAGACTCTCTGATGGGAAGTTGAGAATAAATGTTTTTTTCCTCTTCACTTGTGTGCACCCAAACTTTCACTTTTGCTTTAGTAAACTGCTTTATCTCAACCTAAGAGTTGTTTTACATCTTATTCTCTCTCCTCTATGACTAGGAGGGGGAGTGATAGAGTGGCTTGGTGGGCACCTGGAGTCCAGCCAAGGTCAATCAACCACAATCTCATATCTTCACGTTCAGACAATAGTATGACTATATTCCTCCAACTTCTTCTCTAAAGCACAGGGGTCTTGGACTGGTGCATTGAAAGAAATCAGAAATATATGGATATTGGCACTTCAACGTATTTATTCCAGGGTTGGCCCTGGAATAGTTTACCTACTATTCAATAATATATTGATTACTCCAAAGTTAAAATATGATCATTGGACTTTTACTGTGGAATTCAAAATTAGCTTTGTAATGGTTGTGGCTTCATTCAATGTAAATGGAAAGTAGTTAATGTAAGACTGCTGTATGAGTGCTCTCATATTGTTTACTAGCTGCATAGTAGCCCAGACTAGAACACTCCAAATCCAAGACATGTTTAATCTGTTATTTTTCTCTTGATCTTCTCACATCTTTATTGCTTGCTTCTAATGACTGCTTATTTTACCCATATGCTAACTACCTTCAAATTCCAATATTACCTGTAATTTCAATTACTGTCATACACTCTGATGAACCTATAACTGGATGTTTCCATGTCTAAAATGTTACAGGTGCCTTGTGTGGACATTCATCAGTCCTTTGATAGTAAAAGAAGTTCTGCTTGGTGTCCTGTTGTTTGTCTGCTGATCAAACACTCAGGTGCATCACTGTTTCAACTGTACAGTTGCTGCAGTTGGGCAGCTTTTCTAGCAGAAATGTTACTGCCATTGCCTGCACCTGGGGCTTAGGCTTTTCACTGATGAAAGCAGTAAATGCTGAACTTGGTCTAGAAGTAGATGACAAATGGAGAAAAAAACCTAAGGCAGACTGGATTACCTCCAACTGGTTTTCAGAAAAACCTTTAGATTCTATGCATTATCACTGAAGCTATTTTCAGTAGACTGAATTGCCCTGTTGGGGCAAAGATATTAAAATTTTAATTTTAAAAAACACCTAAGTTATAATGAAAGCCATATAAGTGCTCTTTTTCTAACCAAATCCAATTTTTCAAATAATTATTAGCATATAGCAGAGGAAAATATCTTCCTTTTAAAACAGAAATAAGAAAAAACTTCCTTTTGGCAAGATAAGCCCCTGAGTTCACATGCATCTTGTGAATTCCTTTTTGTTTGTGGTGCTATTTGCTCTTTTTCTGAATTGTGCCTTACAGTTAGGGTAAATATAAGTTTTACATGTTGTGTCCTTGATTGCACACTGAGATTCCTGATAATAGATAGTATACTAGAATAATAATGGTAATGTACATACTACATGCTAACACATTCTGCAGGTGCAATTAACAATCTGTGCAGATGGGCTATTGAATTGCTGTTCTACCTGACTGTTGTATAAACACATATCTTACAGATATCTTAAAGTAGTCTTAGCTTAGGTTAACAAGCACAAAGCAATCTTCTTAGCCATTGGGTCTCATAGCAATGTTTTGGCACCTGAAGCAAATAGTAAAATGGGTTGTGTTATTAAAGGCTGGAACAGCATGAAAGAAAGCATATCATGGGCTTCTGAGACTTATTGGGCAAGTTATGTGAAGCTCTTTTGTACATCCAACACTTAGGATACCTCCAGGAGGTCACAAAGATAGACAAAGGATGGCAGCATGGGTAAAAGCAGAGAAGAGAAATATGCCTTTGTTTCTTTCTTATATCAGTGTTCCCAGTAACTGGCATATTGCTAATATTTCCTAAGATGAAATAGATGATGAAATTGCTTGAAATGAAGCGAGATTATCTCAGTTGGTTAGAGCATGGAGCTAACAATGCCAAGGTGGCAAGTTCGATCCCCACGTGGGTCATTCACTTAAGAGCTGGACTTGATGATCCTTGTGGTTCTCTCCCAACTCAGAATATTCTGTGATTCTGTGATCTTGGGTTCAAATGGGCATTGAAATAAAGATATTTTGCCATTTGTATATGGTTTTTGCATTTATCATAGAATCATATTATGCTTTATGTTGAAAGGCCGTTCAAGATCATTAGTTCCTACCCTCCTGCTCTTGGCAGGGATGCCGCTGGCTAGATCAGTTTGCTCATGACTCTGTCCAACTTGGCCTTGAACACTTGCAAGTTGTTAATAGGAACTGCAAAGTTTGTGTGTTCTTATCTTTTGTGCTAGTAACCCTCTTTTCAAAGTCAGTAATACTTGCTTTTAATTTATTACAAACACAGAAATTTCTTTCATAAGCCAGGTTTGTAAGAGGGGAATACAGCTACACTACAATGTTATCAGTGATCAAACTGAATGGTGATGGGGGAAAGACGTAACTGAAGTTCCTAAGAAATAGTAATAGAAAAGAGAGATACAGGAATCTGGACAGAGGGGGGAGCTGAGCAAAGGTAAGAATTGGGACACTTGAGGGCGAAACTGGATAGTAACTGAGACCCCTGGAAATAGGAAAGACCCATCAATGTAATATCACTTTATTCCATATATATTATTCTGAATATATAATCTAATATCCTCTTCAATATAATTTTAAACACAGAATTGTGCTTCCATCTTTCACTGAAAATATTTGAACAGTATTGCCTAAACATAGGAGTAATTTTTGCCATTTAATGAGCTGCATGCTGTTTATAAACAATTCTGTAACATGGTTCACAGCAGGAGGATTTCTTGTTTGCAATCATTCTGTAGTAATTCTCACAACATCTCAATCTTTATGTCAACGTGAAGCCAAAAAGATATCCATGAAAGCTGGTCTGGAATAGGTACAGTGCAGTAAGTTAGATATTTTGAATTGAGCTCACTTTTGTATATGTCTATCTGTGAAATGAAGTAACAGTATTATCCAAGCCCATGTAGTGAACATTGATGCATGAAAGTCAGTTACATGCTCAGATGTAGCAATAATGAGTGTCAGATAAATGAGTAAGCTTGGATTGTATGGGCATGTGCACTCACAAAGAGTCAGAGGACGCATGGTGTGTGAGAGAGTTTAATGGGATGCTCCCGAGTGCACAGGTGCCTTTGGACATCAGCTCTGAACCCACCATAGTGACAGTTCAATGACAGAATTCAGGCACTGAAATACTCCAAGGGAGAAACAAGCTGCTTTGGATGATCTCTCTAGAAAGTCAGTCCTTGTAGGGCTTTTTCCTTTTTTCACATTTACAGGTAAAGTTACTAAATATATAAAAAATATGAATTTGAGAGTTTTAAAACACTGTAACTTTTAATAACATTTCATTGCAAACTTTGATTAGGAATTAATTAATGATTTAATTTTCTACAAGCTTCTAAACATCTGAATTTTGATGCTTGAGGTATGGCATTTTGTTTGTGATATTCATAAAATAGTATTTCTCCTGCAGAAAGTCACACTTTTGTTGCTAAACATTGTGAAACTGTAATTTTAAAGGATCTTTATAGAGGACATATCTACACAAAACAATTTTGCTTGTAAAGTGAATTGTTTTAACTGTACTTGAAAAAAAGTTCCTTGGGAGAAAAAAAAAGCCAGTATTTTAATTGTACACATAATTTAATGTTTACAGTCACCTATCCCAGTTTTCTAGTACTAAAACTGATGAGAAAATAGTTTTAGTTTAACTTACACAAGCCAGTTCCATTCTAAAGGTATGTGCATGTTACTAGCCTGAGCATCACTACACAAGGGACAAAACAGTAAGATATTCCTTTGATGTAAAAAGTGATTTTCCTTTGCTGAAAGGCATGCTGTTTGAATAGTCTTAGGTCACATTCAGAGACTTTTTGTAACATTGCATATTTTCTGTAATAAAGTTGGTGGAAGATTGATGACAAATATTCGCAAGTCACTTAAAATTATTTCAGAATCTGAAAGTGTGTTATTCTTGATTTGTCTATGAACAGTGAAAACCTTTTCTTGAAACTGGAAGCATTCATGTTCAGTGTTAGGAATTCATCACTCATACCTGACCCAAGGAACCAGTCTAATTTTAAAGGAGTGAGCACTAGCAGGGCCCATTTATTTCAGCTGCAGTAGCTCTTAAACTAAGGGAAAAGATCCACCAATATGAATTGGCTTCCATTGGGAAGCTACACTATACATTACTGGTGCTCTGATTTTATATGAATGTCAAACATCAGACCTTCACTTTCTTTTCACCTTTAACTTATCCTTTTGTTATTTAATCACAAATTGTTCATTCATTTCCTTGCAGAGCAAAATGTATTGTCTTTCCCTTGAACTGTAATTTTAACATGTGGTTAATGAAGTCTGAAATGAAGGTATCATTTTGTGGAGAAAGAATCTGTGAAGTTCATACCTGTAGGCTCAGCACAAACATCTGAAGTCTAAATATCTGCATCTGAATTAGTCGTCCAGACATTATTTTGAAAAGAGAGATATAAGCATCTTTAAAGAGACAAAGCACCTAGGTAATTTTACTCATCTACTGTGGTAGGAGATACCAGCCAGTCTTCCAGTACCTGAAAGGGGCCAACAAGAAAGCTGAAGAGGGACATTTTGCAAGAGCATGTAGTGGTCAGACAAGGGGGAATGGCTTTAAACTGAAAGAGGATGTATTTAGATTAAATATTTAGAAGAAATTCTTTCCTGTCAAGGTGGTGAGGCACTGGAACAGGTTGCCTAGAGAAGCTGTGGATGCCCCATCCCTGGAAGTGTTTAAGACCATGTTGGATGGGGCTTTGAGCAACTTGTTGTAGTGAAAGATGTCCCTGCTCCCAGCACAAGGGCTGGAAATAGATGATCTTTAAGATCCCTTCCAACACAAACCATGATTTCTATGATTGTATCCTCCCTTTTTTCTCCATTGACTGGAAGTGAAGTCTAGAAAGTTCTCAGAGCTTTAAATGTCTACAGTATAGAAGTGTAAAATCTGGTGACATGAATTTTGATCATTGCATCTATGAAATGCTATTTTCGGACACATATACTTTATTACAAAAAGGGATTTAAAAGATCTTTAAAAGGCCTTTATAGATGTAATACTGTTTGATAGTGGTCTGTAATCAAAGAAAATTAAGAATGTTGCTTTTGTGTGTTATTTTGTATTAAACAGCATCTTTTATGGTTCTAGCTCTTAGCTATGCTTTTGCTCAGAATAACTTTACCAGCTGTCCACAGCAAGTTGCTGGCAGTGAGGGTCTGTGCGGTCCTCTGTGAGGACAGCCAGTGCTGTCTGGCCCCAACAGCCCTGCTTGCAGGACACAGTGGAGCAGCCTCTCAGCCCAGATGGTGAAGCCTTTGGAAAAACATATGTAGGAAAGGGGAAAAGTCTGCATGGTGGTATGAGGAGTGAGAGAAAACAAGACAAAAACAACCCTGTAGACACCAAAATCAGTGAAGGAGGGGAGGAGGTGCTCCAGGAGCCAGAGAAGAGATTCCCCTGGAGCCCATGGGAATAACCATAGTAAGGCAGATATCCACACTGCAGCTCCTGGGGGAAGCTACACCAGAGCAAGGGGAAAGTCTGAGGATGTAGCTACAGATAAGGAGCTGTTATGGATGGACCATAAGCCCCCTTTCCCTATCACCCTATGCTGCTCAGGGTAGGGGGTGTTGAGGAAAGGGTAAAGTTGAGCCTGGGAAAAAGGGGAAGGGAAGGTGTTTTTGCAACTTAATCTTTGCTTTTCCCTACCCAAATCTATTTTAATTGGCAATAAATAACACTAGTTTTTCCTAAGTTGAATCTGTTTTGCTTGTGTTCGTAGTTGATGAGCAATTTCCCTGTATTTAGCTTGATCCCTGAGCTTTTCCATGCAATTTTACCCCCATCCTTTAAGGAGGGGAAGCAAGTAAGCAGCTGAGTGGACATTTGGCTCTTAGCCAGGATTAACCCTCCACAGTGAAGATATGATTATATCTTTGAATATGATATAACAATTAGGCAAGATTTTGTGAGTAAGCTGAAGGAAACAGCCCATTTGGTCCAAGGTTCACGTTGTATTCTGGGTGTAGGAGACAACAGAACCCATGCTAAGGTTTGAGCATGTTCAAAATTCTGCAAGAGGAAAGAACAATATTCATTGTGACAGAACAGAAGATTACTCCTATTGTTATGGCAAAAGATGCAATACTGCATAGGAAGATGTTGCTAGCAAAAAAGGAAGATAAGATACAGCCATGGAAAAATCACCAAGTATAAAACTGCACTGAATTTAAAAGAAAAGAACAGTCTCTAATGAAAACAATGACATGCTGTAAATGAGATTGCTTGCTTAAACCAGTTGAAACAATTTTTTGTATGATAGAATTGGTTGAATGAGCAGCCAGTCTGACCAGACCTGGTTGTCCTCTAAACTATGGATACTACCTCATTTCTGTCAGTCTATCACAGAAAGTTAATTTCAAATTGTTTCCTCATCCTTCACAGTGTCTTTTTCCTCCATTGATTTGAGATCAATTTGGCACTTGGTCTGCTGATTCCTACAAGACCAAATCTATGGTAAAAAACACTTTAATTATCTCTTTGTAATCAGTGAACTGGCAGGAGGTTGTTCAACTTGTCTTCTCATTTCTATTAGTATTCCATCTTTACTTTCTAAAAGACTGGTGAAAGTCTCTTGAGACACAAAATCTCAAATTAGTCAATATACTGCATCATTGCTTTATTAAATCTAGCACACACTCTACACCTTTCAACAAGATTGATAGGGCATGAGCACAACAGTTTTGGACTTTGGCTGTTCTTGAGGGCTATAAATAAAGGAAAAACAACCTATTGTGTCCACCTCTTCTCTGTTAAATACAGAGAAGCAGAAAAAGTCAAGTGTCTACCCTGCAAATGCTTCTGTGTATATTTCTATGTGTGGATGGAAAGCTGGCTATGCGGTGACTTCATTGGTGAGACCTACATGTTTACCTTGTGCACTGCAGCAAACTAGATCTTCTATTTAAAGAGCAGCACTTGAAAACATGGGTTTACTCTGCCATACTGTGAATTTTCCAGGTGACCTTAGGGAAATAACTTTTGGTCCAAATTCCTAGGTGTAGGTAGATAAATGAAAGGCTGACCTTGAAATGTGTTTGTTGCTCCCAAACTCACTGGGAAATTTGGTAATATACATGAAAAGACTACTTAAATGATGCCTAAATATGCATATGTGTGTCAGTTTTAAATTATTACCTTTACATCTCTGTGTTTCACTTTCATTAGCTGAAAAATTGATAGTAATGGTAGTAATAGTAACAGTAATAGTAATATTTATAACACAAATAAACATGAAGCTTATTTTCAGTAATATTTATAAACTGTTTTGAATCATATAGAACAGCTATGTAAAAACAGATAAACAGAGAGCCATATCCTACAAATCATACCAATTCCATTGCCCTGGTGCTGGTTACTGCCCTGTACTACTGGCCTGGCCCTGGTTATCTCACCTGCTTGGTCATGGTTATCTTTTCCAGAACAGCCTCTTGAGCAGAATAATGGACTAATACTGGAATAGACCTGAACAACTTTACTGCTCTGAAACATAGCTGGCTGTCATTCTAAAAGCAATTCTGGATTTTGTTGTTTTATGTTATCCTCTAGTTTACATCCATTAAAAGTCATAAAAGGACTGTGAACAATGAAGTGATCCAAAGCATGCAAGAAATCCAAAAGATAGATCTGATCATGTATAGAATTATTCCAATCATTTAAGTGGAACCATAATATGTATCAATGTGACTTTCTAATGAAAAATATATTATAGGGTTTTTATTAAAGCAAATTATCTGCTGTAGTTCTTCAAGTCAAACGGCAATGTTATTTTAGTAAACTACTGTCTGGTAACTGGCCTTATTGATGTGGAAGACAGTTCACAGCCTCATCACTGCTTGGTTCTTAATGACATTCTTACTGTGTTTTCTTAAAAATAGCTGATTTCCCATACACAATTAAGTGACTATTTTACTATGCTGCAGTATTGCTTCTGTGTCATGGTAATACGCAACAGGCTTCCTCTTTGTCCTCAGTGTTTGGGCTTATATCTCACGTATTACACAGCCCAACAGGTAAGAAAGTATGGATGGATTTGATTGTGAAGACAAGATGCAAGGTCTGTGCCTGACATCATCAAGGTTTCACACTCTCATGTTTACACTCAGTATGTTCTCATATGTTCCCACACAGTTGCCGTTAAACTATGGGAACTCAAATGCTTCTACTAATATACTTTAAAACAACTTTTGGTCTTTGCCTCCTTGCTCAACATCTCCTCTCTGCTTTGCAGCCTGTTTTCTAGGTCCCCTCTCTGTTAGGAATTGTCCATCAGAATTTCCTTCAGATCTCCTATTTCTTTGCAATTCAGAGATGTTTCAGCATTTTGCAACAAGCTAAGTAAGAGGTTGTCCAGTCCCCTTTAGAGATCCAAAGTGTTTATTGATTCTAATCCTTTCACCCCAGCCCACACCAGTCTCTTCTCAGGAGGAAAGCAGGTCTGCCAAAAATTCTACAGTTCCCAAAGTGAGCAGTTGGTTTTGGATACTGTGAATGTACCTGTATAAAAGACAAAACAATAATTTCTTAAACATCTAATGGATACAAAACCAGAGCTATGAAAGAAAGAGCTACTGCCTTTATGAGAAAATTGAATAATAATATTTAAGACATAATCTCATTTCTCCATAAATTCAAAGATCTTGTTTGTATGAACATTCTGACATCTATGTCTCAGCAACATTTTTTCAAGGCAGTAGTGTGATATCTGATAGCCAATCTTGAATATATATAGGTGTGGTGATTTAAGGTGCTACCACTACAGTTGCTTTTCTGCCAGGGAGACTATCTACACAGCAGGGCATAAAACTGAATGGTTTCAGCTTTTTCAGTTAACTTGCTGAAGTCTGATAGATCTTATGAGTCGGAGCATGACAATTTTGCCTCAAAATGCCATGAGAAAAATCAACATCACTCTGGCTTTGTGGAAGACTGAAAGTGATGTGATCAGTGATCACAAAATATGAAGGAATAATTTATCTTCGAAGCAGTCCTGTAGAATTCCTGGCAGGAAGACATCTCATGCACTGACTTCAGTGGAGATGTAGCAGGCATAAACTTGGGACTTCAAAAGAACTTTTGTGATTGGGATGCTAAAATATTAATGTTTCCAATATGAGTATTTAAGATCAACTAAGCACTATAGTTGGACCACTCTAGTCTGACAATTAGTCTTAGAGTAAAACAATTCCTTACAGTGAAAAAAATAATGATATCTTTGATTTCATGCAGTAATATAACTATGCTTACAATGAACTTTAAAAACAATGCAGATAATGTGTTACTAAATCCTCTTATTTCTGGCAATGAATTTAAGATAAATGTGTTATTTTTCTTTGGCCAGTGCCTCCAAAATCAAGCATAGACAAATTATCTTTAAATCTCTCTCCTAGTACATTCTGGATACTGTAGTTTTCTTACAATATGATTGATCCATATCTTTCAAGTTATAAAATATAAAATAAACTGTTTTTCTGAAAAAGCTGTCTGACAGACCAAACTACAGCAGATTACAGGCTCGCAGATGTGGACTCGGAGACAGATCTGCATCAAACAGTTATAATATGCTTGCTTTTGTGTCCTTGCTTGAAAACAGAGTCACAGCTAGACAACCAGTGTAATTCCTAATTAATCAGGTTGATTTGCTCAGAAAGATGATTAATCATAGTGGCAAGATTAGTACAAAAAGCCCTCTTGTGATACACAGAAATATCTCTTGAGTTATCAAATGTGGCCAAATTGTACAATTTGCTTGCTGTCGTGGCACAGTGGCTGTTTCTGTGACCTACAGGCCAACAGACTTTAGATATTTACTCTACATATTGCAAAAACTTATGAAAATCTGCATTGACCTGTTTGCTAACTCTTAGCATCAAACCTGATGGGTGGTCCTCAGTTTTACTGACACCGCTCCAGATCAGGGAAATGAACTTCTGTTTAAAAAACAAAGTTAACTTCAAAAACAGAGCTGAGAAGCTGCTGATAAACTTAAGCATGTCATCTATACTAGTACACTGTGGCAGACATGATGTCATCCTGCTGGCCTGAAAGCTATCTATTTTTCTGTCTTTTTCACAACATCATTTCTCTCACCATACCATCATTTTTTTAATGGAAAAGGAGTGTTATCACATCTTTCACATGTGCAGTCTGTAAATTAATATTAAAAAGATTTGTTCTTCAGCAGTAATGTGAGTCTTTGTATTCCAAGATATTATAAGACAAAGTTACTTCCAGGGTCTCCTTATTCATAGTCTCCATGCTTGTGATTTTCCAGCTCTGTAAGTCTCATTTGCTGTGTTTAACTTTCAATGAAGAACTAAGAAGGCTTAATTTTCAGTATATTTTTGACCAAAACTTTTCTGTTAAAATTTGCTTATTTTTGGCTCCCAAGAGAGGAAGCCTAATGTCATGTGCACATTTAATAAGTCTCTGTTTAACTAAGTGTTTGTAACTTGATCATCTCCAAGTGTGTTGCTTAATTATTGACACTTTGGAGTCATTTAGGCTAAAAATTCAGGAATAACAACTCTCACATTACATTCATGCATTTACATGACTTAACCTTTCTTCTTTTTAAATTCTAGTAGGCAAAGAGAAAGTTAAAAAAAATATTTTGCCACTCATTCTTTATAGGTCTTGCCATAAAACCTTCACATTTTTACACTGGCAGAGTATTTTTTGGTATTGTTGGATTGTTCAAGTTTGAGGTCTATGATGATTTTTCTCATGGAAGTATCTATTGCATTCTAGGGCATAAAATTGTATAAATTAATTTAATGCTTCATCCAATATGTATGAAAGCTTTGATTCAATATGTGCTATTGAAAGTCACAAGTTTAGCTTAAAATCCAATTATTGCTTAAATAACAAATCTGCAATTTTAATTGCAGTAAATTTATGCTGTGATATTTCTATTTTGATAGAAAGTTATTTTGGAAAATACCACATTAATATGTTTTTTCTATTCTGGGATACATTCTATCATGTGGCAGATGACTCAGTGCAGTTTGTGGAGTCTTACAAGTTATACCCAAATTCTTAGACTTCTTAGGAATGCAGTGAACTGACCTAGTAACCAGAATCCTGCTAAACCCAGCTTGTTTGCAAGTGTTAAACTAATGTGAATCCTAACCACATTTGCATATCAAGTACTTTCAAGTCATCTGGAAAAGTCTGTGAGTGATGTGTTCAGTCTAAATGTTGTTCTCTGGAATACAAAGATTTTTATTGGGGTCAGGAAGAGAAAATATTACTTTCTCACTTTAAATTCCAGGAGCAGGAGAATTTTTTACAAGATTTTGTACAGTGCGTAGCTCTGAGGCATACTTCATTATTCCTTCTAGACTTATTTTTCTTCCTCTACCGCAATAAAAAATGCAGGACCTGCCAGTGTGCACATTCCTTTGTGAGCATCTGTGCCTCTCACAGCACTGCAGAAAAGACGTCACACTCCCTAGACCTTAACAGAAAACAACTCTCTCTCTGCAGAAAATGACAATCTTGCTTCATCATTTCATTATATCCTGACACAATAGGAAAAGAAAAAAGAATTTCTCTTGAGTTTTGACTGCTGCAAAATAAGGCAGTTGAGTAATGCCCATACAGGCCATGTTGTTTCTTTGCCAAGTGCTGTCTGTGTGTCTGGGAGGATGTTAGAGCTATGAAAGCAGAGTACTGGATTTTATTTGGAAATCTGAAGTCTGGTTTCCCCTATGTTTGTCTCTATGACTTTTAGAAAATAGCTTCTTCTGGAAGATGGTGCTTTTCTGGCAGGATTTTTTCTTCTGCAGCTTGTTTTGCAGCTGATGCAAGTGCATATCACTGTATACCACTGAGCCTGAGATGCCTGCCTGGATATATGTCTAGATATGGCACATGAATGGTTTTATTTGCACTTGCTTATTCTTGAGAGCTGGAGAATATGGATGAAGGTTTCATGGAAAAAACTGTTACAGTCTTCACACTTTGCTCACTGGGGTGGAGAGGCTGTTGCTTTTATGTTTATGAGGCTGTTCCTCAGAAGACAGGGGAGTTTGGAGGCACCAGTGCCTGTAGAGAATACCAGAGATTACTTTTTCCTCTTTTGCAAAGAAGTTTGAAGAAAAAGCATGCTTCTCTGCACTGTAATCTCTTCCAGCCCCTGAGGCAATAGAGCTTTGCTGCACCTTTATACTGGTTACTGTCTAAAAACTACAGTATTATTTTAAAGATGAAGAAGCTGATTTTTGTTTGTTTAATTTTCAAAACCCTGAACAAATTCACCTTAGTGTTAACAGACTCAAGGAGGCAGAGCTTCAGGCATTTTAATCAAGTCTGAATTTAGATTCTTGAGAAATTCTCAAAACATGTTCAGAGGCACACAGCAGGTGTGAAGTGGTTAGCTCTCACAGGGTTTCTGTTTTTACTCAGAAAGGTCTTTCTTGTCTGAAAGTAGACCTGAGAAATCTTCATATAGTGTGAGTGTAGTATATTGTGAATATGGTACATCTAATTCTATTTTTGGAATGCCCATCAGCTCTTTTGGGCCATAAAGTGTAACTCTTGTTAGAACTACTCTACAATGAATGGGAATTGTTTATTGTCAAACATGTAAGAAGTACTAAGATGTAACTATCAGAATGAGAGTAAAGAGAGAAGAAAAGTTGATTAGTAAAGTATTCTAAGTTGACCATATATAAGTGGGACCTCACAAATGGAAGCAGATGAGTATTAGGAAAGCTACAAAATGTTACTGGAATTAGAACATCAGCCTCACTGACAACTTCCTAGGATTTAAATTTCAAAGGACTTCAGCTTTTCAGTTCTCCATTTAAAGATATATAACTATAAGCCGACATCACTTATTCATAATGTGTAAATGGGCTTTCTATAGAAAGCTCATTTAAAGTCAGCTGCAGAGGAGATTAAGGGAACTACTTTAAATCTGTGCAATAGGTGGGATGGAGCTTAATCTAACCAAACAATAAAAGGAAAGCTGAGGGCAAGTGTATGACAACCCCTTTTCTATTCTGGTTTTAAGCACCTCCTGCAGTGCTGTCATCAGTCGCTCACATCCTCTGTGGGAGTCAGTGCTCAGTGGCTGTTGCAGTCACTCACTTGTGGTTCAAGTTCTTTCCTTTCAGAAGCAACAAATTAGGCTCTCATTAGCCACAGTGTTAATAGTCTCCTGGGAAAAATTATGAAAATTCTGACCTTCATGAAGGAATTTTCTGTACTGAATGGAAAAAATGTATAATCAACCTCTCTACCTACTCTGATGATATTTTGGCCCCGAAGCTGCAGAACTCTGTTCCACTTTGCCATTCTGACTGGGATGTAATGAGACTGCCCCTTCTTCAGACCTGAGTGACTCCAATAACTCAGACGGTTCATGGCATCTACTTTACGTGTTTAACTCTGTATTTTTAACTTTGAAACATAATCATTCTGTACAGGCTCCTCTACAGATTGTTCAGATTAAGCACATGTAAGAAAGATGATGAAAAACATTCAACATCAGTGATACTGAAGTGCTTTGGAGTGTATGCTTTGTTAGCAGAGTTTTAGAGTTTGTAAAGATCTGGAGTTCAAACCATAGAATGTTTATATAAAAAAGCTGATCTATATCTATCTTCAAATGTTTGATTTTCAATGAAAACACTTTTTTTTTTTTTCCAGTTTGCCCCAGTTTTGTACTGGTATAGCAGCACTGTGGTAGTTGACCTTAGCTGGATGCTAGGTGTCCACCAAGCTTCTGTACCACTCTTTTCAAAAGTACAGGGAAGGAAAATGCAATTAAAAAGCTCAGGAGTTGAGAAAAGGACTGGCAAACCACTTACCAGTTACAGTCATGGGCAAAAGAGAAGATTTTTTTGAAATTAATTTCATTTATTTTATTTATTTCATATATTTATATATATATTTTATTTATTTCATTTATTTATTTCATTAATTTTCATTTATTGTAAATAACAGAGTAGGATACTGAGAAATAGAATAAAACTAAAAGCACCTCCCTGCCACCCCACCTACAGGCTCAGTTTTACTCCTGACTCTCTTCCCTCTTCCCCCTGAGTGCCATAGGGGGATGTTGAATGGAGTTTGTGGTCAGTTGTGCTTCTCCTTCCTCCTGTTCTCCTGCTCCAGCACAGGGTGTCTCCCACAGCACAGTCTTTCATGAATTTCTGCAATCTGGGTCATTCTCATGGGCTGTCGTTCTTCCAGAAATGCTCTAGCAAAGGGGTCTTTCCATGGGGCACAGTCCTTCAGGAGTGGGTTGTTCCTGCAAGGGTTCCTCTCCATGGGCCACAGTTCCTGACACAGATCCTGCCTGGGATCTCACAGGTTGAACATTCTTCTGGGCATGTCCACCTGCTCCAGCATGAGGTCCTCCATAGACTGCACTGTGAACATCTGCTCCACCATGGACCTCCATGTCACAGTCTTCTCCCACTGCAGGAAAACCCTGGTTTTGGCAGCTGAAGCACCTTCTCCCCCTCATTCTTCACTGATCTTGGTGTCTGCAGGGTTGACTTAAAATCTCCCTCTTCTCTCCCACCTGCTGTGCAGCAGTTTTTACCCTTTCTTAAATATGTTATCACAAAGGCACCATCATGGTTGCTAATGAGCAGTGGCAGGTTCTTCTTGGAATTGGCTGGAACTGGCTCTGTCAGACACAGAAACATGGAAGTATGGAACGACTTGGGTAGGAAGAGACCTTAGAGATCATCTAGTTTCAACCCACCTGCAACGGGTGGGGATGCCACTCACTAGATCAGCTTGCTCAAAGTCCCATCCAGCTGGCCTGGAACATTTCCAGGGACGGGGCATGCACAGCTTCTGTGGGAAGACTGTTCCTGACATGGAAGCAGCTCCTGATGTCTTCTCCAAAGGCCATCCCTGCAGACCTCCACTACCAATACCTTGCTGCACAGACTCAATAGACAGAACTTACTTTCATGCAATTACATCAGATTAGAACCTAAGATACAGAAGATGAGAATCAAGTCCTAAATACTTTTATGATAATGCTACCAATTTTTAACCCCCATTATACCCTTGGCATTCTATTTTGTGAAATTGTTTTATGACTGTTAATGCCTTTAATGGCTATTTGCCATTTTTCTGCAGTCTGACTAGTGCAAATTTATTTCTCTGTCCATAATTTTAACTGCTAGTTACTTAGTCCAAGTACTGTGAAGCATAGAAGTTTATTTTATAGATCTGCTGTTTAGTTTGTGAAAGTGATTTGCCTGATTATGAATGAGAACCAGGAAATTGCTCTCCTGAGGTAAAGTGTTATGAAATGACCACTTAGAAACTGTGGAAAGATATATTTTCATTTAATTTTCTAATGATAATAATGAATGGGCAGGAGAAACCTTAATTCATTTCACAACTGCACATATGTTAAGTGGAGCATGAATCCCCCACGATCAAGTATGGGAGGAATTGAGGGACACATACACATATAAATGAAAGGATTAAAATTATGCTGGGATGATATCACTATACTTGTTGCTGGGCATTATTTATTGAGTGATTTATTTCTCAGATGTTGCAGTGCCTATATGCCTATGCATGGGGAAAAACAGGGAGAGGAATGGTTTTCAAATGAGTGAATTAGGGGTGCTGTATTTGTGATCACTAGTGAGCCAAATCAATCTGAGAATGCCTATTTTGGCATAAACGCTCTTGCCACTATTATGGGCTTTCTAACCTGCCAGGTGAGCATTTCATTCTGGAACTAAAAATTGATAGCAAGGTGTGAAATTCTTGTTGCAGAAACAATCTACTGTAAGATAAACTGTGGAGTAGATACAGCTCTTAGATGTTGACTCTTACTGTGCATCATTTTACCACATAGAACCATATGAGCTATGGTAACAGAAGTTCCTTTCTTTCATTTATGTACAAACTGTCTGGCTTAACTTGTGCAAGTATTACACAACAGAGATCATGTGAGTAATTCTCACTCAGTGGCTGTCTCTTAGGTTTCCATCATATGCGATATCATGGCAATGTCTTCATACAACCACTGTAATTTCTTTGTGTAACAGAATCAGTGTTTCTTCTTCACTCTCCTTAAAGTTCAATTGCCTCTTTCCCTCTTCACAGTGACATTGTTGTCTCCTCCATTTATGTCTTCCATTTATGCTCATGCATGCACATGCTCCTCTCTCTATTTTTCATTATTACATTATTAATTGTGTCTGGTAATTGTTTATATTGTTCTAGGATGTTAAGCATACAGCACTTTCCAGAAGAAAGAGCAGAACAATACAGTAAGAAACTCAAATCTGAAAGAAACAGGAAACACAGTCAATCTAAATAGCTGGGTTTGGGTTATTCTCCAGTGAACTCCGCCCTGCCTGTAACACTCACCCAAGATCCATTTTCCATTCACTGGAGAAACTGTCACACTGAGTCCTCATTAAGATGATATTTGAAGGGTTTTTTTTCTGGAACAGTGTTGCTAAGTATCTTAACTTGAGTGTAGTGTTGTGCTTGCTGCTCTTAGATTTGCCCTGATGATATGAACAAAACTCGGGCCTCTGTCTGATGTTAGAAATAAACTAGTTGTTTTCTTTGATCCAAATTACTTGAGAGAGATGGGGAAAGGATAAAATCCCTGATAGGCTTCTCTGACAACTTGAGTGTCTAGGGCACACAGCACATGCTGGGACTACCTTTAACAGATGAGTCCAAACAAAATGTACTCATCTTTTCCATACATCTGAAAATAATGGGATGTGTGATTATCTTATCTGCCACAATTACTAAAGGTTTCCTGCACAAAGAACAGATTGGAGTCCTATGCTTGACAGCATGGGGAGTTGAGCATAAACGTGATGGATCTAAAGTTTCTTTATGTTATATCTCTTTCCAGACTCCAGCAGGAAACTATAACAATATGCTACAATTATACGTAGAATCAGGAGTGTAGTCATTTAATCTCTGCTCAAGTCTGTATTTTGTCCCTCCTGGAGATAGACAGATAGGAGTTCATATACTTAGAATTCTGTGCAGTACAATATGCTGTATAAAGCTACATTTCTTAAATGTTTTGGCACCTTTGCTTGTTCCTGGCCTGAGATTTACATGAATTTTTGGGTACTGTGTGGTTGACTAGGAATTCTTAATTTCTGCTTTAAGCATAGTGACACTGGGTACTCTGTCAAAAGGTGACACATTTGTTCCAGTTTTCATCTGTCCTATCCCTTCCATTTTCCTTTTTATTTTTTATGTATGTGGTGTTTTGTGTTAGAAAACGGGTAGACATTGTGTAAATGTTGTGCTAAAAATTCTTACCAAAAAATGCTGCTATTTATTATGATGTTTGACATCCAAAAAACAACTGTGATCAATAAACATCTGTGATATAGAACTAAGGTTAAAGATTCAGTTATTTTGCCCATGAATAGCTGAAGCATTCTTGTGATAGTTATTAATTAGGACTGAACTTAGATCTTCATTTAAAAATTAAAGGTTCAAATATTAGAATAAAAGCATCCTTATCTGGTAGATGGTGGTATCCCACAGGGATCACCCTTTCAAAGGATTCACATCTGACCATCAGAAACATCAATATGTTATAAGTACATCCTGTCTTTAAATATGAAACAATAGCTTTTTGCTCTTTTGTGTTTGTGTGTGTGTGTGTCTTGTCTGTGTCTATGTGTCTGTGTGTTTGTGTGTATGAGCTTCTTTTCACTGTCACATGTTTATCTTTGTCTAGCTGATCAATTCTTTGTATTTCAGCCATATGAGGCTGTACCTGCTTTTTTGAGACTTCCTTCCAGTCTGCTAAAAAAACAGTGTCTTTCATTTCACACTCCTCTGTGCTACCTCATCCCCCTGGGTGCTTCTGCATGCCCTCTTGACTTTATTTTAGGACTCACTGTTTCAGTTCTTGTTTCATCTTTTTCCACTCCCCAGAGAGTCTTGGTTTCTTTTCTCTTTCTCAGTATTTTTGTACTCATCAGCTCTAGTCCGTGTGGCATTTGCTATGTCTGATAAGGCATTATTTCCATGGAGCTATTATGTGGAATTTGAAAATGTATCTTCACAAACACAATAACGAAGCTGAGTGTTTAATGTTCTCTACACTGACAACAGTTGGCTTCATTTTCTTTTCTATGAAAGCAAGCAGGAAAACATTAAAATAGAAAACAGGTAATTACAGCAAAGTATTATCAAAAAAACACACAACCAGCTGAATTTTAGATCTGTATTCATGGTTTTGGAAAGATTAATTGAAAGGTGACTCTAGGGATATTGTATATGTTGCTCATATGTATGGAAGTTAGATCCTCACTTTTTAATTATGAATTCAGTATCAGCCTTGTGACATAACCATTTTCCTTATTTTCCCTTACATATTTGCTTAAATACCTCTTCAAAGCAGCATTGACCAACTATTGTGCACGCACAGCCTTGCAAGCAAAATATATTACACTACATCATATTTCTGTATTGACTGTTTTCCAAATATCTGTACTGTGGAGGAGGTCTAGTCCATTATCTTAAATTATATGACCCATCTTACACTCCACCCAAACCCATAAAACCTTGTCAGGCTGTAGCTGAAAATGTTACCAATGGAAATTGAGAATGCTTGCTTGGAAAAGGGAAGGGCTTTGGTCTGTCCTGTGTGGAGAAGAACCTGACTCTAATTCAATGGAATGTAGTAAATAACAGCTCTTTGTGCCTCTTGAAAGAACCATATAAACAGAAGTGAAAGTCCTGAAAGCCTTATGAAAAAGTAGGCAAAGGGGAAGTCGATTCTGCTGGAAGAAATCACAGGGCCAAGATTAGTCTGTAGAAAATTAGGTTACACATTTTTTTACTTTGGACTAGCTCTAATCTGGTCACTTGGTGTGTTTATGTGTTAGTGGAGGGAGCATATTTGGGTCAGGTCTGACTGCAGATGCTAAATTAGTTAAATTTTAAGGGAGTTTAATTTGTGAGCTTTGATATTGCTTCAAGGTGAGAAATAAGAGCATTAAATTAACATGATCAAGAGATGCAGTTCAGAAGGGCACTCCTAATCCAGATTCAAATGGTAATGTAGATGTACCCTTAGACTCCTAAATAAAATACTGTGGGTTGTCATGCTGGTAGCTAATTTCTATGGGTTACAGTGCACATGCTAAGCATGAAGTACAGACAGTCTGGATCTGAAGATATGCCTTTATCTCTGCTTTGATACTGTGAAGCAGAATAGGTCTCTCATTCCAAGGGAAGCCTCAGAGCAATTGAAATGTCAATTCTAAATAATAAAACAAGTTTAATATGGATTATTACTGTAAGTAGCATCCAGAGTGTGAAAAATAGAACTGTAATTTGGCCAAGCATACATCACTATCTGATGTTTATTCATCTGCCTAAAGAATTGAAATTGGTGTTTTCAGTCTTTTTAGTAGTGAATAAAAATCTATCTCTCAAAGAGCAGCAACAGAAATGGAGCAAGACATCAGTCACATCAGAGATCTTAACACAGAAGTTAATTTGAATGGTAAGGAAATCTCCACTTTCTACTGTAGCTCTGGAAATGTTACAAAACTTCAAATTTGGTTCTACTTTAATGCCACTCATTTACTCAGTTCATAATTTTTAATTGGCAAAGAATTAACTTCATGGAAGACTTTTTCGATTTGCCATTTTTTGTTTGCATGGATGAAGAGCCTTGGAAACCCACATGTATCCACAAAAGTGGGTCTCAACAGCTATTTTCATATTTTTTCAATATTTTATATTTTTTTATACAGTTCTACCCTGAAAGCTCTGGATTAGCAAAATTGTATTAATCTGAGTAATTTAAATGGAACTACTAGACCAATGAAGTAAATTTTACAGTACATATGTATATACAACACCTAGTACAGCAAAGCATGGGAATGCAACTGTCTTTTTACAGAATTACTCTCTAGGGACTACATCTCATTGATATCAGATACATCAACACTGTAAAATGCAAGAACAATGTGTAGTATTATGTCCCTATATGACATAATCATTGTTTAGTTCTGGCTCCTCTGAGAAAGAGTTAGTCTATATTTGTAGTGATTTGCTGTTTTTTTTCCTAGTTTGTTTACTCTTTACTACTGCAGGGGACATATTTGTCTTGTATGATGGATTTGAGATGATTGTCTGCTTGAACAGTAGACCTAATTAATGTCTGATATCTAGGCGATTTGCAAAGTATAGAAAAATTGAACACAAATAGACTACAGGTTATTGTTGAGGACAAGAACAATGTATTTCCTGAGCCAAGGCTTAATGCCAAGAAACAGACTTACAGTATATTGGCATTTTCCAATTCTTTGCTTGAATTTTTATTCTGCAGTCTCAACTTCCTTTGCTTAACTCCCTACAGGAAGCCAAAACAGGAGTGTCCACGGAGCAAAACATAAGATGGAAGACTTTTTTAGTTTGAGTAGAGTAATAGCACTTGACTGTAGCTTAGATATGAATGATAATGTAATTTAAAAGTGGAATCAGACAAAGCAGTGGAAAACTTTCAGTTATAATACTACTACAGAATTTTATTTGATACATGGTGACTCACAGACAAGTATTTAATTACAGTTACCCACAGGTAAAGAAACAATAAACAAAATTATTTAATATTATTTAAGTATATATGACTCTCTGCCAGATGGAAGCTCCTCAATTTAACTTGATATAAAATGTAAATTAATTTTCCAGGCCAGAGACCACCTGGTCAATAATTGTTTGGTGACCTTTCTAACTTTAACTCTAGGGACTATTTTGATGCAATCATTTTGTAGGAAAACAGACTTTTCATGATGAAGGGTGGTAAAGGGCATAACTTCAAATACAAAGTCAGACTTTAATTCTTGAATAAACTCTTTGGTATGATTTTTCACATTGAAAAATAGGTACAGTAGTGTCTCCATAATACAGACATTTCATTTTTTTTTGTTTAAATGATCAAATATTTAACATTTTATATTACCAATAATTAAACATTTGATACATCTTTGTTAGTACTTGTCTTTATAGGTTCATATTTTCAAATTATTATTTATGTATATCTGTAGGCTGTGTGTAGAACAATATGTCTAATCTCTAAGGAAGCCACACCAAAAGAAGAATTGCATTTTTTTAGGTATAAATGCAAGATATTATGTCAACAACTATCAGAGTATACAGTGTCACTAATAGGGTTCATAGAATTCACTAAAAATGTCATACTGCAAAAGTGACTTCTGTTATGTGATTTCAACTGCACTAAAATTAAAGCCTCTGGCATGACATTCTGAAGCTGTTTAACAGTATTCAATAAGACTACAAAAGTTTAAGTTTGGAAAAACATGAGAATGTTATGCCAATAACTGATTTTTATATTTGTTAGCTGAATAAAAAATATTTTGGGGCCTGTGCAGAATTCATATTTTTACCTTCCTAATGAGACTGAAGTGTTTTGTTTGATGAAAAATAATTTCATTTAATCTTTCCCCAAATCCATAAATATTAAAACTGATTTTCAAAATCTTGAAATGATAAAAAAGAATTATTATATTTCAAAAGGACTGAAATTAAATCACTTTGTTGTCTATGTCTATTTCACTTTATCTATGAAGTTTTTGTAGATGTGGTTTAATCCCAGCTGGCAACTCAGCCCCGCGCATCCACTTGTACACTGACCCTCAGTGGGACGGGGGATACAATTGGAAGGGCAGAAGTGAGAAACATAGTTTGAGGTAAAGAAAAAGCTGTACATGCAAGCAAAGAAAAACAGGACTTCATTCACCACTTTCCATGGGCAGGCAGGTGTTCATCCATCTCCAGGAAAGCAGGGCTCCACCATGCATAACAGTGACTTGGGAAGACAAATGCCATGACTCCAAACATCCCTTCCCTTCCCTTCCCTTCCCTTCCCTTCCCTT
>JAWWEU010000001.1:40384665-40427671 GCA_035583155.1 Acropternis orthonyx | reverse complement strand
TCCCTTCCCTTCCCTTCCCTTCCCTTCCCTTCCCTTCCCTTCCCTTCCCTTCCCCCAGCTGTAGGTGCTAAGAGTGATCTCCTCTCTATGTCCCCTCCCAACTCCCTGTGCACCCCCAACCTCCTCGCTGGTGGGGCGAGGTGAGGAGCAGAAAAGGCCCTGACTCTGTATGTGCTGCTCAGCAGCAGCTAAAACATCCCTGCGTTATCAACACTGTTTGCAGCACAAATCCAAAATGCAGCCCCATACTAGCTACCATGAAGAGAATTAACTATCTCAGCCCAAACCATTACAGTTGCCACAACAGTAATTTTTCACTGTGCTCAAGTCTTTGTGACTGTCCTTGTGCTTGTGCCTTTCTCCCATCCTGATCTTGTGCAGGGTACACAAAGCACCTAAAACCAGTTCGTATAATTTGATCTGTGGCCCTGTCACTGTGTTTCTAGAATTTTCAGCAACTGAAGTGACAGAATACAATAAAGTGCAGCTTTTTTCCATGGCTGCATTAGAAGGCCATGGAGCTTTAACTTACGGACAACCTCCGTAATGTGGTGATGTGGTGGGGGCAGGTACCTGCTGAGCAACCCCTCCCAGCTTTCTCAATGGTGCATTTCAGGTATACAGCATCTTCTGTGCCTCTGGAATTTATCTAGCAATCTTTGTGCTATCACGTTCCTTGTCAGTGATAATAAAACCTATCTTGCCTATAGAGCATTTCCTAATGAAGCACGGAAGGCAATACAAGCAAAGCTGTGCACTGGTGATCATTCAATAAATCACACTCATAAAAGGCAAGGAGGTAGCTCAATTTAAAAGTACAGAATTCAAGACTTTTATTCTGTTGTCACTAATGCAGTAATTCCATGTGCATACAAAGGTCCCATGATGATTCAAGTTGTTAATTTAATGAGTAATGTAATAATATTGTACAAAAAATGTAAATTTTGCAAGAGTGTCAGGCAAATTGCTTCAGACTGATACGGTTTGTACATATCAGACTTCATGAAATTCTTTTGTTTCCCTCCCTATCCTTAAACTTGATATATTTATACATACATAGATTATTTCCCATATTGTGCTTTTTGTGATTTTTAGAGAAGGCTTTTTTGTATTGCTTTCCTCACTCCAACCTAGTTCATAGAAATATCTCAAAACAAACTGTAAATATAAAGGTAGCTGCATAATGTTCCTCCTGATGTCTTATGTATGTAGGCAGAGGTCTTAAAATTCCTGACAGGATTTACAAAACTTAAGGAAACATTTCCAATACACCAGCTGAGGACTAGCTATGGCATTGCTATCTTTCAGGGAAATTGAAAGTATTTTCTAAAATTGATGGAGTATTCTGCACAATGCAAGCAAGGCACAGTGTAGGGATGCCACAATCATTTCTCCTTCTGTCAATTCCATAGTTGTCTGCTCTGATAAATGTGCAGGTTTTAATTTTTTCTTCAGTCTTTCATGCCCAATAAAAGTGAAGAGGAAGGATTACTAATTGCACCTAAATGTGATGAAAAGACTTTAGAAACAGCAATTGCATTTTATTTTTGTAAGAAAAATAAATTGAAATAAAAATGAGTAGAACAAGATTGGTTCTGACAGAAGATTGTTCTTGGAGACTACTTCTTACAAGTGCATTTTGTATCCCAAAATTTCCATCCTTACTTTTTTTCTGAAAGACAAATAATAATGTAATATTTTTGATTATGCTATGTATTTTTCATTGTTACACAAACTGTTGTCCCAGGAAACCTGTACAGGACTCCAATCTAGTGTTAGCAGAAACAGAGGATCTGTGAGTAAAGATCTTGGGATTTGGACCATGGTCTAAAAGATACCTTGCAGCTCTGTTCATTTCAGCTGAAGGAAATCTTTCTAAGAGCACAGCTTACCTTCGGGTATGTTGGGACCATTTAGCTGCTGGGTTGTCCCAGGCCTCCTGCAAAATTGCTGCTTTGTACGAGCTTCAGTACATTTTTCTATGCTGTACACTGTGGGGGAAGAGCAATGGGCATCATCTTTGCTTGTGACAACTCTTCCCTGAAATAAAATCACTAGAAGACACCAGCACTCTGTGGAATAACAGACTCTGCTGGTTTTAGTTTGTCCGCGTGGTTTGTCTGGGCTCTTGTTCTCCCTGGCAGATGCAGGAAGCCAGTTTTTCAAGAGGGAAATTTTCCTCTACAGTGATTTCTGTGAGCCTTTAGGAATCATGCTTTTACTTAGTTTACTCATCAGAACAAATCCTTATAGGAGCTACTTTGTGGGGTAATCCTCACTGTCTGTTGGGATGCCAGGTCCCAGGGAAACATGTAAAAGATCCAGAGAAGAGATTTCAAGTATTTTAATTTAATTTGAGACTTCCAGGCTGCTAGGAAAGGAAAGAAAAGGATATTGTCTGAACATGCTTTAAGGTCTGTTTTTTCTGACTTGAGGCATAACATTTTTTCAGCTTAACCACAGTGGGACGTGTAGGAGGTTTGACTCTCTCTTGCTGATGTTGGCAGATGTTGGCAAACTCATCCTTCAAAAGCTTAGCTTCCTGTTAGCCTGGGCTTCGTTTTGAGTGTGTACCACATCATTATCACCTTCTGATTTGCAAAACTTGTTTAGTTGAAATGCTTTCTTTAACAAAAAGGAACCTGCATTCCAGCAATGGCCTAACATGCAACTGTTTGCAGGTGATGATATTTATAGAAAACGTTGAGAATTCTTTGAGATTATTCTCCTACATTTTCTGTAAGAGACAGATGAGAAAATCTGGTAGTTAAACAAAACTCAAGCTGTTCAAACTCATTTGATCTAATGCCATCTACCCCTCAACTCTGAGCTTGTGTATGCACATACACACACACATATATATTTTGCTCATTTATTTAGATCCAAAGTTACTTTTTTGCAGACTTATCTCTTGCAGAGTGGTATTCTAGTTCTGATAACACTTGAAATAAATGAAGACTGTTCCCTTAGCAACTGCCAGCTGAATAACCTTAAACTGCAATGGGAATAAATAGAGTAACTAATATGTGCTGAATGTCTGGGGTTTGTGAAACATTCCTTGTCATAAATTTAGCAAGTGGGCTTCTTCTGAATAGAGAGTGGGTTTTAAAATGATGTGTTATTATTTTGATGTGCAGTGTGATTTGTTTGCTTGGATTGGGGATGTCCTGCCACTTTGCAACTGAGTATACTGAGAAAAATTCTGAAAGCCCATTAATTTTTTTCTCCTATTTATTTCTGTTTTATGTTTGATTTTTAAACAGATCCTTATACCTGAAGCCATTCATTTTAGAGAACTGTTTATATTACACTAATGTGCTATCTTTATTCTCTTTCCTCACTTTCTATTAATGTACATGAAAATGGTATTTACACTACCTGGAGGCCAGATCCAAAAGGAATATCTCCGTATTTTGAAGCATGTTAATTGAAGCTGTGAACTCTTGTTTGATTTTCAGGATCCTTGGACATGTAGTGAACCTTACTCTGTTGTTCACACAAAGGCTGTGTAAAATGAAACCTTGGCTTTGATTGCTCTTTGACATTTATGCAACAAAAATAAATAATTATGAAAGAGATCAGTTTAGGAGGGAGGTTCCCTCTGACTCCCAGACTTCTGTCAACCAGATGTTGCTTAGATTTTTATTTCCTGGAAGGGCAAGACAAAGTCTGTCTGTTGCTGTGTTCTAGTTAAATGTGGCCAAGACAGTGGGGGACACATTTATTTCTCTGTTACAAAGTTCTGGTAGATTCTGACCAGAGGGGAAAAGTGATGTTCAGAACATCATGACTCAATGCAGTAACTGCCACTAATTAATTTTTAATATTAAACCATTTTTATAACATAGGAGGGAGCTACAACATTCTTAAAAAACTCCTTATAGATGGAACTTCTTGGGGATCTTTCTTAGGTAGCTGAAAGACTGCTGAAAGGGCAATGGCAGTTCTATGCTATAAAACTCATGCCAGTAGTTATTATACATCAATATGTCACATTCCCTGGGAATAGAATATTAAGAAAAATATGGCATGCTGATACCTTAGAGTGATAGAAGTTTGTATATACCAAGCTGCTCTGAGTTTATTCTTGTGGAAACAGGAAAGAAATATGAAATTACAACAGAGATGATGAAGCTACCTGTGCTCTAGTTCTTGTAGAATTTCAATCCCTGTTTCAGGAAATTCTCAGAGTATATCTGTTATAACCGAGTTCTTATTTTATGGTAGAAAGGTTTGATTGTTTTTGGTTTTGTTTTGTTGTTGTTTTTTTTCCTTCTGAGAAATAGAGCTGCTCACCATTATTTTTCCTCAGGAGTCTTGGATTACTTTCTAATACAAATATATATGTGCACACAGTGGACTCGTGTGATCAATCTTCTTGAAAATAAGGACTGAAAGCATTAAAGTGAACCTGAGGTTCTGGGGAAACCTAGTACATAAGTGTAAGAACAGTTCTGATGTGTTCCTCAAAGGGCAGAGGCTTTCATACCTATGTATATTGCTTTACTGCAGTCCAGGTGGAACATTACAAAGTCAGAAACTAGGATGAGGCAGAGATTCACAGCCAGCTTTGTATGGAAACTGCTGTGTGGGAGGCTCTCTCCTGGCAAAGAAAGTTAATATTCAGATTTCCTTAAGTGATATTAAATTGTGAGTTTCACAACAATAAGTACCAGCATTATGGTGCTGGTGGGTCTGAGTTACATGACATGAATGTGAGTAAAAGCTGTTTTATAGAAACAGATATAAGACAGCTGATTTATTGCACTGTGAAAAATCTTTATCTTAATTAGGCTGCAAAGCTCAATTCCAGATAGAAAAATTTCCAGTTATTAAATGAGAAAGCAGAAAAAATTTATTTGAATGCCAAAATTTAAAGCAGACTAATAGTCTCTTTAGTAAAGTGCTGTTGCTGAATATCAACTGTACAAACCATGTCCTTAACAATCATCTGCACCACTGATCATTAACTTCACAATGAGCAACAGTGCTGATTTATTTAATGAACCTGCAGGTAATTGTTGTTTCCTTTACTAATTACATCAGGGAAATGAGACCTGTTAGCACTGAAATGGCTTGAAGTGCTTAAGCAAATCTTTCTGAAGGGTAAAATGCCTGGCTATTTTTCTTCTACTTTCTGTCCTGAGATAAAGTTTTTGTTATTCCCTTGCTGTTTTAATTAGTGAGAAACCTCTTTTTCATCCCTTAAATAGTGAACCTCGGACATGTCATATGCCTTAGTATTCTGGGAAATTCCCCCACATAATTAGAACACACTGCTTATAAAAACTAGAACACTTCTACTCTTTATGTGATAAAATTGTACTGGAAAACATTTAAAGTCAGTCTTAAATGCTGAAACAGTTGAAGCTGCATTTTCAAATGCTCTGCCTAGTGCAGTACAACTCTGCTGTTCCTACTGGGAAGGCAGGTCTGTGATGAGATCTGCTGGTCGTCTCTTTCACCTCAGAGCTCTGCACATGGAAATACAGGGCTTGCAGCTTTTCTTGGTTTACACAGATTACAGGTTGTCATAACTGATGAGAATACCCTGTCCACTTCATCTTAATTTCCTGTGAAGAAAAGAATTTTCTGCATAGAAACCTTAGCTTCTGGCTGTACCTGACCACCTAGTGGTAGGATTTTAAGCAAGTTGCTTCTGTCTAGTAGAGAGTCTATAAGACAGCAATAGATCTGGTGTTTATTCTTGCTGTTAGAAATGTGTATCTTGCTCCTAATCTGATTTTAACTTCAGTTTCCAGCCACTGAATCTTTTTATGTTCTTGCCTGTTTTATCTAACATCACAAATTGTATTTCCTCTCAGGTCCCCTTGTACTTAACCTAGTACAGTGCCAATGAGGATAAAACCAATTTTTTCCTCATCCTTATTCAGGCATAAGTTATTATGAGGATGTACTCTTCTGTTCTAGTGGCTATACCAAAAATTTATTAGGTCAAGGAGATGTGACCTTATTGCCAGGGAGCAGGAATGACTGTGAGTTGAAATGCTTAGATTATCTGGTACATCATTTCCAGTTCCTGCTACTGCAAATACTTGATTTAATAGATTGTTAACTATTGACCTCACATCAAGGCTTAATTCTTCCTATCTGAACTATTAGCATTGAGAGTCATGCAACAATAGATTAATTCCCTTGTAAAAATATCTCACAGATTGTACAATTTATGAAGAGAAAATGTCAGCCTGTTATGTTTAGATGATCATAAGAGAGAATGTCTGAACAAAAATTAGATCTCCTCATTATTAGAATTTGTTAACTTTCCAAAGATGAAGAAATTCACGAGTAAAGGTCAGAAACACAAGAATTAGAATGTTTGAAAGGAGGAACAATGAACAGAATAAATTTCCAGAAGGTCTCCATTCATATCAGGGCAAATTGCAGGATCCTACTTTCTGGAGAAGGATTTCATAATAAAGTCTATAATCCCTGATATCATGGTACCATGACTCCAAAACAGAGAAAACAGTAGAAGTCATCTTCTCAAGGCAGAGTTTAATTATGCAGGAAGCAATCCAACACATAATCAGGACCATATCTTGGAAGAAGAACAATGATCACAAAGGTTTTAGCAACCTGCTTCTGGTATTATAATTGAAACAGAACAAGTTTCTTTTCCACATTGGTAATAACACTGATGTGAAAGAACATAAAGATCTTGATTTTCTCTCAGAAATTATGCAGATTTTAAGTTGAATGAAAAGTTCATCTACTAATCTTATTTTTTTTTTCCCTGCTCTCTTTCCATGCCCTGAACAAACAACCATTTTGATTGAGTTGTTGGCTCTCAGAGTTCCTACTACTAACTGAAGCCAGTGCTTAGTCACTATTCTCACCTTGCCTTGGTGTAAAACTGCTACATTTTTAAAATGATTTTCTTAAGGACTATAATACATCTTTCCATTTCATTATATCAGGGGTCTGGAAAGCAATTTAAAATAGGATCATTACTGAATCTAGTTTACTTTTGAGCTGTGAATTAACTGTAAATTTTAAAGAGCTATGTTTTTGAAAAATACTTGTCTTTGTACTAAATTGAACTATTTGTTCCTTTAACTTGAAAAGTAATTGCAGCAAAAATTAAATAAAAGATTCGAATAAGTATAAAGCTATGGAATTAAAAAATTAAAAACTGTCTATACATCTAAATTAAGCATCATGAGACTGGCAGGACTCATTTCATGGCCTCTAAGATCTAATGAGCATCAGGTTCTGATGTGAATATTAACAAGTCAGCAATACTTGTGGGAATGAATAAATGTACATTAGGCTTGCAATCAAAAACTCTCAATCTGCATTACCAATAAATATTTCCTTATTTTGCAAAAAAGATACACAGAAACCATGTCTATTTTTAAGGAGACCATTATTTCTTCATTCAGTATTGTATCTGGGATTCCTAAGAATAGATTGTGATCCCAATGCCTTAAAGTCCTACAAGGCAAAATGCTGTCTTTTACACAGACTATGTTATAGTAATACTTGGCCAGTTCACAGATAAGTTGCTCCCCCGCCCCCCCCCCCCTCCCCCGCCATTTTCATGACAGAGTTCTAGAGGAGCATTTCTACATTCTGCTGTGACTACCTGAAAGTATTTCCTTCCCCACTCCTCTACTCTTGTGTCTGTTCTTATGGAGAATACTACTATAACAGCTCATCTTTTTATAGGGAACAACTGAAGGTAAGCTTATCTGACTAGGCCAGCATTAAGATGGTCACTTCACTCAAGGAGTAGAAATAAGTTCTTCTTCCTATGACACTCATTTAGAAATAGCTATACAAATGAAGGATATCCCAACAGGAATTTCTTGGAATTTTAAAATAAAATTACAATCTCCTGTGTGATTATAGATTAATATAATTTCTATACTCTGTACCTTCTCCATGTGCCAGCAGAATTTGATGTTACAGAGTTACATGTACAAGGGAGTGGCGGAAAGGAACCAAAAAAGGAGGAAATAATTCTGTGTGTGGTGAATTTCCAGGTTTCTACCTTAATCAGAATAACTTTTAACTCATCACCACTGGTAATGCCCTTCACTCTCTTAAACCACTGAGCAATAAAACAAAGCAGTAGAGGTTGAATAATTAGCAAAGAAGAGGACTTTTTTCTTCAATTGAAATGAACTTTACCATTTTCTGTAAAACCAGAAAATGTTCTCCTGAACTGATTTTATGTGCTCAAAACATGTTTGCTGTTACCTATGCATCAGAAGCCTTTTCATCCAATTAAAGGCTATATACTTAGGATCTTAACAAGGTTCATGTTAAAGATGCTCAAAGTATAAGACAGATAATTTAAAATTTTCTTCTGTGTGAAAAATCATCTTTGCCTAACATAGGTTCATTATTACTCAGAATTGAGCCTTACTTGAAAACTTTACAAAGCTCACTGACATTTCCTTTGAAGCAGAACTATTTTTCAAGTTAATAACACAATGCAGTGATATACAAATCACAGCTTATTTTTGACTGTTTCACTTTTCTGCTACAATTACCTCCCTATACCTACAGAACACATAACTGGTATTCTTATGAATGATGCTGAGAATATTGCCTATAAATTTTGTCATATTCAGCAAAATTATTAATAATTTACAAGGATGATACCATTAAAAATATACTTTCATGGATTGAAAAGGTTATGAAAATGAAATGTCACACAGTATGATTTTACTTTTGCCTTAAAGATCCTAGTCATTTGCACAGCACTCTAGAATGGTAGCATAAAAGAGAACAGTCTCTCTTTTTGATAGTTTTCATTCAGGTGCCATGGTTTCACATTTCATGCAGAATGTTATGTATGGAAAATCACTTGGTAAAAGGTCACCATCTATCCTTGTCGCTTCTTGCTTAATTGGGCACTGTAATATTAGGCATTAAGGAATGCAGTTTTAAAGGGATTCAAGGAAAGGTAAGAAACCATCATGACAGTGTCAACGGATATTTAGGTACTTGAGACACCTGCACACACCTGTCTATGTGCTTGGCAACCAACATGAGTTGTAGATACAACCACAAAATCACAGCAAAAGAAGCTTCAAACTCCCGCTTTGCTGCTGTAGTATATGGGGGAAACCTTGGGCTGAAATATAGACACTAGAAAATTGAATGGAAAACTCCTTTTTGCTAGAGTATGTCCAGCTTAACTGAAAAATACAATAGTAGATATGCTCAGTTTGAACTTGAGTACCAGAGAGGAGCATCAGTCTGAAAGTGTGAGACACACAAATTTTATTGGTGTGCATTGGAGCAAAGAAAATATTTCAGTTTATGTTTTAGTCAATGAGTGTCATAAAAGCTACAGGTTCAAGAAAACTAGGGACAAAAGAAGTCACAAGCATTCAGACCCTTCTGTAACCTTACTACAGAAAATTATTCCAAAAACTGGATAGAATATTTTTTAAGACCCTGCAGAAAGATGGTCTTCATTTTTTTCCCAGTGGAAAATATAATGCTTTGTACTTTAGAGAGATCTTTTATTCTTTTTAAAATCTGTTTGGTTTTATAAATTTCTGTGTGAACATCAGACTGTCAGTTTTATGTAATATTGCAATACAGTGTATTTATTTTTTTAATTTAATTTCAGGTGTTTACTGGTATGGGAATACCACCTTGGAAGAGTGTTTTTATGACTAATGGATTTCATTGTCAAAGAAATGTTCTGTTATGTTGCCTTTTTTTTGCCCTCCATATATTGATTTTTCCCTTTAAGGTAAGTATCTCACTGGAAGATTCTTCCACTCAGCAGGTATACTTAATTCTTTTCCATCTCTGCTTCTGCTGAGTTTCTTACAGGCATTAAAAAATATAATTTAGATGAGTGAGCAAAAATGTAGAATCAATTTTAAAAGTGGCCCACATTTTCTTGTAACTTCAGCTCTTTATAAAATACTAACCTTTCAAGTGTAATGAATGCCTTTACACTTAAACAGAGAGGTTTGTTCTTTTTTAACTCAGTGGCTGCTTTTTACTGTTTTGAACAATTTTATAAATGTTGGCCAAATGAGAAGTAGTGTAACACATTTCTCTTTTGCATGTATGCATAATGTAAACATGAATATATTTAGGCTGCACATGGGCCATTCTGAGATATTCTGACTGAACAGTCGGAGGGAAGCTACTGTTCAAGCAACACATCTGAAACTGTTTTCGAGGGTTATGATGAAAGTAAAAACTTTTGAAGGTATTATGAAGTATGAAAATTGAACTCTTGCAAACAGGTTCAATATTCACAAGCCTTTGAAGCCCACCCCAAAGCCCTGTGTGCTTTGGGGTGGGGTGGGCATTTCTCTTCCCAAAGCAAGTCATGTGAGACTATGCAGGAGTAATATAGCAAATAGAGACACTGTTCCTCTACAGCTGCTCGGGTTGGTGCTGGTTTTGAGGGTCAGAAGGAAGGTCAGGGTTTTGTCTTCAGTCAGTTCAAATGTACTGGTGGGTGAAGGTATCTTCACCCTTCAGGCATAAAAGAGGCCATGAACTGAGGGAACCTTCTATTGGTGCCTCCTTCCCATGACTAACAGTTTAGAGGGAGATGTACAGGAAAGAAGTGCAGGAGAGCTTGCAGGCAGGATCCTGCAGATATCTGGTGTTTCTTCTGTTAATATTTAATAAGGATGTCCCAGAGCCATTTCAAATTCAGCAGACAGACAGGAAATTTAAGTTAATTCCTGCTTTGCTGGAACTTTTTAATTTTTACTTCCAGCTAGTATAATGGAATTTCTAAGATTTAAAGTTATGTACTTTGGAAGAGTGGAGGTTTTTAAGTTTCTCTTATTATACTTTCCTGCATTCATTTCTCACTCTTGTTTGCACCATATCTATGATTAATGAGATCTCAGTTTCATATCTATATTCTTTGAATTGACAATTTGCATTTATATTTAAATGTTGCTGTGGAGATAGCCCAGATTTTGAAAACACTGAGTGCAATGTTTTTCTTTATATACTGTGTTTCCTGGGAATGACAGCTCAGTGCCTGTCCTTAGGTCTCAAGGAACAGTTCAAACTTTTTTATTTTATCCCTTATGTAGCTTGAGAGTTTATTTCCCTCCCTCCTGGTTTTCAATGCGCCTCCTTTGAATTTACAGGGTAAGGTGAATATATGAACTGCTTGTTTTTCCTAATCAGTTACTTTCAGCTTTTTATATTATCTTGCAGAATTTAAATAGAATTTATTTGCAACTCAACTCTTTGGGGCTGAAGAGAATCCATACATTTGCAAGGTGGAAGAAACACTCAGTGCATCTCTATTAACCCAATCTAAAATGATGATCCAAGATCCTGCAGTCCAGGAGGAGCTCTGCCAACAGTTTAGTGAATTCCGTGAGGCATGGCAACATCTTGCAAAGCCTTCCAGATTTATTTGGTATCTGAATGGCATTTTGTCTGATATTGAACAAGGTAATATGTTAAAAATATGAAGTGGTATACAAAGCACATCCTAATTGAAACTGAAGATAAGTAACTAAAAAGAGTAGCTGCATTGCCCATTTTTCAAATGTAGATATTCTTTTCTCTGTTAGCAGCATTTCAAATTACCCCAAGTGTATTCAAAATGTCACTTTTTTTTTTTCTTTTTCTTTTTTTTTAAACCAGGGGATCATCTGATGTATCTAATTTCTGGATGTCTCTACAGCCTAGATATTTGAAGTAAAGAACAGCTTTAACAGCCTCCAGAATAGAGCACACAGTCTCTAAAGTCACTAGGTTTCTTAAGTGTGAGTCAGCATAGCTTTCCTGAGGTTAGTTTAGCTCAGCTATAATGCTTGGAACATCTGGGACCACTACAAATATGGGGTTTTTTTAATGAAATGAACCACATATATATTTGATGTGAAAATACCCACAACAGTTTGAAAAAATATGATTCATTTGCTTATAAACAGAAATGCAAAAGTTTAAAATGAAAATGTCAGTCATCAAATCTAAAAAGTTGCCTTCTTATTAAGATCAGCTGCAAGTCCAATGCAAAGTATACCAAGGCTTGTATCAATCCTTAAAAAGTACCAGTGAGAGCTGAATGCCAAATAGCTTTCCACGAGGCATGTTATGCTGATTACTGTGGCAATCAGTTATTTATCTTTCTTGCAGACATGTATCTTCCATTTACGTTAACAGGGTGGTTGATTGGATTTTGTTCATTAAATGGGCAGTCAAGACTAGTCTTATAAGCTGCTGTTCAAGTTAATTAGTGAGTATGTGTGTACTCAGAAGCAGAAAACTAAGTTTTAAAATGATAACCTACATCAATCAGGCATCTTTACTACATTACACCCAATTCATTCCACTTAGCATATTTAGTATAAAAGATAAAAATGCTGCATATTCATTTCCCTGGTTCTCTAATGGTCTGGCAGTAAATGTGGTGGTGTTACTCATAAAAGAGTAGGAACAGACATTTGCTTTTCCTCTGCTGCCTTACCTAAAACTCTCCCAGGCTCTGTATCTAGCTTAAGAAATGGTGCAAGGATAGGAAGACATTTGGTAGAATTCTGAGTTCATTTTCTTAAAGTCTCAAGTTGACTAGTTATTAGCAGGTAACACAGACAGCCTGCAAGCACACCAATGAGGATAAAACCTAAACAGTAATAAAGATTTAAAGGCAATCACTGGTGAAAATGATAGACTGGGATTCTGGAAATCCAGTTTTAGCTACTACATTTTATGTCTCTGTGGAACGTATGGTTTCATCATCCTGGATATATTCACAAGTCTCCCATGCATACTTGTGAGTCTGCCTTTGTGAAAAAGAGGCAGACGCATTTTTATTTGTCTGTCTGCTACAAACAATTTAAAGATCCAGCAGAGGATTTCACAGATCTCAAACACTATTTCTTTCTAGCTTGTATCGTGACAGGGAGTAGATTTGATTGCTCTGGCCCTGGGAGTAGGGAGTATTCTGAAACAGCATCTTCTCAATGTTGGAGCTTTCTTTGTGAATAATCCAGTATTCATTGGACAGATAAAGTATGATATTTAAGTTTGAATTTAAAACACAGCTTCCAAACAGGAAGAGGAGGAGTTTTTAGTGTCAGTCTTTCACTGGCCTTTTTAGTGCTTTGTCTATTGCATGGGAGAGAACAACAGCAGAGAACGTTGGGGCATGAAAGCTTCTTATCTGTTGCCCATTTGTCTCCAAACTGAGGAGTCCTAGTTCTTTTAGCCTCTCCTCAGGTGGCAGATGCTATAGATGATAACCTTGATCACTTCAGTTGTCTGTCTCTTCGCTATTTCTATTAATTTGTTTTTGAACTATGGGGACCTCAAGTGCACACAGCACCAGTACTATGATAAAACCAAAGTTTTGTCTTGAGTTTTAAATGTTGCTCTCAATAACTTATTGGATGGTACCCAACTTTTGCATTCTATAAGCCACTATGTGGTGAGCCATGAGTTTCTGACTCCAAGTTTATTTCAAATCCCCTTTCCTGAGTTTCACCTGTCAGCTCCACACTCAGTATGAGGTTTGCACAGTTTGTATTTCCTTCAGCTCACATTTATTGGCATTGAAACATACTTGCTGCCTTTTCCTCCCTTACTCAGTTTTGAGCAGTCCTGGAGTTCTTCAACATTATCTGCTATTTAATTATCTGAAAAGGCTTTGTATCATCATTATGTTGAGTTTTAGGCATTCAAAGGAAATATAACGAGGCCAGACATCTCCCACTTTACCTCTGAGCTCTGTTAAAATGGCAGCATCAGCCACAAAACAGACAGAAAGCTTGTTTCTCCCTTTTCCTGGCTGGCATTTCTCCTCTATAGCATCCTGCCAAGAACATTGTGAAAAGTTGTTATAGCACTACATATCTTACTCTACTGACACGCAACAAATTAAATTGTGGGTGAAGCAGGATAACCCACCGTTATCTGGATGGAAAACAGTTTCATTTTGGGTTTGTTTTGTTTCCTGGGCTATACAAGCAGACCTACTGGGTTTTGGGCCTTCCCCCTCCCCTCCCCCCCCCCATATTCTTTATACCCTTTTTAGATGCTTACGGTATCTTAACAGCTGTACTCTTTGACTAGAAGTAGGAAAGGGTTCTGCAGCGATTTGAGAAAAGAAATGCCTCATCATCTCACTGATGTTTATGAAGCTAAGTATTTTCGTAGTGGGGGGAAGAATGGTGGAAGTAGCTATGCCTTAAGCAAAGAGTATGTTTGTCAATATGCTGTCACACCAAGTTTTAAGGTGCTGCAGATCTCTTGTGCTGAAGGACTTTCAGTGTGGTAGCTCTTAGTATATCAGAAACTTTCAAGAAATATTTGTGTCTAATAAAAAATGATCCAAAAGGAATGACTACCATTCTGCAGAGCAAACTTGCAGAGACCTAGTAATATTAATTTATGATCTAGAAATCTGACAATACTTTTGCCACTGCCAGCCTGTTTCTCACGCTGCAATAATACATTTGACAAGCAACCTGCCAGCTTTACCTCCTGTATTAACTGGCCAAAGCTTTTGTGAAGAGCATTAAAGAGTGATATTTCCTATTGTGGGTGCCCCAGGCACTCAAGAGCTTTTTTTATGAAAAATTTGTAGTGATGAATTTCCTTTCACTTCCCATTCAAAAGCTGTGGGATTAGCTTCTATTCTCCTTGGAAAGTCAAAAAGTGTTGACACATAGCAACACAGTGGAAACCTAAGAGTGCTTTGGATAATCTAGTGCAGCCATTCTCAGATGGGTAAAAATTCTTCCTCTGTCTTATGTTTGGAAGGTAAAAGGCTTACCCTTTCAGATGGTTCATTGGAAGGCAAACACTGCTAGATCAAGAGGCAGGGTTAATTCCAGGTCATCCTTCTGGAAGACTGTACCCATGGATTTCTTCTTCCTTTTGTCTCTTCTTGCCTCTCCCTCCACCCCCACTGTACACACAGGTACCCTTTAGCATTTTATTACAGGACACGGCAGAGGGAGGAAAAAGGGGCTGCCCAGAAAGTTGTAGGGCAGTGTGAAGTGCTGCTTTTTCTTTTCTGTAACAGGAGCAAAAGAGACACTCATGATACTGTGGTAATTTGGTTTTTACTAATAGGACTCAAAATAAATGTTGTGTAACTAGAAAACATCAACAGTCTGCTTTTGAGTCTTCTCCATTTTAGAAAAGAACTAATGCCAGGCTTGTGTGTTACCTCTTCTGATCATCTTGGCAGCCCATGTACTACAATCTAGTGGTCACAGCAGGGTGGGCATTCAGTTATTTCAGCTAAAGCACATGAGAAACTTCTTAATTAGAACAAACATACATATGCAACATCATCACCTAGAATGACTCTCTTCAAAAGGATAGATCTGGGTATATAGATCACTTAAGACTAGGGAATGAGTTATACAAAACTAAGCAATTGAACTGAGGCTTTTTTTTCTAAGTCAATCAGTTGCTCCACAGGACAAAGTTTTAAAGAAATATCAGGAGATATTTCCTGTTTTACTATACTGTCTTAAAACATCTCTTTTGTAGAAGATATGAGATGGTGCCATTATGAAATGGAAATACTTGTTCAGCCAGAGAGCAGCTTAGAATAAAATTGTACTTGCTAAAGCTTTGACACAGATGTGCCTCAATTACTTTCAGTATCTTTTTATTCACATGTTTTCTGTTATGAAAAGGAAATTGATGCATTTTCCCATATTATTTTCTGTACAAAAAGCAAAATATGATGAATAACTTTATTTGTGATTAATGTGTATAGTGCCTGCTTTTGCTATTCATCTTGATAGCTGTATTTTTCAGAAAGGCTCTCATGTTTTTATTCTGTAGTTTTTTTAGAATTGATGAGTTTGAGCATAAAAGTGAAACACCCCCCCACCAAACCATATCAAAAGGGAGGATATTTTTCTCCAGCCTGACATTTCTATTTCATCATAGTAAAAGATTAACCGAGAGGCATCCCAGATTTCTTTATCAGTTTCTTCCAATGACTGGGTATGTTTCTTATACAAGCTGGGGTGCTTAGTTAATAATCTGGCAGCAGAAAAGGAGCACAAGAAGGAGGAATAGCTGTGCATCTAAATGTTTGTGCCAGTTTGCTTCAACAGCTGACCCCTGTAATAAATAATGTGAATATTGAAATTGTACAATTATCCATAGATTTTTCTTTTAGGCTTGTGTGGCTTTGATTTATATACACTATCATTACCTTATTTAAAGTATTAAAAATATGAACTGTGATAAAGATGAAGTCAGGTCTGTCTTTGCCAGAATTGAGAGAAAAGTCTTGAAGCAAACTCAGATCCTGTATTTTTGGAAGCAACCTGTGTGTCAGCATGCTTAGAGAGGTTGTTTGTAATAGCCTAAAGGCAACTAACCTATTGCAGTAAACTGTGGTTCATTTTCTCTTATCCTTGACATTGTTTTGCTCAAAAGCATAGGAAGTAATTAAGGAAGGAAATTGTCTTTCATCTTCGGAGGAACTGAGACTATGGCCATAAAAAGGCAGAAGTGGGTTGCTGTTTGGTAGAACTTCTGATAGGATATGGATTTTCAATATGCACAGTTCTCCATGTCAGCAAAAGCAGGTCATTATAGTTTTCTGTGACATTCATAAGTAATTTAATGGAAATCCTGATATAATATGCTATTTAAGCAGTACCCACTTTATAATTGAAGTCTCAGTTCAAATTACTGTGACAATGTATTTTTATTTCCAGTATGGGCTTTTTGACTTCATACTGTGTTGCAAAGTCATCTACCATTGTAAATATGCATTTCATAAAGAATTGATTGGGCATCGTTAAAAGCTCAAATAAAGCTACCAAAAAGAAAAATGGTTTGCTAAAATTGGGTCATCTATTATGACATTTTTTTACTCAAAAGTGTATGTGTATTTTTGAAAACTATTCTTTTGTGGTTTATCACACGAAGTATTTCAAATATATGAAAAAGCAACCAAACTTTTCAACTGAACATGAAATGACCACACTGTGCTTTTGTGCCTTCACAGCCATGAGTGACACTTGAGAGAACATTACACATGCCAGAGGGGTATCAGAAACTGTGTAATACTTCAGTATATAGAGTATTGACCTTGGCGACTTCCTTATAAAGCACTTCTTTTCATAGAAATCATAGAATCATAGAATGGTTTGGGTTCGAAGGGACCTTAGAGATCACCTATTTCCAACCTCTCTTCCACATGCAGGGACACCACTGAGTAGAACAGGTTGCTCAAAGCCCTGTTCAACCTGGCCTTGAACACTTCCAGGGATGGGGCATCCACAGTTTCCCTGGGCAGTGCTTCACCACCCTCACAGTAAAGAATTTATTCCTAACATCTAATCTAAAACTCTCTTCTATTCAGGTGGGTGTTTTTGGTGGGTTTTTTTTTGTTTGTTTGTTTGGTTGGTTGGTTTTTTTTTTTTTTTTTTTTAATGCAGAAAACCTTTATGTCTGATGCTAAATTGCAGACTTACATTGAAATTTTTGTTAGGTATAGTCTCATGTGGAGAATTCAAGCCTTCTTTAACCTTTCAGTTATTTAGTTGTAAAAGAAATACCTATTCAGGGAAACCAACACTTAGGTGAAATTGGAATTATACCAAACATTATTTGATTTTAATGGCTGCATTGTCCATATTTGCTGTTGCAGATTCATAATTTTCTTCTTGAAAGTCATGTAATGAGAGGGTTCTTGCTTCTGAAAACTGAGGAGCCGACAGGAGATAAGATAAAAGCCAATAAAAAGAGAATAATTTATTAAAAAGATCTAATGTTACAAGAACAGTACACAGGAACTATTATATTACTGTGTCTTCCACATTGTATATACCATTATATATAGCATATATACAGATTGTATACAATATATCTAACATTTTGATATGGGCCATGACAGTATCTTTCTTTTGGTCAGTGAAACAAAGTTTCTTTCTAATTATTTTTTTTTCTGAGCAGATCTTGTGACCTTATACAAAAATACAGTCTCCCCAGTGACGCCAGACTGCACTATTACAATCATTTACATGAAACAGGGAAAAGCTTTCCCTTGCAACTAAAAAATGTCATGATAAGGAAACATCTTCTACAAAGTAACAAATAGATAATACATAGGTACTTAAACATTTAAAACATGTTTACTAATATATTTAAGATGCAAAATACATATTCTGTTCATGTTGAATATAAAACATACCTCCTTTTGTCCCTGCAATACAACTACATTACCTGATGGTAAGTTCAGTATTACTATCTTTATCTTCATACTAGAGATCAAGGTGTATCTAAATGGAGCTCTATCTCCTTATCAGACTTTTATTCTTCTTATAAATCATATCCATTTATTGTATTCCGAAATTTTAAGTAAAATGCCACCAGCAGTGAATGTAGCCTTTTAGAATACTCTGAAATAAACTGCATTGGCAAGCAACTGTATAAAAATAGAGGAAATTATGCTTTACTAATTTATAAAATAGCCATTTTGCTTTTTGGTTCATCACTTTATTCTTGTTTATTTTAACCTTTTGAAAGATGATGGAGTGCTAATGCAGGTTCTCTGCATAGTAGCAATACTGCTGTTTTACAAATGACAGCAGGTAGTTATTTTCTATGAGTTTGCTCTCTCAGCAAGGTACTTTACACCTCCCTTTCTTTGATCTCAAAGGATTTTTCAGAAGCAGAGATACGGAAAGTCTCTTTCTGTGTACCTGCAGCCTATGCTTAGCTAGTTATCCTGCCTTAGTTTTTCTGGCAACCTGGTGACTAAGTAAATTTAAACCCCAATTTTTAAAATATTATCTAAAATATTAGTGGGTAATAAAGATTTGAGTTGAAGTTTCTCTGAAAAAAATTACTGATGAAATATTCAAAATAAAAAATATTTAGTCATCAGTCAGCTTTATACCTACTAAGCACTTGAATCTGTGTTGTGCTTTCTTGGCTACTGTTTTAAAGCTGCTGAGAAAGAGGACAGTTAGAGTGTACTAGCTAAATGCCAGAAATTATTTTTCTAGTGAACTGGCATTTTGAACCCAGAACATATCAACTAAAATAGATTTGCATCAAAACTTTTAGAGGGATGGACAGCTAGAAGAACTATGCTATTAGGACTCGCATGTTAAACATTTTTTACCTGATTTTTCCCAGGCAAGGTAATGTTCCTCCTAGGTGTGATCTCTAGGTGTGTTAGTAAACACCTTTTGTCACAATACCTTGCATACTGTAATTATACAAACATGCACATCATCTACTCTGGGAATTATTTTGCTTCAGGTGCCAATACATGGAAAGGCCTTCCAATGCAGAAAAATTGTCCAAGTTGTCTATTGAATGAAAAATTTTTTGGTATAGCAAAAAAAGTGGGGATTAAAACTGATAGCACACAAGAATAATCTCCAGTAAACTATAGAAATAGAACCAGTTAGCTAAATAACGGGAATGATACTCTGTAGCACTCTTCCAAGTACTTTTCTCAGACACAAAATCCTCCAAAATATGTCCTACTGCAGTCTGAATATATGTGAATGATTAAATTCTGAAAAATGTTAATATTCTCCCCATAATATGCTTTCATATATACTTCAACTTGATTACCAACTATATAAAGCATAGAATGTTAGTAAAAATGGACTCAGAGGAAAAGGAAAGTTATAGCTGAGAAGTGGTTGGAAAAAGTAGGTTTCTCTCCTTTTGTTGCTTTATTTCTCCACTTAGGAGCTTCATGTATATCATGTTTAAATGCCCAGTGGAGTTTTCCTTGTCATATGTGGTAGGAATAGATTTCTTATTTGCTATTGAAAATAAGTATCTGATTCATTGGACATAAAATCTTGCAGTATTTAATAAAAATCTTGTTTCCTCTTAAGGTTGTCTTTAATAATTTGACATTTACCTTGCAATAAAATAAATGGATTTTTTTCGCTCCATTTAGTCATGTTCTGAGTGTGCTGTCTAGTATTTTATTGAAAATTGGTTTTGCTAATTAAATACATTTTTGGAACAAATTCTCTTTACATTTTTGGTGGACTGTGTATACAAACTATATTTTTTCTGCCTTGTCAGTAGGAACAACCAGTTATAGGGAATGCAAGCAAACTATTTGACAAAGCTGTCTCAAATTTTGTTCTATATTTAAAAAAGGATTTTTTTTCCAAACCAAACAGATATACTGTACTAGACACCATGGTTTAAACACCTGATGATACAGGACTGGGCTCACCAAAATTGAACATGTTAAAACAGAAAAATACATTTGACAGAAATTACCTTTGTTTACAAAAGTTTATTACATACAATCTGCATATTTTTGGGCCAAGAAGTATCTCCTGCCTAGAGGAGATAAAGAAGAGATATAAACCTGATGAATTATTGACCATGTCTCCAACACTCCTCTAACCACACCACAGGCATTTCTATGGGTCTTTAAGCACTAGCTTGGGTTTCCGGTTTCACCACAGACATAAAACTCCATCCCTTGTCATCAAGTTAAAGCAAAGAAATAACAACAAAGTCTGCAACCTTCACCATGAGGTTGAAGGTACCACCAGTGCCAAAAGCAATGTCACAGATGATGAGGAAGTAGACAAAGCATGTAAGGTGGATTGAGCACTTGTTACTTTCCCTCCTGAAATTGAAAACAAAGTAGTTAAGGAACAAATTATGAAAATGGTTGTCAGTACATCTAGATACTAGATTTTGTCTAAAACTTGTGCTCTATTACCCTCAGCAAAAGCTTAACTTTTAGACAATGGATTACCTTCTGAGAACTGCAGTAACAAAATGGGCTCCCTACACAGATCAGATTTTGTGATGATACCTACAGCAACTCACATGCTGGAGCCTCATGTTCAGTCTGCAAATGAATAGGAAATTCCAAAATGGTATGTGGTTTTGTGCCTTAATCCTCAAAAAAGAATTAGTCTTCAGAAGCTTCCCTGAGTCACAGTTATAGTCACAAATCTCCTTCCTGGAAAAAGGAATGAAAGCTAGCCCTTGATCTCTATGTTTGACAAGAGGAAAAAGTGGTATTTTGCCCAGTAGTCCAGTGACGATTTTACATCATAACAGTCCCTTAAAAGGCCATGCTAAGGGAAACTCTGCTCTGGGCTGGTAGTGGCAGCAGGATGGGAAGGGAACCAGACTGGCTTTCTTTGGACAACAGGTGTCCTAAGTGGAACTAATGTGATATGCATAGTCTAATTATAAATTATAGGAAATGAAAGACCTTGTGGCCTAGAGTTACATGATACATGATACAAATATCCCATGGAGCAGGGATTGGTGTCTTCTGCATTCTGAGGATAGAACTGAGATTTGTGACTAGACTAGAGCTGAAATTTTAGTTCTAGATTGAAGTTTCAGGCTCACGTCTTTTGGTTAGTACTCCTTAAATACTAAAAAGCAATGTTTAGTAGAACTTTAAAGTGATAGCAGAAAGTTAGAATTAAGATGCCTTGCAGTGTTTAGACAAATGTCAATGTTTTTTTCTGGTTGTTCTTGCCACTAGTCCTTACATCCTTTTCTTACTGTGAAATATTGATACTTTAAATTCTTTCAACATATCACAGTAGCTTAGGAGATGATAGAATCTAGAAATCGTAAGTTACTTAATGATAATACTTTAATACTGTAATAAGTTAATAATTCAATAAAGTAGTCATTATTCAAGGGACTCCCTGAAACCTACATAGAAATTCAGCTTATTCTAAAGCAGGCACATATACAGGCTTCACAGAATCACATAATCAGAGAATATGCTGAGTTGGAAGGGACCAACAAGGATCAGTGAGTCCAACTCTAGGTCCTGGAAAGGACCACCCCCAAGAGCCACACCATGAGAGTATCTCATACTGAAATGCTTCTTGAACTCTGTCAGGCTCGGTGCTGTGACCACTTCCCTGAGAAGCCTGTTCCAGTGCCCAGCCACCCTCTGGGTGAAGAACGTTTTTCTGATATCCAACCTAAACCTCCCCTGACACAACTTCAGGCCATTCCCTTGAGCCTTGTCACTGATCACCACAGAGAAAAGATTAGTGCCTGCTCCTCCTCTTCCCCTCATGAGGAAGTTTTAACTGCTACCTAAATACATGCTATTTACCTGTATTAGATGGTACACCTCTGGCTGGTTGTCTAAAATTATGTCTGTATCCTCTGAGTCCCACATTATATCTACCATGTGCAAATGTTTGGAATACCCTAAAACATTTCAGATGTCTCTTTAAGTGCTTATTTCTGAATATTTTATTTCAGATGATTAGCTGAATTGCTGTCAAGGCTCCACTGTTAGTTTCTGTGGAGTACATGTCAGCTGACTATATTGCTATAGTGCACATATAAATATCTATAGTTCAGTTGGGTTTTCAGATGTTATCCTAGAAAGGGGGAGGTTTCCTATAAATCCTCTGCTTTGCTCATCAATCTCACATGGTTGCCTCAAATGCTCCTGAGGATCAAAAATGGCACTAGATGACTGTTTCAGCACAGAATTTGAGACTCAGATTAATAATTTTATCTAATAGCTAAAGAACTGTGAGAACATTGTTTTTCATTGTAGAGAATAATAGAGTTAATGAGTTAATAATAGAGTTAATAATGCTATAATCACCACTCTTTCAAATCTAAGTGTAACCTTACCTGAAAAAGATGGAACTCTGATTTGGGGACTTGCAGTCCCATCCCCTCCTTCGCTAACTGCACAGACCTCAATGATGTAGACACCAACATCGGGAAGAAGTACCACTGCAGAGGTTTTCTGTGTTTCTATAACTTGACTGTTACTCTGGCCTTCTTGCCGAAATAATACCTATGGTCAATAAAATAGATAGTTGTCATAGTGGTCATTCAAGTTATGTACCAGACATTTTGTGTAGATAACATAGTCAGTGCAATGTTAACTGTTTCCTGCCTTTTTTAAGGATTTCTTGACATTACATTTGAACAGTCATCTGCTTTTACTCTTCCCTCCCCACAGTGTCTTCAAAACAGTAATAGCAAAGTATGCTAACAATCAATGAATGTGAGAGAACATTGATTATGATCCAAAGCAAAGATAGGACATTAGCCCTCTCCAGCATTTGGTGGTGCACAATTTTACCTCCAAAATTTCAAAATGCATTTTGGGTTCCATTTGATTCAAATTCTTATCTGCAAATCTGTGTTGATATTCACATTTTTGGCTCAAGAACCCAACTTAAAATGTAAAGAAAATTTTGAGAATAATGTCCTTATTGTGTTTACCTTAGCTGGATAAGTCAACAGAGAATAGGTAAGATCTGTCCCTATATCTGCTGTGATATTCAGCACAAACTTATGGTGTGTGGAAGGAAAGCAAGTGAGTACATATTTGCGTTTTTGGTATTTCTGCATAAGAGTTTCTGTTCCCAAACAAAACTGAAAGGGTCAGAGAGGTGTAAAAATACAAAGTAGTCAGCTCAACTATTTCAGAATATCAACTATTCTGATAAAGGTTAGAACAGTTTCTGGTTTATTTGAAGCATTTTACACTTTCTTGGTGACATTTCCTGGTGTTTCAGAGGAGATATCAGACTGTAGTCTATAGAAATGATTGCACATAGGCTTCAAAAAACCCCAGACGTCACACCTCTGTAAAAACATTGAAATCATTCTGCCTTGATTTAAAATATTGCAGTGAATTCTATGGATTTTTGACTTGTCATTTAAATGTTAATCTGGATTTTACTCTTTAAAACTTCAAAACATTAAATGCCAGATGTTCCCGTCACTGATTGTTGAACATCACCAACATGATCACTAAACAAACCAAAGTATTTGTGTTTCTGCTCCATAAAAATATTAGTTTTAAGTCAATTTAATATGCCTCATTACTCTGCATTTCTCTAAATCCTACTGCAAACACAATTTAATTGAGGAGTTATCAGGAATTTCTCTGCAGGCTTGTCCTATTAATATCCACATCTGATTCAGAGATGATGAACTGATCCCCTCAGACAGAACTTACTAAGTTTATAATCAGTATTTGAAAATCACAACACAAAAATATGTTGGGACATTTATCTCATTTTAATTTTATTTATTGCTTTTCATGGTGAAAACTCATTGGAGACAGTCTGTACAGAATGCTTTACTTACACAGAGAAACAAGAAAGGGAAAAAAGCCAAAAAGGATGGGGAACAGTTGTTTGGAAGAGAGATAGGTGAGTAAGGAAGGGGAAGTGCTAACCTTGTATCCCATTACATCGGATTCATTAGCGAGAGGTCTGACTGGCTCCCACCCAAGAGACACATGTGATCCATCCTGTATCCACATGATGTTGCCTGGTGCTTGGCTAGGAGCTGAGAAGAAAAAAATAACATGTACATAAATATATTTTTATAGGTAGTTTCTTTAAAATCTTTCATTTAAAACTGGTAGTGTTAGCAGGCTCCCAACTCTAGATCGAATTTCTAAGATTTTTTTTTTTTTCCCACCAGTATTTTAATTTAGTAGATTATGGTGTATTTATTCATCCCACCCCATAAGTTTCACAAAACCCATGAACTTTAACTCTTTTTTCTCCCTTTGTAAAAAAATGCCTTGTTTTCTAGGAACATAACCTTTGTTATGAATGCAAAGTCATATGAATTAATGGTTAAATATCAAAGCAAATCCATGAATCAAAGCTATACATGATTCCTAATTATTATACACTCTTATTAAATGAAAACCCAAGAGGATGTGGTTGCTCTCTTTGCTATCGCTTGTAGCAAAGATACTGAGATTACTTACGGGATTTCTTGGTTGCCGTGTGCACAGCAGTGCTAGGTGGTCCATACCCTGCCGCGTTGTATGCCCTCACTGTTAGGTGATATAATGTGTTTCCTTCTAATCCTGTCAGGAGGATGGATGACTCATTTCCCTCTGTTTTGACCTTTGCTGCTGCTTCTTCCTGCTCCATGTCCTTCCAGTATCCAACCTGCCAACCAGCAACCAAATGAAGGATTAATGTAGGTGCCCAGGAAGTTCATGCTTCCACGTTTATACTTGTTATCCTGTGGAGGGTCTTTTTTCCATTTATGCCTTTTCCTGATCATCAGGCTCTTTTAAGCATAAGGGATTTGCAGCTTAAGCTCAAGCCATGCAGTGCCTACCTCTCCAAAACAGCAAGACTTGGAATATCATGGTGTGACCTGAGGCACATTGAATTGCTGTGTACTGAAATGAGATGCTACTACAGTGCAGGAGAGCAGAAGATGAACTTTGGCAAGGAGAGCTCATCCTCTTGTAGGTCACCAGAATATCTACCTTCACTCTGGAAAACTCTGACTGCATCAGTTAAAAATTTTTGTGAGCAATATTCCCTTCCTGGCCTGGTGCAGCTCAGAGCCATGAGCTTTCTTAGTGCAATGAATAGGCAGTGACAGAACAGCAAAGGAAATCTTTCCATCATCAGAAAAGTCTTATCTGAAGAAAAATAAGTAAATGGATTCAGTTTGAGTTCTTGGATATAAACAGGTTTCTGGTAAATGAAATTCTGACAGTATGTTTATGCTCTTCCTTTTCAGACATAAAATCCCTAAACGATCTTTGATGGTTCTTAATTCTTATTTCTGTTATCTACACTAAGTTTATCATAATCTCAAAGAAGTTATTTGCAATGCTGGGAATTTTAACAGTCTCTTTCCTCAGGGACCAAGTATTTGCAGGGCTTAACTGGAGAAAAGCAGTACCGTTTCTTTTTAATGTATCTAGGTGACCTATACAAGTAAGGTAAATCTCATGGGGTTCTATTTTCCCTAACAGGAGATGTTACTAATGTGCCACTCAAAGATCCATGTTCAGCTTGCTGTTATTCATACTGAGACCTACTTGCATTTATTGCACGTTTTGACTTTTCATGTGAAATTGGTTATTTCTTAGTAGGTTATTCATATTATATCTGGGTAATTTTTCCTCTGACAGAAAGGTCACAGACAATACAGCACTTTTTTGAATGTATCTCAGAAAATGGTGAACTGAAAAAAACAAGGGACTTACAGGAAAATAAGGCCAAGGAGTACAGTGCTGACCTTTTATAATTGCACTAGGAGTGCCATGAAAAGATTCTAAGAAATATCTAGTTGCAAAAATGTACCTCCTATCTTCACTTGAGTTAAGTAGTTCTTTTAACTTTGATCAAGGATTTGTGCCAACTCAAAGTCTACTCTTTCCACCCTAAAATTCAAGCAAATGTCTTTTTGTGTGCATGTCTGTGTGCGTGTGCCTACATTTTCTTATGTTAAAATGCTGTTGCTTCAATTCTTAGATTAATTACAGCTCAGTTCGCAAATCTAGCTGCAGTCATCACTTGTTGAAATGTGTGATTCACTGAAGTATTTTGCCATCTGAATGCTTGACCAAACCTATTGATATCTGAAATAACACCTCATCATATCTTTCTTGAAAAGAATAAAAGAACCAACAACCATTTATTCACACACTAGCATTGAACCTCCAATGTTTATTATCTCTTGGGCAGTCAGATTCCTTTAATTTTCTTTGTGATCCCTCTATCCAAACTTGACCCTACAGTGATGAGAACTGCACAGTATTAAGCACTGTATGAACATGTAATGAGAGAGAGCACCTGTCCTGGAAGATGCTATCAACCAGGTAGTGTCGTCTGCTGAGGACCCAGTATGAAAATCATCAGAAAGTAAAAGTGACTTCATCAAACTTACACAGGTGGACACCAGCAGGTGTGGAAATGCAACTGAAGCAGTGAAATCCTTCTTCTAGACAGGAGGGAGCAAAATTGTAAGTAGCTCAACAGGTCTCAGTGCTTCATCACAGGACACACCATGTCTCATGTTAATGCAATATTCAAGACAGTAGATAGGCCTCAGCTTTTGCACTGAAACTACTTTTTTTAGCATAAAGAATTTGTGAAAGTCTAATTTTCAAAATACTGGTGTAAGAACTACATAGACATAGTAATCTGGTTGATGTGGAAGAAAGGACCACAGCTTGTCCCATTTGGTATTTTTCATGTGTTTGGAATTGCTCTTCACCACTGCTTATATGGCATTATCAGTTTGCATACTAATTGTATTTTGTACATGTTAATTCTGCAAAAATAATCATGACCCGTTCCCTATCAGTTCTGCTGCACCACATGGCAAAGGTGTTCCTGCTTGGCAAAGGGGTATTCTTGAGGGGATGAATATACTGTATTAAGAACCAAAAGCATGAAATGCGATTAGGCAGGGCTTCTATGTCAGTTTCCTCTGTACTTCAAAGCCCTTAAAGTGTTTGTTCCCTGATTTTAAAATTCCCCTTAAAGTATTGCCAGGTGAATATGGACTTTGATCTCAAAATTTCCTTTTCTTTTTTGGTAAGATGTGCATCCATTTGTTGATGACCAAAGGAGCTAAAAGAAAAATTCATTATTAAAAAAAGAGAATTCCAGTGATCGTTGACTGGGGTAGATGGTGCAGGAATTTACATTGATTTGAACTAAAATGAAGATGTTTAAAAATACTGGACATATATCTTAGAACAGAATGCTTGTTTATTTACACATCTATGTTGGTTCTTTTTAAAGTCTTGTTATTTTCTGTAACTTTAATTTACACTTCTCAGAAGGGATTTATAACACAGAGCATGTTTTCATTATGGGAAATTTTGAATATTGATAATAGCACAAAGCAGAAACAAAATGAAAAAAAAGGGGGGGAAGAAAGCTTTTGGTCTGTTTAATGTGTTCTTGTTTGTGAGGTTTTACATTATTGTTGAACTTTCTATTGTCTTTTGTTTAGCCAAAGAATAAAAAGCTTTGATATCATATTCCAAGAAACTCATCTCTTTGAGCCAGATTGAAAGCAAATAACTGAATAGAGGAGATACAGGAATATGCAAACTCCTTTGCCCTGATCATGGATTAAGCATTGGTTAAAAATTAACCTTCATGTTTGAAATTTATTTCTGTCTAAAATATTTCTACTTCTGATAGTTACAGACCACTTCCTTGAAGTTTTAAGTTAAAAGGTATCTTAAATAATATTACTCATTTTTCCCAAGTTGGTTTCTGGGTATGAATTTGTTATAAATTAATCTAATATAATTACATGTCCTTTTTCCTAAATTTATTGTCTAGATATTCTTTCTGTTGACCACAGAAAAATCAAAGCTACATATCAAGAGCGTAAATTAGGTAGAATGAATCAAAGTGGACAAAACACCCAAACTGTCCTGGGCTCTCTGAGCATTCATCAACATCAATAGCACTGATGCAATTGAAAATGAATGCAAGGAGATCTTAGAGTAGAGAAAGTGCTTGGGGAGAAAAAGCCGTGAGCTAAAAGAACTGCTTCTAGCCCTGAAAAAACCCACACCATGATTCAGATTTCATAAAAAGTATTTTAATTAACATTATCAGAAAACCCATATGTTCCTTGAACTGGCACATGGAAGCCATGCAAATATTGGTGCAATGGTATAAGCGAGCACTTAGGAGAAGAGATGTTTTTTGTGTCATTTCAAGATATTTGTGTGACTGTGCTTCAGAACCAGATGAGAGTGTCCTGCAAAAAGGTCAATTAGCCTCAGTTCCTTCCCTCTCACCAAGACGATTTCTGATTGAAAAGAAGAAACAAAACACTGTTCAGTACTCCTACATTCTGGAGCAGCTTGCATCCTCTACCTCTTTCCTCAGATTCTCTCTTCCTCCACATGGTCCTGCAGATCCATGGGATGAAAACTGATATTGAACCTCAACCTTGGGGACTGTTGTCAAATATCTAGACATATTTTCACATGAAAAATGAATAAGTATCTAAGTTTCTGATTTTAGGAATAAAACCCCCAGACAGTTCATGATTCACTGATAAATCATAACAAACAATTCATGATACGGACATTGGAAAAGGTATTGTTCTCTTGGGGCCCTCATGGGGGGTCTAGGATGTGATTCATACTTCAGGTAGTAGTATTGCTCCACTATAAACTCCTGCTTCTAGTCTTCAGGACTTAGAGGTGTTTGAATCAGAGTATCAGTAACTTTGCAGGCAAAATTGACTCATACATGAAACCATCCATTTGCTAATTTTGTGTTTGGAAAAGTTCATTAATTCCAAACATGAAGTGTGGTAAACTGGTATGCAGGCTGTTGAACCACCAATTACTCTTTTCTTTCTGTCTTGCTTTAATGGGCTGTGGGTAACACACTCATATGCTCTTTCTAAAATATTTCAATAAATAAATACAAAAATAAATTCCAGTACCCTGTAGACATAATTTTCTGTTTCATTATAAAAATAGATAAAGTACATGTAGAAAATAGCAAAATATTGAGAATTTCTCTTTGAAATGGCATAATAGGGTAAAATGTCAAGTAATCCTCTCTGAAAATGGCACTTGAGATTTTTTATTTTTTATCTTTTTTCCCCCCAAGTTGATCTTTTGATTGCCTTAGGCAAACTCCTATCCCTTTGGGGAATTCCAGTGAAAAAGACATGAGCTTTGTGATCTGCACTTCAGTATTTGCTTTGTCTTTCTGGAAAAGAAAACAGAAAACAAAAATATCTCTTCTTCCAGCCACTAATTCTTTCTGTTTTCCTTCTTTACCAGTAGTGAGTTGCAAAGAAAACATTGCCTAGGGCTCAAATAGATTTTATAACCTTCAGGTTAAGGATTCCAAACAATAAGTATGAACTACACACTATATTTTTCTACACTTCCAACAAAGTTTTCAAGCTACTTCTACTTTATCAGACTGTAGCTGGCATATATTTAGTAAGGTCGAGCAGACAGCTGACAACCTGTACTGAAGTCAAGAATAATATGTGCTTTGAAAGATGGAAATGAGTACAGCAAACCTTGCACAAAACTCATGTGACTTAACAGTTAACATTGCTTTTCAGGGATGACAATGTGAAATTGGACACATTACTTTGCCTTTCATTACTCCTTAGTGCACTTAGTAAGCACAAACAGGGCCGCAGTGAAAGTGGGTCACTGTGAACTTGTCCACATGTAGTAAATATTCTGTCACTTTTGTTGAATAGAGCCCAAACATTCAACTGTTAAGAACATATCTGCCCCTTTTATAATGCTGTTGCTAAAAGGCCAGAAATGTGAAGAATGTTGTCACTGCTGTGATGACCACAGGCAGAATATGAATTGAGACATGAAAATAGAGTGGCTAGTCAGATTGTTTTGCATTCAATTTGACTTGAAGGCAGTGTTTTATTTGCAGTCAACAATAATTCTGCATTAGGAAATAATTGCTTAAAAAACAGACAAATCCTTCATCCTTTTATAAAGTTACTGGATTTCTCTACATTATTTATTTGCTGTTTGTGGATTAAGGTACTGCAGGCTTTGTTTTGCACTGCACTCTATATACAATGAACTTCCAGAATCAGTTCTGAAATTAAAAGAGCCTAAGAAGCCTAAGAAAGTGGATCATATGGAAAGCATAAAGCTGTTCCATACTTTCAGGGTTTTTTGGGAGGAGTTTTAGCCCCAATATCTTGCTAACAGACTTCTGTCCTTTCTGCACTGAAAAGACTCTTTAAAGTGAAACTCTCAGTATGTTAGCAAAATTAGGCTGATAGTGTGGACTTAGTGTTCCTAAATGAATGTTGTAACACACTGACTCAGGATCTGATCCTATAAGTCATTATCTCCTTTTTGATGAAATCCTTCCCAAAAATGGAACTGAAAAGATTTAGCAATGCTATCCTCAGATTGTATTCTGTCCTGCTGAATTATGCAGGAGAGCAACATTTACATTTCTGTTTACTGAGTAAATGCTGCTCTGATTATAATTATTCCTGGGAATGAAGACAAAAAAGAGCTAACTACTCCCCGAAAGATTTGTCAGTCAGAAAACAGACAAAGAAATTCTGGCCAAATGAACAAAGAGGGAAAAGGTGCGGTGGGGGACATGTGGGATGGGGAGAAAAAAGCACTCTCCTCCACTAGATAAAAGTAGCAATACTACTTAGAAGGATCCTTTAATTCCTTTATGGGAGGAGGTAGAACAGAACAGTGAAGCAGTTTTATATTTTGGTGTGGTTTTTTTGTTTGGGGTTTTTTGTTTTTTGTTTTTGGGTTTTTTTTGGGTTTTTTTTTGTTACATGAACTGTAGGTCTCTGGCTTAATTTAAGATTTACTCATATTTATCATATTTATTCATACCTGAGAAATCCATGAGAGACACAGAACAGGCAAGTGTTACTGTTTGTGTCAGAATATGCTAAACTACAAAGGTCTGAACACTTTCCAAGTGAACCACCTCTGATGCAAAGAGAGCCCACCTCTAATAGCCATCTATTGCTAGGACATATCTGTGGACCTAAAGCAAGTGTTACATGACAAGCAGATAAATGCAAAATACATTCAAGTTATGAAAGAATAGGTTTCTAGGGAAATTTTAGAAAGAAAATCTATTTTTATTTTAAATACTTAAAGCAAAGTTAATAGAACATTTTGAGAATCAATGTGTTGATATAATGAGGATAAAAGTGAAAACAGTAGGTATAATTTAAAAGATGTTAAGATATCTGAGAAAAGGTAACAAAACAACCACCTTTCTGAAGGGAAAAAGGACAGGATGCATCAAGTAAGTTATTTCAGACAATAAAAGACTGGTCTTGAGATTGAAGTCAGGTTAGTATCAAGTGGAACACTTCAACATGGAGAAGGATAGCACTTGCAAGGTGAATATAATCTCTATCAGACACAATTTTGTTCTCTTTATAGATAGCAGGTTTAAAGGTAAAATGGTCAAATTTGACTGCATGAAGCAAGCCATTGCAAAGAGGTAAAAACATGTTTAATGTAGTGAAGGAGTGGGAGTAAAGAACAGTGAAAGAGAATGGACAGAGGGTTAGCAGAGTTCTGCATGGAGACACAGATGGAACAGGGACCTGAGCAATGCAAGACCTGAGGGGGCATGGCAAAGTCACAGCCAGTTGGGGTTGTCCTGGAGAGTAATAATGATGTTGCTATGCAATATATCAGGAGGCTACAGCAAAAAGGTAAAAAAAAGTTAAATGGTGTCTAAGCTACAGGACAAATGTGATGCCCTGGTCACAGCTGCCCAGCCTGAGGCTGAGCTGGAGAATGTGTTGGCTCTGGTGCTGGCCAGACACCTACATGTCCTTCCTAAGGCCATTAGTGATGGTCACTGGCCCTTGGGTTTGTCCAGAAATGCTGCCAGGGAGACACTCTGTGCTAGTACATCACAAGATGTCTTTAGACACCCACATGACTTGTGTCTGTCTCAGACCTACATGTTTACCTGCTTTTCAGTGTAACTGTAGAGAATCAGGAGTGAGTCAGTGTCTCTAAAGGTCTAAAGCAGGTCAAAAAACCTGCATCCCAAAATCAGTAAATTAGGTTTAGCTGGACTATTTCATAAGGATCAGCATAGACTGATCCACAAGGTCCGGATGGGTCTTTGTGGCCCCAAAGGGTAGATAGGTTTACTAGGATCTGATCTGTTCCTGGAGGTTTGGATTGTAAACTGTATCCAAAAGTGAGAGAAGGTCTGTTGCCAGGGCTCTTTCACTTTCCCAAGTCAAGAAGGGCTGTCTCTAAGCAGAACTTTATTTATGGACTGTGTAACTTCTGCTTCCCCTCCCGACATCCCATGGTTATGGTCTGCCCAGCAGATGTGCATTAGCCACTGTGGATGAGAGCGTATGGATGCAGGGGCTCTCTCCTTTCCCAGAGTTGATTACTGTCAGTAAATAACAAGTGTGAACTGGTTGCTTAGAGCTCAGAACAGTCAATACCTAATTTTCCCGAGCCTGTGAATGACACTTGCAGTTCTTTCAGCTCTTTTTGAAGTGACAAAGAGATGTTATAAGAACTGATGTTGAACAGTTTCCAAGCACAAATAAATAAAAGATGTTCCGGTGCTACAGATGTGACCGTTGTTCTGCAGCTAGTTGTATGTGTGCTAAAATGAGCATAATTTCTATTGAAGTTTCACTGCTGCACATGTTAACAGAATGCAATGCTAGCAAAAGCAACAAGACTTCTCATTATGATATTCTGTGTTCATACCTCAAATCCCTGTGGTCTTCCTAGACTTTCTTTATTATGTTTCCACGCAACAAGAATTTCTGATACAGACAAACTCGTAGCTTTGACATCGATGGGAGCAGCAGTGGGTTCTGTATTAAGAAAAATTGAAACAATAAACCTCCACTGTAACAGCTTGTATTTATCAAAAACACTCCATCTGAAACTGTCATTTACTTCCTTTATTCTACCTTAATACTCACAAGAAGGTATGACACTTAGGGGGAACCTGAAAAACTGAACAAGATGAAGAGATTATTACTGTTGTATTTCTTTATTTGTGTCATGCCACATCAATATCTCATCACTGATGATGGGCGCAACAAACTGTGAAAGGATCTTTTGTAGGTGATTTTTTAAAAAACTCCTGCCTCCACACACCCCTTTCACAGCCCTGACTTCAGCAATAAATGGATCATTCATTCTATTTGTGGCTTTTTAGTGCCATTCTGTCAGCTCAGGATGAGCAATACCTTGCTGGGGTGCTCATACCTGCCCTGGGCGGATACTGAGTAAGAACTGATATCCAGTGCGGTAGTGAAATGCTATGTAAAAGATTTTTTTTTAGTACTATGTTATTATGTCCTTGAAGTCACAGGCAACAGTGCATGGGATGTGCCATCTTCTCTCTACCCTGAGGCATTTACTGTTTTAGGCCTGGGATGCACACTTTTATAAAGGCACCAAGACTTATGGTTTGTCCCCCTGATTACCTGTGCTGTTACCATTGGCCCTGTGTCAATGTTCCTATCTATTCATAGGACACTCTGTAATCCTGACTTCCTGACTGCCTGGAGCAGAGGACCCTTCCTGCTCACCAGTCAGGGTGAGTGTCCTTTGATGCTGCTGGGGTATGGCCAGGGTTGACCACTGGAGGCATAGGGATGTAGGATTCTTTATATAACACACCTGCTTGTTGTCACAGGCATGCTTCTCTTTGCACTTCCACATCACTGAACACTTTATAGAGGTCTAACTTCTTTCAGTGGTTGGGAAGTTGGGTAAATGTCCCTAGAGATTTGTCATGACTATTGAGCATACTACCCATTAGTGCACTAGGAGTGATAAGTGTCCAAAAATTGTCACATATGAAACTGAGACATAGGTTAAGGAAGTTTCTTGGATCTTTTGCTTTATTACCTAAATATTACTGAAAATTTGCTTAAGGCAAGCTGTGGAGACAAGGTTCTAAACAGAGACTGTGAAACACACAGTAGTGGCATTTGTCCGCGTTTCTGGTGTAGTTCACTTGCTCAGCAAAAATGTGAATTCACATTCCCCTGCAGTCACAGAGCCTGTGATTTCTTCCTTGGCCTAATGTTCCTCATTACATTTCTAATGTGTTGATCTGCTCCTGAAGGGCAGGCAGAGGTCTTGGCTTTTGTGTTATAGAGAGACACATCAAAGAGCTTTCTGAAAAATGTTTTTTTGAGGCTCATTTAACAGGGTTACAGAAAAGGATTTTCCTTACAGAACAGCCTGATTTAAAATTATACTTCTTTTTGTAGTGATCAACTGCCTAATATGTATGATACCTACTATCAGTCTTGACTCATTAGCTATCCTTTCTGTGATCACATTGCAGGCATTGTTCTGGCACTGCTGTCCTACACTTTTTCTCTGACATTGAATGTAAAAATTTTCCATCCTTTTTGATGTCAGATTTTTAATGTTTGCAGCTCTTTTTTGTTCTCCCTTTTTATTTACTTCTAAAGAAAAGAAACAATTCTGATGTGATACAAAATGGTGTTTGCCAACAATGAGTATTACTAATAAATATAAAATATGTATGGAACCTTTCCGGTAACAAAGAATAAAAGACAAATATCTCCAGAAATAAGTGAAATGATCTTTAGAATTCAATATGGAAAGAACTGTGCTATGAAGAAATATATTACTCATAATATGATTTTCTGTTCAACAGTTGCATCCTGCTTGCTATTTTATGTACTTCTAAGATTTGTGTGGCAAAAGCTATTTTCTCGTTTTTGTATTATTGAGGTAATTACCTTGTTGTCAGAAAAGATTGCAGTGGGATAAATAATTTGAGATGTCCACAAAAAGTTGGTTGGCAGCATTTACATTTTCTATAAATGTAGGTATCATTTCCTTTTCACAGCATTCTCCAGGACCGGTTTATATATTGCTTGGAATAGACATATAGAATATTCTCTTGTATTTTTAAAAATTGTTTTCAACAAAAGGAGTAGAACTAGTTTGGATTTTTTTTATGTGAAGAAAATATATTTTTTACATACTCAGAAATAATTCACTGCAGTTTCACTGATATTAGATATTGAGAATAGAAGTGCTCAGTAAAAACAGAAACTATATATTTGGGAATATGATAAATTATGGCTGTCTGAAAGTTTTTGGAGGCTAAGTAGCATTTTTTAATTATTCAGATAAGATGAGGGCCATATAATTTCTGGTGATATAATACAGTCTGCAGTTCACTCCAATGTCATGCTTTATTCTCCGTGTCTAAAACTAATGATAAGTTTGACAGGTTCATTAGCTTTTTCTATTATGGTCACTGATGTTATAATCATATTATTTTCTTCATATCTTGTCAATATGCTAAACCTATAGGTGTCTGCCTAAGGTCATACTTCTTGAAAAAAGGGCCAACATCTTTAACAGTCCCTTTAATATTCCCTCTTTTAATTAAAGATGCAGCACAACAAATTCTCATAAGGCTGTGTGCAATGTCCATGACACATTGTCTTTTCGTGTGCTGCAATCATACTTTAAGGAAACATGATCAATATGTAGGTCTTTGGGATGGCTGTAATACAGCTGGACATGGATTTGAACTTACTGCATTGATCTGACATTCAGAGAGGGAATTCTGAGTTTTGATACTCGGAAGCAAAGAAAGAAGAACTAGTTACTAGCTCTCCTTGTGTTTTCCCTACTTATGATCTGAAAAACTGATCTGTTTTTCTGAAATATTCATCCTTAAAGATTTCCATCTGATCCAACTTAAAAAACAAGTCCAAGAGTCTACTCAAGTTTATGTTGTTTTAACCTTTCTATGGAACAGATCCTCAGTCAGGACTCCTCAACCAATCACTTAATATCTGTTCAGTTCTCATTTTGATTCCAAAAAGGATTTTTACAAAGCACTCTAGTCCAAAATCTGAGCTTTTATTTGAAGCTAAGAACCTCAGTCTGGGGAATTGTATTATGACTGCAGGCAGTTCTACCTAGTTGAGATTTTGGGATTTCAGCCAGGACCCCTTTCTGTGATAATGCCTCTCTGTGGAAAAATCCACAACAGATCTATGAGAAGGAAAACAAGAAAAAGTCATCCCTGGTGTGTCAACCTGTAGGTAAAGAAGGTTGCAGCATTTGCTCCCTTGCTAGAAATAGAAACAGGGACTGTCTACTAAATCAGGAAACCTCCAGCAAACGTTTTACACTCCTGAGAAAACCCAAGAGACATTATGCTGATCTCCACCTCTCAGCCTGTTTGATGCATGTCTCCAGTTTGGGGACTCCACCAGATCTGCAGTGACATGTCTGTCTGCAGGATATAAAACTATCTCTAGAATCTTGTGCTAGAAAGGGAAAATATATCCGATTTTCAAAGCACCAGAAATGAGATTACTGCTTCCTGAACAGGCCCCTGGACTTCCCACTTTTCCTCAAGTCCTTTCTATTTCATCCTTTTCTCTGACCAGTGTCTTTGCAGAGGTCTTTAAAACAGACAAAAATTAGAAGGGTGTCAAAATGAGCTAGATGTGAAGACCTCTGCCCTGAATATTTTCTATTTAGGGCTGAAATACTTGTCAGGTAGAACTTCTGAAGCCTGCTCCTGTATTGATGCTCTCCTGCATACTTGCTCACAGAATACATTCCGCTGCGGGTCTCCCTTCCCCATGGAAAAACCTGAAGTTATTACACAGTGGAGTGCTCCCTGGAAATAAGGAGCTGCCTTATTCCATTAAGACTTTACAAGAGGAGTGTCACCATCTTCAAGAATACAAATGGTTTGTCTCCATCAAGTGACATGGCAGCCAGAGTTATCCTCAGCATGTGAGGAGGAAATGTGCCCATTATATTGATTGCACATCTGCCTTCCCATGGAGGCTAGTGACATTGATCAGAAGAGTGCTTAATAAACTCTTACATATCAGGATTGTGATTTCATTATTTTTAAAAAAATGAATAGAGACAGCTTTAGATGAAATTTTACAGGATCTCTCCAGATGGATCAACTGGCAGAAACAGGAAATAACTCTCTGTAGTTCACAGCTAATCTGCCAATTTATTAGTTTTCAGGTTCACCTAAAACGCAAGTAGCTCAGCTTTAGTTATGAAATGAATCACAGGACTTTGCTTCATGAATTTAAGATTCTATTTAAACACATGAAGGCTGTATTTAAAAGTGTATAACTGCATATTCTTCATTCTAAATGAAAAGGAAAGGGTCTAAATTTGTTTAAAAAAGGCTACCAGCAAAAAGTGAGAGGAGATGGGCCTAACCAGGACAATCCTTCACTCTGCAGTGTTTTGTTTAATACAACACCATCCACTATCTGGCCTGATGCAAAACTTCTAAAAGTTATGAAGAAACAAAATTGCAAAGGCTGTTGTATGGTCCTTTGCCTTTCAGATCACTGAGCGCTTTGGATCTCCATTGGCTCAATGAAGTATCACAAATCCATACAAAGCAAGAACAGAAGCTCTGTGCAGTATCATTGCATCTTCTATGTACGACAGAACCACATCAGGGGTCCCTCAGGAAGTTTTAAACAGCGACTATGAGAGTCTTTAGGCTTTAACTTGTACCACTAAGGGTTCTCTACTTCATATATAGAAATTTTTAGTAGTATCTACCACTCTGTTTATCACAGTTATAGATCTGTCAGTTGTTGTGAAGATAATTCCATCAGGTGCCAGAAGGAGGAATTAGACACTGAAATGAACAAAACTGATCCTTATCACCCATTGTGGCAATCACTAACAAAAACAACCCTTTTTATAAAAGACCTAATTCATCTTGAAACCAGTTGTGTTCCTCCTTTCTCCCAGAAGCTTATTTCTATATCCCTGTACATTGTCTTCTATTTCTTTAGTGTACAGTACTCTAATTCATATTTATTCTTGTGCTCTTAGGCTGTGCCTATACTTGTAAATTAAGTGGGAACCAAGAGGACAAGGCACCAGCCTGAGCCTGGACATACAGATGTCCATAGCATTACGTTGTTAACATTATCCATGGTGAAGTATTGACTCAGGGCAAATAGTGCTGGCCCCAAATGTGGTAATTTTATCAGAATGATGCCCTGTTGCAATGTAAAACATTTGAGTCTTTCCTGTGTGTGGGTTTTACCTAGTAGGTTCCCATTTTGTAATAGACTAGTTTGTTACTCCTCCTTATGTAGCTGACACAGCATTTGTATATCACTGCATTTCCTCTAGTCTTCTAATTCAAATTTTTTCTATATATTAGTCAGATCCTTCCTTGTATTTCAGCTCTTCTATTAACATTATGAATATTAAATACCTATGATCTAAGACTGATCCTTAAGAAATTCTGCCAGTAGCCTTCCAAGACTTTCGCAAGTCAGGTGGTAAAGGTATTTTTTTCTGCCCTTACATAGAAATATTTTAAATTTTTTCTTGAATGTTTAGCTAGAATTCATTGTTGCCAACTGCTCATTGTCTTTGTTATTTTGGGATGGAAAAGATCTTGCCTCATGTTCTTGATCCTGGGGACTAGCTCTCACCATCCATGGCAGCAATGAATAGAAAACAGATTAAATTTCATTTATGGTACATTTGAAAAAGTAATGAAAATTCTGTAATGCTTAATTTGGAAAGGGTTGAATTTTTGATAAATTCAATACCAAAACTTTTCACTACAGGTGTAAAAGTTTACACTTTCACAATCTTCTTAGCTATCATGTCTATATCATCTTATTTTTCCAAAATAAATGACAAAGTATTTTATTGTTGTTGTCCATTCCTTGATTATCTTTAATATAAATGCCTTATTTATTTCACTTTTCTTCTGCTTTATATATTTTCTTAACTTTGAAAAAAATTAACCTTAATTTTTGTCTATATTTGTATTGTTTTTATACTTTTCATTATCTGGATTGTATTATGTATGCTTTTTACTTATTCTGAATATCTTAAGTGAGTACATCTCTCGATCCTCAGATGTAATGTACTGTCTTAAAAGAGCACCTTTTTTTGCAATATAAACTTCAAACAGGTTTTACAACTTTGGCCCAGAGACATTACAAAACACTTTTATTTCTAGTCTCATCTATGAATTCCAGTTTATAAAATAATTTCGTGGTCTTTAGTGATGATGTGTTCAACTGTTATTTGTTATGGTCAGGTTTTCTATATTGTCTTAATTATACATCAAAACAAGACTATTGTACCATTTTCCTTCTTAATGAGTCAGTACTGGATAAAGAATCTGCTAATTAGCACAGCTGGAACACGAAGTCATTAGTCCTTACTAATTAGTTTTTGCTATCCAAACCACTCTCAGCAGCTAAATTATCTTGTAAGCAACAGCATTCTCTACTATTTATCAACAATTAGAAAGGTCTTTCCCAGAATCCCCATTGATCAGGGTAATCAGCAACTGACCTCTGGTTTGACTCCCAAATTCAATTGCCCTTTTCCAAAATAAGTTGGAACTCAAGGTTATTCTGTTTTAACCAAACAGTGTTTTTTTATTTCCTGATATGTTATCACATCATCAGCATGTTATAACATCCAACTTTTTACTTGTATTTAGCCTTTCCTATGTAGCTCATACCTTGTGTAGCCATGCTTGTTAAAGAAAGCCAACCCAGCCATCACTTTTACCAGCACAGCCTTTTCCACCTTCTTGCCATCATACCTTTACACTCTTATTTCCTACTTTATTGCTATATTTATGATTTTCCCAGTTTTCATCTTCTAGTGACTCAAAACCACACATAGAAATTGTATATGATATCCCTGATACAGAAAGCTTGTATGAGAAGTCTTGGACTTCTTAGTCCCTCAGTATTTAACTGGAATGTATTCAACAATAACAAAGAATACATGAACATTAAAACTAAAGGTGCTAACATTGCTTTTGTTTATTGCTTTATTTTCATTGTCTTGTGCCTTTACAATTTTTATTCTCTGTGGATCAAAATAATGTGTCTACACTCAATTTCAGTGCTGTTTCAGTATATTCTAGCATGAATCTGATATTTTGCTGGCAGAAAGTATGGTCAGAAGATTTCTCCTTGTTCTGTTCATGATCCTCTTCAGCCTCAGGCCTGCACATCTCAACCTTTCTCCTCGCAGGTAGCTATTTTGTTGTGCTCTCCATGTACTCTGATGTCTCTTTCTCTTACTAAAGTTTTCCTTTATGAAAGGTTCAGACTTATCCTTCCCTGGTGCTGGAACATGTCTGGTGTGTTCTTCTGTTCTACCTTCTTAGTGAAGGCAATTTTGCAGTCTTTTTTCTATCCTGCATCTTCTGTGCATCATTCTCATTCCACCTCCAGAACTGCTCCCTCACTCTCATCATCTCTTTTACATCACTACATCTGACCTCTATCTTTCTTCATTTCGCTTTGATCGCTTGCTTTCTTCCTTTCCTAAGATCTCCAGGAAAGAATCCTCCTTCAAACTTTCCTACTGCATTAAGCCACCTTTTCCAGAGGGCCAAACACGCGTTGCTTTTATTCTCCATGGGTCATCTATCTAGTTTTGCACAACCTTTTTATCTGTTTCTCCATTCTATTCCCTTTTCTTACATTACATTGATCTGCACCTTTAGCTCATGGACAGTCTTTCTCATGAACTGTATCCTGGTGATGTTTTCTATGAAGTCAAAAGGTGGGTGAAGGAGAAGAAAAGTCTTCAAATATCTATAACCAGTTAGATTTTCTCCCCTCTTCAACTTTGTGCTACTGTGGTCAAGAAGATGTTGAAAACGGAAGATTGGTGAGGAGAGAGTTATCTTTAGTCTGTTGTGTTCACTGATGGCAACGTCTTAACCAACATGACCTGCTTGCTTAAGAACGATTCAGAGCCACCAAAAATGAGCTCTGAATGTGAATCAGAAAGCATACAGTGAATTGAACATGTGACAAAAAGCAAGTAAGCTAAGGGTTTGCTGGATCAGCCCAGGACCATAATATATTGTCCTGTCAATCGTTATTTAATATTTACTCTTCAATAGAAATCCTTGAAAAATTGTGCCTTCAGTTGTTTAGCTCCTTAAGCATGACAGTTCATACCTCTTTTAAAAGCAGTTCCCCATTTTCATAGCAAAGTGCAATGTCTATTGTCCTCAATCTCCATATAGCCCAGAATTTATCTGTAATAAACTGTTTCATTACTCCTTTAAATTTTCAGTATATCACCTAGGGTTATTCTGGAGAAAAGCTTTTTATAAATTAATTTTGCACTGTATTGTCAGAGCATCCCATATTTTTCTTGAAATATAAGTGTCATAAAATATTTAGGTCCATATAATTCTTCCTACCAAAGAAAAGTCTAAGGTACAGACATATACAGACACTGAATTAGCAAAGCTATAATGGGTAGGTACTTTCAAGTAATCGAGTTATAATCAGAAAGGTTAGTTTCTAGAGAAAGTTAATTTTAATAATTCTAGTAAAGATATTTTGTAAAGTTCATATTTTAAAAGAAGTGACAGAAAAAATATATATTACTGATTATTCTGTTTCCAATTTTGTCCAAACAACAGGCAAAGGATTACTTACTACAATTCAGCACTCAGATTTTGTTAAAATAGTTTTTGCTACTAAAAAAAAAAAAAAAAATAAAATTGACACTTTTATCTATTCCTTTGCAAAAATGTGTTTGGTATGAACTTTCTGACTAGATTACGAAATTATTAAAAAATAAAAATGTCACCATTGGTCTTATAGTATCAGCTTCCATTGAGGAACAGGGAAGTCAGCTGTACAATTTCCAAGTTGTAATGCTCAATTTTTATATTTTAGAATGTAATTGTTTTTATAAAAATATGAGTACTTGGTAATACTGATTCAAAAAGTGGAACAAAACCAAATTACTGGAACTGCTTTTAGCAAAAGCAGCCTGTCCAACCTCTGTAAGAGAATAGTAGCAGACAGTGTCTGCTACACCATGGCTTCAAAATTACACATTTATTGTGTGTTAATATGGAGTAACATTTAATGCTCTTCAGTTTCACATGAAATATTATTATCTTCACAGTACATTTTTTTTGTAGAGAGAGTATGAAACTCCTATATGTATTAGCACTCTTCTTATTTTATTCTCTTAATCGGAGACAGTGAGATAATTCAAGATAGCATAGTAAAGAAAAAACTGAAGTTTAGATACGGAGCTGCTCAAAATACTCTTGTGGATAAAATTTACTTGCCTTTTGTGTGCATGGAAATTCCCATACACTGCCGCCTGTCAAAACAGAACCACTTCTTTTACTAGTACAAGTTAGTGTTTGTTGATTATTTCCTAACTCCCCAAAAGAAATATTGTTGAGGATTTATAGCAATTCTCAACAGAAAATTTCAAAATATATTTTTAATTTGTTCTTCTGAGCTATTACTATAACTCATATTGAATATTAGGATACTGATATAAAGCCAGAACTTTTATACAAATGGAATAAAAAAGGGAGAAAATAAAAAATTAATAAAAATAAGATAAAATGTATTTCTGTGCACTTTTAGTATCCATTAACTAGGCAACAGACATTTAAAAGTGAATTTATTTAGTCTTTGAGTTGTTGTTTGATTAACCCATCAAAAAAGGGATCATGACTCTCAGAAACATCAGAAAATAACATCCTTTCTTTGCCCATTGTTAGAGAAGCCCAGGCTAAACTTAACAATACAGATTTCCCGTTAAGGATGAACCTTCATGAAAAGAGATTAATTTTTGTTTTGTTTTCGGGGTGGGGGGGTGGGGGATTTTTTTTTTTTTGTTTTATTTTAAGTTTTGTGGGGTTTTTTTGTTTGTTTTTTTTTTTTTTTTTTTTTTTTAATT
>JAWWEU010000001.1:40340700-40379883 GCA_035583155.1 Acropternis orthonyx | reverse complement strand
CCTTCCTTCCTTCCTTCCTTCCTTCCTTCCTTCCTTCCTTCCGTCCTTCCTTCCTCCCTCCCTCCCTCCCTTCCCCTTTCACACATGCTAAATGATGGCTTTAATAGTCGTCCTCTGCTGAAAGCTCTTGACTTCTGTATAATCAGATGATTGAATCACTTTGCAGTTCAACTTCAGCTAGGGGGAAACCAGATACCCAAGCTGAGCTTGTAGTCCAGGCTCCTTCTCCAGTGAACTCAAAGCTTCAGGGTGGCTCATCTCATCTACAGTCTAAACAGTGGGGAGACTACTGACTGGGGACATCAATGAGTTTAAATTAAGACCTAATCTTTACATGTCAAAAAGGTAATGAAATTTTCCTTTCAGAGGTGGAATTGTCCTCTGGATTAAAAAAAAGAAAAAAAAAAAAAGGAAAAAAATAATACAATCAGTCAGTGTGCAACCCTGGGATGAATGTTCTACCATCAAAAAATGCAGATGAAAAAGATTATGATGCCATCTCTAATGGGTCGTATTTAAATCTTGTTTAGCACTCATTTTTCTTTTGCCTTTCTAAGGCATTTCTGGGTAAGTTATAAAAACAAATGAAGTTCTCATGTAGGTTCCACATTAGAGATGGGAGAGTATGCTGTACTCCTTTGAATCATCCAACATGATGAAGTTATTTAACCTGCAGTGTCCTCTTTCTAGAGTTTCCTTGTTAACAGCTTTGCAGACGACAACCCTACTTAAATGAACAAACGTTAAAAGAATAAAACTGTCAAAACGATGAATTTCTTTTGCATCAAACTAAAATGTACATTCACACAGTAAAACTCTTTCAAATGAATAACCAGTAAAAGAATAAATGTGTCAAAAGAATAAATTTCCTCTGCACTGCAGAGAAGCAGACTATACGCACTTAGAGTGGGACACTTTGAAATGACTATTAAATGAAGAAAACTATTAAAAGAAAACATTTTTGCCAGGCACCAAGGTTATGTATCAGCCAACCTTTGAGCAGCATCACCTTTATATCAGTGTTATATCTGAATTTACTTACTCATGGCCTAGGTTTATTGCCATGCAATTAACGACTTCCTAATCTTTGTGTTGTTAATTCTCAGCAGTGACACTCATAGATATGCACATGGACCAAATACGCAAATATGATGCCTAAACTTGGCTCCTGGACAGAGGCTACATGTGCCCGGGGGACAAGGACATTAGGACCTCTTTTCTTTAGGATTTATCAAAGCTGAAAAGTCCAGTATTGTTTCTTCTGAATAAATATACCCAGCTAGTAGCAAAGAGCTCTTTGCTGTATTAATAAATCTCATTTAACAGCAAGATCAGAGAATGTCACCTATTGAAAATTAAATTATTCACTTGCTTAAAACTGGTCATCAGAATCATAAAATGTAACTGTGCTTAGCTTGGTCACATGTCTGTGATTCTGATCAATGCCTTCTCATTAGCTCCTTTGCCAGCTACCTATCCTCACTCTCATTTTATCCTTTGACTGTAAGCTCTTTGGGATCAGGTCAGCTTTTCTTTTTTTTTCTTTTTTTTCCTTCAGTCACTGATAAGATCAAATGTTAAAAGGAAAGTGTCTCCATCATTCTGGTAATGTGAACAACAAATAGTACTAAACACTGTGTTCTGAAAGACATGGTGACTAACTGCAGTTCACAGTAAATAATGGATGGATGCCAGCACAAGTTGATGTTGAAACCTCCACTTAACACAAAAAAAATCTTGAAATGACTTTGCCAGTAGTTTGATTTCTTTGAACAGCAGGATTTGTTTCTTATTGTTTTCCACTTTCATGGAATTACTGTGATATGCTGAAAATGAAAGTGAAATTAAACCCTATTTAAACTTATCTCTTCTAAACCAAACAAAAAAAATCATTAGCATTTTCTCTAAGAGCAGGAATGGAGAATGCTGCCCTCAGCAGACTTACGAAGCATTTGACAAGATACTTCAGATATAAATAAAGAAAAGGTGATATGGGAATGTAAAACTTACACATGAAGCCATGGCCAATTATTTAATAATTCATGGGTATCTTACCATTACAAGCTAAATATGGATGAAAAGCTGTGGTTTTGAAATTTACAACAAAAGGCATCCACAGAATTGATGTTGCTGAGGATTTTGTTATAGGAGCAGTGGTTATAAAGTGCTGATAATTGCTGACAATGTCAGCTATCTATTTGAAGTCTGAATTTAAATGTAAAGTTTGGGGAAGCTTTTGAAGTGGAGGGTAATACCATAGCTATGAAACCACAAACATATGAGATAGATGTTCATTTGCCTTCCAGACTTTCACTGTGCCCAAAATTTTGAAAATTGCTCTGTGCTTTAGGCAGATGAAATTAGGCTTTTCCTTCAGAGTTTTAAAAATTCCTTTGTCTTCAGTCTGTGTGGCTGATGGCTTTTCTTTTTTTTCTTCTTCTTTTTTTTTTTTTTATTTCATTTTTTTTAAAATAATGAAAATGGTGGAGTCCATACTAACTTTTCACCAAATTACTGAAAATTATTAAATATTTCATTTTGTTATTATAGCAAATGAAGCATAGCTATTTAATTTTGAAAATATGAAAAATTAGTATTTTGCTTCAGTTTTACCTGAGAATAAGGAAATTAAAACAGGAAAGGCAAATGAGAGTATTTCAGTTTGATTTGACAGAGATTTTTAAGTTTAATGCGAAATTATGATTTTACTTGTATTTTGCTAAAGAAAATAAATAAATATTTTGTTTAAAACCAGTTTTAAAGTCCCTGTTTTTATTTCAGTGAGTGAACTAAAAAAGTCTTTTAAACTAGCTCTAGATTCCTTTCCTGATAGAAAGGAAAAGAAATATCACATTGAATTTGGAAAAGCTGAAAGTACTTGTAAACCAGTTCATGTTCTTTTTGGCATTCCAGTATTATAAAGAAGTTTTAAAAAAAGTTATTGAATGAAAAAATTAATAATTTTAAAGTGTTTCTGTTGTATGGGGCTTTTTACCCCAAGGAAATGTCTAGTGGCTTGTTTCAATTTTGTGTGTTTTGTTTATTATGAAGAGAAATGACAGATTCTTAATTTTGTAGTGTGTCTTAATTTTTTGTGCAGAACAAAAGTATTTAGCAGACAAAATTATATTTGATTATAACTCAGTATAATTGACTGCATTATTGCAGTAGAAACCTGTAGTTATATTTAGTCCATATTCTTTATTAGGATATAGGTGAGATATAGGGAAGACAAAGAAAAGGCTTACTAGCCTTCTGTTTTTAGAGTAAGATATGCTAACCTGAGCTGTCCACATTTACAATTTTCTCATAAGCAACTGAATCCAGATTTCCAAAATCCCAATTCCATACTTTATTCCCAAGGTCTTTCTTACTCTGCCTGAATCCCATATTCTCTAAGATATTATCCATATGGATGTTTTTTGTATAAATTCTGAAACACTTGTCAACTAACAGATAATGTTGATACTGCCACACTTTTTTTTGGGAGATAAAGCAATAAAACTTGGCTTTAATCCTTAAGAAGGAAACTTGTAACTATGCTCCAGGTACAGTGGAAGTTATTTATTTCTTTTAAAGCTTTTTATGTCTTAAGATACAGATGTAGTTTAAAAAGCAACACTTCTTAGCTGTGGAAAAAGTATGGGTGTGGGAGAGAGGGTTTGTCACCAACTTGACAGAACTTCTTAATTTGAGGCCCAAAGCTATTACATATTTGTCAGTTTCTTTCTTTTCAGCTGCTTTCCATTCTATATGTATGTATATATATGTGTATGTATGTGTGTATGTACACACACACACACATACACACACACACACACACACACACACACACAACTAATCCTAGATGTGTACCTCCTGCAGTGCACATCTAGGAAACAGAGGGATGTTAAGTGAAAACCCTTCCACAGCCTTCAAGTTCTCACCCTCCCTGAAAAACAATTCCCATCTCAGTTGTTCGGGAATGAAATGTAAAATGTGTCAGCATCTCAGCAGTGGACAACATGCATATTCAACTTTTGGAAAACAAGGATGCTCCAGCTGGCCTAAGGATCTGAAATTTTGTTCTCTTTTCCTCTGTATTGTTAATATTTGTAATTAAGTAGGAGATAGAATTCAGTTATATTCACTGACAAGAAGGTCATATGTGGCTGTGGTACTCAGTCTGAACAGTCTCTAAATCACCACATGTAGGACTGAAATCTCAAATGCCGTGCAATGCATATATGCCAGAGAACGAATGCATCAGCTTTTCTCTTACATCTTGTAGTAGCACACACATTTGGATTCTTTGCCAATATTAGTTTGAGCCTGCAATCCAATGTTTGACTAGCCTGTAGTTCTAGATATACCCATGCAGTCAATGATTACAGTCTACTTTCTACTCTGTTGTTTTTCTCCACAGAAAAGCACATTTTCTACAAAGGCTTTAGTAGCCCATGTCATCATCTGCATATGTCACAGATACAGCAGGTTATCAATTTTTTTTCTAGTGCAAAAGTGGTTAAGATAATGGGAAAAGTTGAAACTTCATGACAAATAAAACCACACCCCCAACAACAAACAAACACAGAAAATAAAGCAGTCTAAACTAGGTAACTTTTTGGGTAAGTTATAAAAACAAATGAAGTTCTCATGTAGGTTCCACATTAGAGATGGGAGAGTATGCTGTACTCCTTTGAATCATCCAACATGATGAAGTTATTTAACCTGCAGTGTCCTCTTTCTAGAGTTTCCTTGTTAACAGCTTTGCAGACGACAACCCTACAGAGACATTTCTTGTTATGCTATGAAGAAATTTTATCTGACAATAAAGACAACTCAATGGAAAATAAGAACTTATTAAAAATAAAGCCTGTGTACAATCTGCATCTAATAGAGTGCATTACATTGTTACCTCATAAAATCAAGTTTGCAGGCATGATTAGCAGGTTAAACCTTGATTCTACTCAATTTCTCTCTCCCCATGTTTCCCCATGAATAGATAATGTAATTGATGCTTTGCCCCCAGGCTTCAAATGTCCCGACTGTCTTAGTGGAATGCCAGACATGTTTAAATTCATGTTATTGATTCTTTGCACCTTGTGGACCTGTAAAATATGTATCAGGGCTAGAACTGACAGAAATGCAGCAGCTGGTTGTAAGTTTGATGTGCCAGAAAATTGTGATATTATCCATTCCGATGAAAGTAGCTATGAAAAGCAATCATATTAGCTAAATATGAACTAATAACAAGTTTAGAGTTTAATTAAAAAATTGAAACAAGTGAAAACCTGTTTATTATTCCAGTGATTTCCTTACGCCATCTGAAGTACTATTTCCATGCGTACTTTTAGATAATGGACTAATACAAGGTGTTGTTACCATCTTGGGGGAAAAGTGGTAAAATGGTTGAAGTGTGATGATAGAAAAAGACTTTAGTCTCCAGTAGAATTTGTTTGTGCCATTAAATTACAGATGCAGATTTCCATGTAAGTACAAAATAATGGAAGCAGAATCACACATTTGCTGCCTCTGTGGGTTGTCTAGGCAGCTACCATTCAGCCTGGCAAGGCTCAACTCTTACGTGAACATGAGTCACAGTCAGTTTCTCAGCTGGCAGGTGGATATTTCTGAATTTTCACCTAGTGCAGGAGCAACCTGTCTGTTTATACTTGTGGGCCACATCTAACAGCACTGCAAATAGCCAGGTTGCTCTGCCTGGGTCATGAGTAGAGGCTGATGCCATGTTCTTTCTGAAATATTATTTCCTTTAACATACATGTCCATTAACAATTGACAACTATGATACTAGGACTGGACATCATGTTAATAGACATGTTAATAGTTCCCTTTGAAGATTTCAGATAAAAAAAATTAGTAACAGAGAGATTCTGAAAAATAATGGATCACTGAGTTCACTAAGATAGGCAATAAGGTACTACTTTGAAAAACTGTATAAAAACTGTTGTAACCCAATGAAAACTATTAGGAGTTTCCCATTTCTTTGGCATCTGAAAACTATACCAAGGGTGATAATTTGCAAAATCAGTGGAAGGTATTTCAGAATACAGAGGTAACTTTGAGAATACAGAGGCTAGATACTTCAGGAATATCTGGAGATTAGGATAAAGTGACTGCCTGAATGAAGCAGATCATGAAGTCTCCCACATTTCAAGAGTGCCATATAAATTACAAGCAGCATGCCATTTTTCAAAGAGTTATATGTGTAACAGTTAGGGCTTTTTTATTTATTTGATATTTTGTTTAAAATCCATTGTGTTATTGTTCCAACTTTACAACTCTATGAAGATTCTAACAATTTGGAAAGATATTTCTTGTTTTAACTCCTCCCTTCTTACTCCTTCCATAGAATAAAAAAAATGGAAGCTGCATCTGTCTTTTTTATTACCCACCCCACTCTAAACCCCCAAACCATTTGCAGGTGAAACAGAAACCAAAACTTTTCTTAAAGAAAGATCTTTCAAAATTGAAGTGATAGTAACACCTGTTATGCCATGCCCTAATAGGCAGGCACACCAAATAAATTCAGCTTCAATTTCTCTGAAAGCTGTTCAGTTGTTTTACTGGAAACTATCTGGATTTCAATGTCATGCTATAAAACACTCTTTTCTAACACAACATTTGTGAAACTGTAATTCTGATAGCAAAAAAAATGGTATTCCTAACTGGTAAGATGAAAGAACAAGTAAGCATCTAGTATGGCCCTTTTCCTATTGGAACTAATACATTACTAATTTATTATTCAAGAAGACCTGCATTATTATCAGCTACAGTGCTGTTTATCAGGAGGAGCCCCATGTACTGGAGTACAGATCATTGCTACTTGAATTAAGTACTCTGTTCTTTCCTGTGGCAATAACAGTGGAATGTTACCCAGAAATGAATACCAAGCACTGGATGTAAATGCAATGCACACTGCATATTTTGTCTTTTCCTCAATTTTGTTTTTACTGATCAGTAATATGAATTATCAATTCATTTTTACAGAATTAAAGTAGCAATGATTGTCCAAAGGAATACTGGAAATGGATGTGCATGAAGAAGACTTTCACTTGAGTTTTAAGGATATGCTCTAGCAAATACAGGGTTTTTTGGGTAAACACTGTAAAAGATGAAGAAGGAGCCTAAAAACACAACAGCTAGATGAAATCTAATGTTTTCAAACATCAGTTTGTCAGAAAAACACTAGCTCACAGTTAAATACAAATGGTTGATTAAAATACTGAACCATCCTTTCAAAAACAGGGAAAATATTCCTCAATCTGAAAGAGCATAATCCCAGATAAGCAACCTATTACAGGATAAACTTTCTCCAGAATGTTTTTGGCCTCTGATATGTATCCTCTGAATAAATAGAGACATTGTTCAAACATTAGGGTACAGCAGGATGTGCACTGCCAATGAAAATCAAGATACGAATAATGGTGGTGAAATAAGGGGTAGTTTTTTGGAAATCATTTGAGATGAAAGTAGTTTGTTCTTTTTATTTCATTTTCATTTCCTCCTTTTCTTAATGAAACAAAATATGGAGCATCTGAAGCTTTTGCTATAAAGGTATTGAGTTTCACACTGTGAGGATCTTGAAGAAGATGAGGGCTAGCTCTGGAAAGGAAGCACCTTCAATATGCATGAATGGGAATCAAATCACTTCAGTGCAGTTCTGTGATTGCACAGTGAAATTTAATATCAACTAGCAACTACACAGTCATTTAAAGCAGGAAAAAAAAAAGTCTTATTACAACTGCAGATAGGTTTGTTAGACTTCCCCTGAAATAGTGCATCCAACTTTGGGTGCCACAGTGAGAAAGACATTGATCAACTTGTATAAGTTCAGGAGAGGCTACTGGGATGTTGGGACTGGAGCACTTGCCTTGTGAGGACGGGTTAGGGGAGCTGGGCTTGTTCAGCCTGGAGCAGAGATGACTTCGGGTTACCTAACAGCAACACTCTGTGCCTGTGGGGAGGTCACTGAGGAGACAGAGGTGAAGTCTTCATAGTGGTGCAGGGTGGAAGGGTAAGAGACAGTGCTCATAAACTGAGAGTGGAAGAGTTTTGGCTGTATAAATTAGACCATAAAATCACAATGAAAACAGTTAACTGCTGGCACAGGTTTCCCCAGGAGGATGTGCATTCTCTTTCTTTGGAGGGTTTGAAGACTCAACTGGGCAAAATGCTGAGCCACTTTCTCTGAAGACAATGTACCCAGATTTGAGCAGAAGGCTGGAGTAGACAACTCTGAGATCCCCTCTAGCCCTAATTAGTCAGTTGATTCTGTGATCCTGTCTAAGAAAATTGGCCTCAAAGTTCTGCTGTGAATGTTTATGGATGACATAGACACAGACTGGTAAACTATGCAGCTGAAGTATAAGATTAACATATCTTAGAAGGTAAGAATTTCTTTTCAGAATGAGAAAGGCACTGCCACTCGTAATTTTTATGATTCTTGTAATTCCCCTTAATGAAAGGTCTGATTGCAACACAATTGCTGTATTTTTCCACAATATTTACAACCACACAATCATGCTTTCAAATTCAAGTGAATCTTTGAATTTGGCTCTCTTCTATTCTGTATGATCAATAAGTTACTTAAAAATTGTTGAGCAGAAGAAACATCAAAACAAAAAAAAATCTGTCTACACGTCCAAAATAACAAAGAAGAATGAAGAATAATCTGAAAGTGTTCTGACATGTAGTTCTCTTCTGAAGCTTTGTCCAAATCCTATCTTTATCTCTTTCTGCCTCTTAAAACATGTGTCTCTATCTGCCTAGGGATTTTTCTCAAATTCCCAGTTCTTCCTTATCTCCCTTCATTCTTCCCAAGTTACTGCCAATGATTCCAAACCCCGTGAGACCACTGCAATTTTCAAGAGACCCAAATAGGATATAAAATGTGGTTGTTCTTTTTTTTTTTTTTTTTTTTTCCTGGTCTCCCATGATACTATCCTAGTCAGAAATACAATGGAATTTATTTAAATGTAATAACTGCTCATGGTGTGCATGATGAAAAAAGCCAAATACTTAGAACAGAAGGTATTTAAAATTAAGCAGCATCTTTATGGCTTTCCTATCTTGCTGAAAAACAAAAAATACTATGCACCTTCAATGACAGAACTTATGAAAAACATGATGGAAGAGGCTGCTTGGGTGCAGTTGTTCGAAGACACTGAGAAGCAACCTCCAGCTGAAGAGCAGTGGAAATCTATCAGAGGGAAGACAGCAGTGGCTTAAATGTAAGATGGAAAGCAAGGCATGCCAGATGGAGTAAGACAGCAGGGAATGGTTTTATTAGAAATTTCTGCACATTAAAAAGTATTCCTGTAATTAAACCAAACTGGATCCCCATCACAAAGAGTATCATTCTGAAACAGTGATGAATGAACACACAGATGTGTACCAGTGAGAAGAGATTAGGTCTATTATTATATTAAAGTAATTATTGTTGCTGATAGTGCTGTAAAAATAACCTTTTTATCCTTTCCTTACCTGCTTCATTTGTTCTAATCAGTCGCGATGGTGCACTTGGGTCTCCAGTCCCAATTTTATTGGTTGCTACTACTCTGAACTCATACTCCACCCAAGGGTTCAGTTCCACAGCCATAGCAGACTCCATGTCCCCACTTATCAGATCAGGAACTGCAAAGAGTAAAGAAATGTGAAGGTCAATCAAAAATCTGAAGCTCACACACAGTATCCCAATAGTACATGGACTTTGTGACACAACATGGTTGTTAGAAATGACCGACATCAAAGATCTAATGTCGCAGTTAGGTTTTTGGCACTGTAGTACTCCTAAAAAGACACAGATTGAAGGGTTTAGGGGAGAGCTTTCTGCTTATTCACAGATGAATCATGGCAGGTGTCTTTGTGCTGTCCTTTCAGAGCTGTTGCTAAGTAACATGAAAGGAATGAAAAAAAAGGGAAAAAACAAATCAGTGATTTTAATTTGTCACTGTTTTCTTAAGAGTATCTGTTCCTGTAGTTGCCAGTGGTTATTATTGTGATGATCAGGAGTTTTGAACAGTCTACTTGTGCTGTTTTAAATTTTTTCTCACCTGTTTTTACGGTCTGCCAGCCAAGAGAAAATGGACTGCGTGCTTGCAGGTTGTAGAGGGAGATAGGGCTGTGATTGTCTGCCCCAGGACTCCAGGAGAGTGTTGCTGTGGTGTCTGTAATTTCCTCCACTATTACAACCCCTGGGGGACCAGGAGGACCTGGAAATAAAGTGGAATAATCAAACAGACTACACCATCATCGTGGATGAGCAGCAATAATACAGGAGATGCATTCAGTGGGGACCCAGTGGAGCTCAATATCCATGAAACACAAGAGTTAAAATGCACAGTACTACATCATGGAGATACCTCATTTCCATGATTTCCGATGTCAAATTGTGATTGTTGCTTTTCTTTAAGTGCTATGTGGATGAATGTCAATTAACTTGTTAGAGTGACAGCAGAAGAACTAGAAACAGAAACAGATTATAAAATAGCCCAAAAACTCCATTATAATTATTCTGAACCTAACATTAAGGGGAAAAAAGAACAATTTAAGAAGCATCCAGGCTAGACTGAACAGTCACAATCTTTGTGTGAGGTTTGTCAGCAGGAAAGAGAGATAGCAAGCAAAATGAAGCACAAGTGGATGTGCTTCATGAACAATATTACTAATAACTGAATGAAGAATACAGCATTCATCCTTTTTCTCAAATTCACTCTTTCTGGGAAACTGCCTGGATTACTTACATTCTGGAAGTTCATTAACTGTTTGATTGAAAGCTATTACGACCAAAATAGAAACCGAAGCCCAAATATTCTGAAAGCTAAAAATTACTATGGGACCATTGAAAACAAATTAAAAACCCACCATGACTTCTTCAGTTGAAAATTAAAGGATTATTTAACTTAGCTGGACCAAATGAGAATATGTTAATCACCATTTGTAAAGGTCATGTGACTGCCATGTGACATCTTTGGTAACAAACATGACTTTGCAAAGAAAAATGTGGCTATAACACCCACTCCCATCCATAATTTTCTCATTTAATTATTTTTGATAATTGATATTACTGGTGTTTGAAAACATTGTCCATTTGCACTTTCCAAACTAAATTGGAGGTAAATTTGTCCTGGCTCAGGATCCTTTTCTACAGTTGTTTTTAACTAGATGTTTACAGGAAAATGTGTGTCTATCATGGAGAAATGCAAATCAAACATCTTTCTTGTGGTTTATTATACTTAAAAGCTTACATAAGTCCTGAAAGATAGGATTTAATACTTCTGTAAAAAAAAATTGATATTATTAATAGCTATAATTACTTATGAAAAAAATCTGGATTTTTTTTTTTTTGGCATCTAAAATCCTTCTGATCCTTTCCATCTGCTGGTTGTTGAAGGCTGATGTTTTGCTTCTGCTCCTACACAGATGGTGGGCTGTGAAATCAGAAAGCCACTAATGGACACTTCCTCCCAAAATGGAACTGCAGGAAGGGTGGTGACGAAACAAAACATCATTAATAGAAAGGCATTGCTGCCACACTTTGTGGGAGCCCAATTCTGCTTGCATGTAGTGGAGCAGGACCTTTGAATACCTCCATTCCCATGAGCTGGTGTGGTCCCATTTGCTGAACTGTCAGAGCTCAGCACCTGCAGATCAGGGTGGCAAACCCTGGGGTCTGTGCCTTCATTTGAAGTGGAAGTTGTTCCCAGGATTTCTGCACTACTGAGCTCAGCATTATTATATTTCAGTGCTATTTCATGCAATCAAATCTTTTCCTGGCTAGATTCCTTAGTCCACAAGTAGAAACAAATTTATCTGAACATCAAAGGCTAAAAAAACCTCATTAACTGAAATATTTTTAGTTGCTGTTATTTTCTGTCATTTGCAGCTGCAAACAGGTTTATGTTTCCTCTGACATGCCTTCAACAAAAGCACATTTATATGAACTTTGACAGTAGGATCAGAGTTCTGTAATAGTTGGGTTCAATGTCTTTAGAAAGAGACATTGAATCCTATAAACGAGAAAGCAATTTACCCTATTCACTTGCCTCTATATGCTTGGAATTAAAGTGTTGGATATATAAGGCATTTAGAAATAATAACAACAAAAGAGTGAAATAAATGTTCGAAATTCAAGAGATTCAATTTAGTAAAGTTTAGTACTATGGATGTATGGTGGAAGAATATCGTCTCCACAATGCACTGCAGTCTTCTTCACAGGATCCCAGGGTAGGGCTCTGGACCATAGGAAGAACAAGGTCTTTCACTTCCATGGGTGGTGAGCAGCTTCAGTGCTGGGAGTCTCTCCTCTTCCCTTCCTCTGCCTGCTCACCAGGCTTGAGTTTGCTGCTGTCAATGCCTTTCATTGAGTTGCAGACAGTGACTGGATTAAGTGGGAGCCACCCCTTGGACACTTTGCATCTCTTGGTCTTCTGGAGTCTCATGTTCATCTGCAGTGGAAAGGCCTTGCTTTTCTTCCTGGGAGAAAACATGGCAGAAACACGTCCTCTGCACTCCTGTCTTCCTGCCATGTATTTGCTGTAGTTGATGGGAAGCACCAGGTCAGACTTTTGTCTCAGAAGAGAAAGTTCTGGGGCTAATTTAATAAAATATGGTGATTCTTCAATCTCCATCCTCTACTGTTTCAGGCTATCTGTTGATGTAGGAAAATACTAGTGAAATTTTTATTTGCAGCCATGAGGGAAAGTTTAGAGGAAAGCTGGGATTTTGATAGAATCATATGCTTTTACTGGGTTGGAGTCCTAGGCCCAGAATTATATTGTGGTTCCAAACACCAAAAAAAAAAAAAAATCTTGTACTTTTTCTCTACAACAATATTACTCTCATGCACTCTGAATGTTGTTAGAGTTTCTAGCCACTGTATTATAGCAAAAGAACAAGCATCTTACTTATATTAAAGGATGTAAAATACATTTATGCAAACATTGACTGCTAAATTCTCAATATATTTTGTTGTCAGTGTCCTCTCATGTTTTTTAAACCTTTTAAGTGCATTCCTAGGCATGGCAATGTGTCATTATGCTTTCGGAGATGTGTGCTCTAACACAGTCCGCAGGGTGACTACTAAAAAGCATTTCCATTTCAAACAGCAGGTATTCTTGAAAGTGGATTAATAAAGGACAAAAGCCTCAGTGATGACAAATGTATGACAGTTAGCCAGGACATGAGTGCTATGCAGATGTCACTCATTTTTGTAGAAATCTCATTAAATTTGATGCTTGGATGTAATTCACGGTGTCAGTCAGATGGCTAATGCAGAAAGGCTTTTCTCCCAAGGGCTGTGTTACTCCTCAGGATCTCTGAAACACTTTTTTAGCTGAGAATAACCAATTGAGGTAAAAATGCATGGTCTGCGCAAATACTTATCTGGAAACTACACAGAAAATTACTGGTCTTAAATGCACTATAGTGCAGTCGTCCTTCATAAAGAAGACATTTGTGATAGGCTTTTATGCAGCTCTAGGAGCACTGGAAACCCAGTGTCAGGGATATCAGTCAGTTATCTCCTCTCAGAGCAATTCCATAGATTAATACTTCATTTCAGGACATGCATGACTGCATTTTGGTAAATTTGTTTTATGTATCTTTTTACTGTTGGAATGATCATCCTGAGAGGTCGTTAGGTTGCTTGCCATGGTACAATGTTAATGTGAGAGTTCTTGAAAAACAATTGCCAATAATAGCTGTAGTCATTCCGTGAGGCTGTGCCCTTTCCTGTGAATCCCAGAACATGTGTTGATTTACTTTGTTGCCTGATCAGGATAATTCTTACTTTTACCAAACAGCTAAGAAGCCTGATATGTAGCAGTTTATGAATACAGATTTCTTGGCCTGAAGATGCTGCTTTTTGAATAACCAGGTGCACTGGCTTGTCATCAAGAAGAAGAGAGGTCAAGAAAAAGAGGATAAGAAGTTGTAACTACACAATAGCAGAAAAGGCACATAAAAGTAGGAAAAGTCCCTTTTACTATCCCCAGCTATGACAGATGATGTGTTTGCACATGGTGGAGAACGAGAGGATGGAGAGAAATTTTGTTCTATAATAGATGCTATAGATTCTATGGTTTTAGTGGATACACTCATAACCACAGTCCCTCTATGTGTGGGTATCCAAGTGGTTCCTGTAAGGTACATAAGGGCCCTGGGCAGATGGAGAGGTTATAATCCAGCCTGTGTCAGGATATGCAGAGAGGTTAGACTCAGGGTTGAAAGGTAAGAAAGAGAAGACATTGATTGACTATTTCAGCCTAAATAGTTTCATCTCATTTCAGGAATAAGGGTCAAGAGAAATGCCTGGTGTCCTGCCTGAGAAGTCCTTCAGTGGTACCTATATCATGTTGCGCTTCTGTGCCCTGATGACTTCTCTGCCTTGTACTAATCTAAAAACTGAATTTGGATGAGGCAACCTTGAGAGCTGCTGATTGTTGTGAGCTCAGATTCCAGACAGCAGTCCATAACCTCTGAGCTGGATATTTGTGCAGTGGCAGTTGCAACTTCACACAAAATGTATGGACACTGCAGGAAACTTGAATTTCACCTAAGGTATAAAAGCATTAGTAGGCTTTGAATGACATTGCTAGCAGGTCCCAAACAGAGTAATAGACTGAGTTTTGGAAAGGTCTCTTAACTTGGCTTGGCCTGCTGACTACCTTTAGCACTGCAGGGCATTCCTTGCCAGCTCTCCCAGTTCTGGTCCATGCTGTTTTCTACACTCTCTGCAGTTCTAGTGTAGGCACCTGCATTCCCAGAAATACATGTATCTCTGTCAGGCACTGAGTTAATAAACATCACTGTATCAGATCTGTATTTTAGTACTTGTTTCCAAGCACTTTTTTGGACGGAAGTTATAGGTATGAACTAAGTTGATGTTTGTAAAAGACCTGCTTAGAACAAAGGATTTCTTTTAAACTCTTGGGAAAAAAAAGGTTTTAAAGATGTGAATCTCTTTCCCTTTCATATCATTAAAATACTATAAAAAAAAAAAAAAGGTCCTGTTGCAAGGTCAAATTGCTGGAAATATTTTGGTCTGGGGTCTGGGGGCTTAAGGCCTGATGTTCCATCTACAGAAATATGCTACCTTCCAATGTTGTAAATGTTTCAATTGATACACTGAATAGGGCCAAGGTACAGATCTGAACTCTAGACCTTATCCTATATGCTCTTATGTTGACAGCCAGTCCCTATCACAATGCCAGCCCCGTGAAATTATGGCTTTTCCAACCAATGCTTTGGCACAATTAATGGATGACTGTGAATGGGTGCAGATCCTAACAGGCAATTTGTCATGCCCATCCTGCAAGGAGGGGGACCGGGAATGTAACTGTGTGCATGGGAACTCTGTTGTACCCATTGGCCTCAGGGAGTTGTTCTGTCTTATGGACATATTCTGTGAGTCCAGTTAATGGGGTCTGTGCTCAGGGCATCTTCCCAGCCTTTGTTATAGCTCAAATGTAATTTCAAGGGCCAGCAAGAATCTGCTGACCTTGTTTACGTTCCATTTAATAATGTTGTGTTTGAAGACCTTTAAACTCAAATGTTTGTCTTTAACTTTTATTGGCAATATCACAACAGAAAGGAGCAGGGTGGTCAACCTAACCAGCAGCTCCTGTGTTATATTTGCTCCAGGTCAGTGGAGTTCAGAGCAAACATTACTTCTCAAAAAATATAGCATGAGAGTGGATTTGTTGCATGGATTGGTAGTTTTGCCAGTCTACAAGATGAATAGTTCTAACCCTTTTATTTTATTTGTAGACCACAAAATGTGCACTCTTAAACCACAAACTGTAGCCATGAAGACTTTCATCCTTTCACACTGCAGGATTGCTCTCTGTTCTATTTCAAGATCTTACAGCTTCCAGGTAGCTGTTTGATCTTAATGCGCATCTTACTCACAGTTGGCATGCACAGTGCATTTGGCTAGCTCTCAGGGCACAGTCTTAAAATACATATTGTATATTACAGAAGGAAGCTGATTATCATCTCAATTGTAAAGAATCTTCCTGCCATTTTTTTTTTTTACTAATATTTGTATTGGTCAAAGGATTTTCATTAGCTTTGTATATGCTAATGTTTCCAAGGATGTATAACATTGATGCAGAGAAATAAGAAGACTTTTTCTTTTCTCTAGAAAAGCACAGTGTCTATTGACATCCGTAACAATAGAAAACAGAACTTGAACAATAAGAGTGAAAAGGATTATAAAAGCAAACAACAGTGAGCAAACTATTACTAAGATGCCCAGAAAATAACTGTCATCTAAATCTATTGAAATCCTAAGTGTAGATGAATGACATAGTACAGGAAACAAAGTTAACTGTATTTATGCTTAGACAGCACCAGTGTATTTGTAATATAACTGACACCAATAAATTATTTATCATTGAGTTTCTCCTAAAGCATATTTTATAATAGGTGCATAATATATACAACATTTTTATAAAATATGACTATAAAAATATACAATCATAATATCATTAAGGTTGGAAAAGTTCTCTAATATCCTTGAGTCTAATCATTAACTTAACACCATCATTTTAATCATGCAACCATGTCCTCAAATGCCACATCCATGTGCCTTTTGAATATTTCCAGGACTGGTGATTCCTGCTCTTCACTGGGCAGCCTATTCCAATGCCTGATCACCTTATATATATTCCTTGTATCTGATCTAAGCCTCTCTTGACACAACTTGAGTCCATTTTCTCTCATTCTGATGCTTGTTACATGGGAGAAGAGACTGATCCCCACCTCAGTATAGCCTCCTTTCAGGTAGTTGTAAAGAGTGATATCTATCTATATCTATCTATATCTATATCTATCTATCTATATCTATATCTATATCTATATCTATATCTATCTATATCTATCTATATCTATATCTATCTATATCTATATCTATCTATATCTATATCTATATCTATATCTATATCTATCTATATCTATCTATCTATATCATCTATATCTATATCTATATCTATATCTATAAAAATTATATAAAGGACTAGATGTGCTGAAATGATCTTTTACATGATCACTGATGAATAAAAAGAAACATGCACAAATATTTTCTCTGCATTTAATTTATTTGAAATCTTTTTGTTATGGAAGATGGCACATTTTGTTAGTTAGCACCTCAAATTCAAAACTTGAGCAGACTTGTCTGGCTACTGCATTGCTGTAGTTCCCTTGCAAAGACCTAATGGTCATCTTTGCTATACTCCCTCAGACTTCGTTACTTTGTAGGGTCAACCTTTGCTATCTTTGTTTACACTGTTTACATTGCAGAAAGTTAAACATTTAATAAGTAATTTTGGGACTGGGACTCTGCTCTTTTGCAAGTAGATGGAGAAAACTTGAAAGAAAGTTTGGAGATGACCTAGCTGCTCCACAGACTGTTGTAAGGCAGTGTGTAATGCAGCATACGGCATCTGTCTCAGCAGTTTGAAACCAATGCTACTTCTTCTTTTGTTTATAACGAATTGTAAATAAGGTTTGCAAGAGTTATTTACAAACAAGGCAAATAAGACTTGATGGAATTAATCTGACAATTTAATGTTACTGAAACCAATAATTTATTGTGATAAAAATCTTTCATTTATTAAAATACTGGAAACTTGGTACTGCTAATTGGGCAATGAAGCTTTCACAGATATGAAACAATCCTTTAAATTTACAGCCTTGTATTCCTAACTCAGTCATGATGCTTCTAAAAAGAAATGTGATGGATGAAAGGGATAACTGTGAAAAATAGCTACACTAGTGTTTGTGATGTCACTATCATCTCTAACAATATGGAGGTTAATATTGCAAAAATCATTCACTTGTTCTAAATGCTTGAGGCACTGTTCCCATCCACATGAGATTAGTATCATGGTAAGTTTTGCACTGATCCTCTAATCTGCAAGAAACTGCCTGGTGTTCTTGAAAACTGCTGCTGAACCAGGACTACTACTCACCTCAGTGCATGTGAAAGGGCTCTCTACTTTTAAGTGACTGTAGGGAGCCTCATGATGACCATTGTGAAAGCATGTTAGACTGCTGCATGGCTTTCCCAGCTTCCCCAATTTTACTTTGCTGAACACTTTTCTCCAGCCAACCCTCCAAATTTGCAGAAGAAAGAGCAAGGAGTATACACTAACTGGCTTTGGTAGAAGATCTTCCTACTCAAGCTTTTCTTTATTGCAGCCTATGACAAAGCAGTCCTTCACATGAGTTCACTAGAAACTGTGTTTTAAGAGCAAAGGGATACTTTTTGCCTGAAGTAAATGCAAGAAGTAGCCTTTTGTTCTATGACTGCTGTTGCTGGTCTTCAAAAACTCCCAGTCTATGAGTAACAGATTTTGTACTGATGAGTCAAACTGAAAAATACTGTTGACCTTTTTAAATGTAGCTAATTGGACCAATGCAAGGTAATAAGGGTAAACTCCTTCATGGTTTCAACCTGTGTATGACAAAATTATTTGGTGTTCTAAACGTCTTTACAATGAAACGTGGTGGAAGCACAAGATCATGAAAATACCCTTTGTAGTGGAAATATGAAAGCATGGATAGTCTCAGATTTCAACATCATGATGGTGAAATAAGAATATAATAAGCCCTTTTGGAAGACATACTTTAAAAACAAATTAATTCACTAAGCAGGCAATGTCTCAAGGAAAGCTGACACATTGCTGGCTACAAGATCACCTGAGACATCTGTGAGAGGCAAGCCTCCTGGCTGGTACTTGTGTGTTTGGTACCCGTGTTTGTGATCATATCATTAGTGTCAGAACATGACATGCATATTTATCCTGTATTAGAGCCTTCTGCTTTGGTAATCACTACTTTGTGAAAAATCAGTAGAGAGACACCTCAGCTACTGGTGTGCCAATGGTAGATGGAAAACCAGCCAAGCTGTAACATTCTCCTATTCTTTTTCTCTGCTACTTAATATTCACTGCAAGTTGAAGATCTGGGTGAATAAGTAAGGGCTGGTAGCCAGACAAAGCATATGACATGGGAAAACTATTCTTGGAATGATGTCAAGTACAGGGTTGACATTCATAAAAATAATAAATCACTTCTGCTTCTTAAATGGCTCTTGACTTCAGGTTCTGAGGAAAATGTTTGTTGACTGTGTAGTGAATATCTATATTCTCCTGCAAACACTCTTGTTTGCAGGCAAACAGGTGTTCTGCATGTATTTTCCTTGAGTGAGCAAACAACAGAAGACACAAACTAACTGAAATTGGGCAATGACTTGAGGGATCAGGAATGTAAGTCCATAACTGTGATTTTTTTTGTATTCATTCACTCCACTAAAACTATTTCTTTGATCATCAGGCGTACATCATTCCTGTTATGGGATTGCACTGAAGTAGCACATTTGTGCAGGCCTGCTGCCAGAATAGTTACCAGCCTCTGTGAAAAACTGTTTTCTCTTCTGGATGTCCTTGAGGTGTACGAGTTAAATACCTTCTTCTGTCGTTATGGGCTTTGATGACTGTCTGCTGGAAAAATATTGCAGTGGCAATTAAAAGTTTTAACACTATCTGCATCATTGCCCTGATGGAGCATAAATCTGGTGCAGGGGGTGCATGCCTGTTATTTAGCTTTTCTTTTTCTAATACACATTTCAGTGTATTGGATTAAGGCATTGACACATGTTCCCCTGAGGTAACCTCTGTTCGTTTTTAGAGCAGGACTCAAGTCAATGAAAGAAGTAAATATTTGGGTTGCTGAAGATGCCCTAAATTGTGCCCTACACACCAAGGTGCTCATTTGTTTGTCACCTGATTTCTGTGCTCCTGGGTTCCCTGCCTCAGAAAGAGGCTTGAACACATCTTGATCCCACCTAACTTGCATGTATAGCATGCTCTTAAGGAGAAAGTGTGATTTTGAGTCTGTGTCTGAGACAGATAAAAAGATATATCCTACCTAGTAGATGAGCATTGCACTTGCTGAACTAAGTTGCAAGTGACTGGCATTGCCTTTTCTGCCTTAAATCAATTCTGGCCTTTGATCGGAATCCTCTCTCTCATCTTCCCCATATTCAGAGAGTAAAGGACCACCCTGGGGACCTCCACAGACTAAGTGTGTATATCTAGTGGGGATTGTGGATCTCAGATGGATGGATAAAAAATCATTACTTATTTTTTTTAGGTACCTAATAATAAAAACAATCTGTGATGATGAATTGCAGAGAATTGTGTAGAGTTGTATTTTGGAGAGGAAATACTTTAGCAAATTAGGTAGTAGCCTATCTGAATATAAACAGATGATGTCAGGTATGTCAAGACAGCTCACCTTTGAAGGTCACTGTTGACTAGCATGAGACTACCAAAATACTTCTCAATCACAACCCACTCCAAGATTAAAATACAAGACATTTAAGCTGGAAAGATAATGTACTGCCTGACAGGCCTAGCTTCTAGCAAAACATCTCTTCCTAATGAAATTTGCAATTCACCTTATTGGTAGCATTAGAAAACAGAAATTGCTAGAAATCACTAAAAAAGTTTTCCTACTTTGATATACATAGTTTAATCACATTTTCAAAGCACTTAGAGAAGTATTTAGGTTTGAATTGTGAGTGCTGATGGGACTTGAATCCAGATTTTTTCCAAGCATGATCTAGAATATCTTTTCATATACACTTCTGAAATGTTCCCAAAAGAGATTCACTAGATAAAAATAATTATTGAAATAATATTACACATGTATTTCACTGCAACTTACCTATATTCAAGACCTGTGGGGGAGTGAATTTGAAAATTTAAATATTTGTTTTAAAAAATGTGCAACACATTGTAGAAAGTTGCAGAATAGAAGCTTGCTTCCCTCTTAGCTTTTCACACATACGAGCACAAAAACACACACATACACACACATATGTATTAAATTCAGAAATCTTCTTGCACCATTAATTGTCTTGTAAGTAATTAGACACAAAGGAACTGAGGTTTATTGGCACTATTCTCTGTTCTTCATATCACTTTTCACAGGTGGTAATTTTGGAATTTAACTTGCATTGTATAACGCAGAGCAAAGAACAAGGGCAAAAATAGTGACATAGTTAGTCCTCTGGCATGTATTCAAAGGAACTTCCAATACAGCAACTAGCAAAATTGGTTTCAAAAAAGATAAATATGCATTCTCCACAATAAATTATACTGAGACATTGCACTTGCTTGAAAATATCGTGGTGAATGACTGTCTGTTAAAGATCACAGTGTTAATTACGAGCAACAGAAATCTGCAAAAAATTTGTTTTTCCTTCCTCCATCTGAGGGGGCAGCAACAAGATATAGTACTCTTCCAAGTCACTTGTAATTAAATTCTGGAAAACAGTCCTTGGATTAAAAAAAATGAACCAATTGAATGCATAATTCAGTATAAATGTAGTCAATTTGCTATTAGAAGTTATTCTGATAGTCACAAATATCTAAAGGAGGGAAAATGCGATTATTTTAATTTAATTTATTCTGTATTTCCCATTTATTTCCTGTAGAAGTGTTGTAAGCAGAACAGTTTTTCAAGAAAGAATTACAATGATATATTAAAAATACCAGATGAACCATACAATATGATTGAAATGCTGTTATATGCTGGTATGATATTATCAGTATTCAACACTGGAATTTTCTGCAGGGGAAAAAGGAAAAAGAGTAAGATCACAACAAGGATGTACTGTAAGTTCACTTATATCAGTATGTATAAGATTTCATAACGAAGCTTCTGCTATCTCAGTTTGATCATGGGCTGTAACATTTAAAAGAAAAGGATGATATGTAATATGCATAAAATGAAATTATTTTAACTAGAAACTATGCTGGATAGAAAGAATAATATTGTTGGATTAATAATACCACTTGTATTACAGACTTTACTGCATAGTGTCAATGGGTTTTCTTCATAGATGACTTCCTTTGTCAGGTGGAATTCTTCGGAGTTTAACGAAATATTTATTGAAACATCTGTTTCTGTTGGTATCTTCTCCTAAGCAATGTCCGGTATCACCAAAAGCTAAACCTAAAGAGGTTTGAAAGCTGCTGTAGTTTGGGATCATCAGTGTCAAATGGCACACCGAGTGCACTCTATAGACTGAGATAGGGGGAAAAAAAGAATTAGAGATACTGAAATGGAAATGAAGCTCCTGTAAAAGTGCAAGGAGAGATAGATTAGATTATCATAAATATTTTGGATTTTTGAACTGTTGAAGTCTATATGGACTAGTCATTAGCAACTCCACATTGAATGTGCTTTAAACATTTTCAGCAGTACAAAACAAAGCAGTCCTATATTTCTTGGTGGAAACAATACTGACACTGCAGGATCTCATTACTCTCATTTGCATAAATTTTACAGATCTATTAAGAAAATTAACAACTTCAGCAAAGCAATCATATCCTATAATTTCATGAAAACTGAATTTTACATCAGGATAAAAGCAGTTACACAGTACAAATAATTTTTTGAAAGCGATGCAAACATTTCTTACTCTATCCTATAATTATCCAGTCATGGAAACAGGAAAAGGAGAAAATTGTAAGCAAAGTATATTTGAATTTAAATTCCATTACAAAGCAGTTATAGTTTTTATTTTAACAGCATAGTAACGTAGTAATGAGACCCACAAAAATACATTGTGATACTGCTTAAAGTGCCTTTAAAAAAAAAAATCTCAAATCCCTTACTCAGAGAAGCTTTTATTTTCTAGAGCAATTTCAATAAACTAATTTATATAACTAGTATTCTTAAGAAATAATTTTGTGACCAGTCTGTCCTAGATAATAACCAAGAGATTTTTGTCCTTATGAAGTTCAATGGCATTAAAGCTGAGATTGCCTTGCCTATCCATAGAGCCTCCAGCTCCTGTCTGAGACAGATGAAAGGTGATACACAAGGTCTTGCGTAACCCACAAGGATGAATCAGATTTCACAGGGCAGCTAAAATGGTATTACATGTCTGTGATGAGTCAACTGAATACAACCATCCCAATAGTGCCATAGCTCATAGAAATTTGACAGTCCTCAAAGTGTCTTTATGGAAATCTTTAACAATTACTTTCATGAAAATGTGAAGAGGCCTGCAGTCAGCCAGAAACTTTCTTTATCATTTAAAGCATATATTTGTCCTAAAAATGATGGATAGGAACACATAAAGTCTAAAGATGTGGAATGTGGTAGAATAAGTATTTTTGAAAGACTCTAATATCTGAATGGTTTTGATTATTTTTTTCTAATCTGGAGTTTTTCAAATGTTAATAAAATATCTACCTTGATTTATTCTTTTAAAAAAATGTGTACTCCACAATCAGGTTATCCAGATGTGCTACCTATCAGGGATCCTTCTCTCTTGACATTGCAGGAACCAGCAGTTGTAATGCCAGTAAGTGGACTGCAAGTCCTCACGTCCCAGCAGGCACTGAACACACACGTGTGTGTGCACACACACACACACAAGTAGTGCAGAAAGCAGAAATACTCTGCCTAATAGAATGCACATATGGTGCTAGTGCCCTGTTTTATTGTGAACTAGTTGGTGTCCTTGATATGAGCTGGGATACTGCAGGAAAAGGACTCTGCTTCTGTGCATAATCTGGAGTGTTAAATGACAAGTAAAGCAACTCGACAGAATACAGGACCGGATCTAAAGATCCAGTCAGCAGCTGGTGGTAACAATTCCATATGTGAAAAAACCCAAATTCTTGTCATATTATGGGACTTTTGTTTCATTGTTCATATCCATAATTTTACCAAAGGTTGCACAGTCCCTCCTTGTAGAAAATAAATGAATATTCCTAAACAGCTAAATCTGAGAGAATGGCTTGACCATAAGAAGAAATGTAAAAGCATTTCATAAAAAAGCACAGAACGCACTACACCTACCTTACACAGGTCTGTGAGTGCTAATTGTCTGCATTTTAGCTAATCTGGTATACCTTCTGTGCTGTCACCTCTCTTAAAACAGTGTCCATTAACCAACTGTCTTTTGTTTCTCTTTACGTCTGCAAGTCAGTTTATGCTTTCAAAGACAGTAGGTTAATCCCAAACGGCTTCAAGAGTATCAAATTTGAGGAGTAGGCAGATGTGCCTCTGAAGCCCACATATTTAAATTCCCTGGTACAACTGTGTCTGGTGAAAGTGTTTTCAGGGGGACACCAGAAGTATACTTACCCCTAACAAGCAGCTCTGTCTCATCTGACACGGTATCCGCTGTAGTCTGAACCCTGCAACCGTATCTCCCAGCGTGCATCAGGAGGATGTTTCTGATCATTAAATCTGCAGAGGACGCTTGCTGAAACAGGAGTGAAGCGCCAGTTTAAAACTTAGTAAATCTGTGTTCAAGATAGTTCACAAGGGTGTTTTTGTATGGTTTGAGCAACTCTTGAATGCAGCTTTCATCTTACAAAATGTATGTACCCTAATACCCTCTTGTGAGGATTACCAGAACACTGCATTTATACCAATTATTAATAGGGATTAAAGAAGAGGATTTCAGGCTTTTAATAACTTTGAATTTGCTTAGAGCACACTGCGCATATTTGCATGTTCAAAGAGAATTATTCCAAACTAGCGGAAAGAAATTCATTAAGGAGATGAACAGAAACATTTCGGATGCCATCCTTGGTATTAGAAAAAGTCCGCTCAGAATTTCAGAGCTTTCTTCCTCTGCCTCTTTGGTACAATGTAGTGACATTTGGAATATGTCTTTCTACTGTGATGGAATTAAGATAACTTGAAAGATAATATTGATTGACTTATTAATGTAGAGGAAGTTAATATTAAATATTATTGAGAAAATATGAACGGATTCTCATCCTTCCTGTTGAATCTGTATGTATTTAAATCTGAAGTATGCAAAATGTATAATATAGAGAGTGTAAAGAGAGAATCAGTTAAAATTTTTATTTTTTAGAAGTCTATCAAACAGCAATTACAATGCCCCAAAACTATGAACAGAAAAGAGAAAATCTGAAAGTACAATAGACTTCTGGACAATAAATGGCTTTTGTTAAGAATCTCTGTATTATTTCATAAATTCTAGAAATAATATTAGATTTTGAATGTAAAAATACTCAAACTTACTGGAGACAGTAAGTGTTTCTCCATTAGATTTAGGGAACCCAAGTTCAAGAAAATAGTCACTAGTCAGGGAAACAGAAATCACACTGGCCACATGGTGTAGCAATTGCAGTTTACTTCCTCCATTATGTGTCCTAATAGAATGTAATATAATGTGGTATAATGTAAGAACAAACAATTTTGGCAAATTGCCAGAATTATTTTTGTTCATTTCAAAGCTTCTTTTTTTTTCTCTTAATAGTCAAATGGAAATAATTTTAATGTATTAACTGAGGGTAGATAAAACATCCTGCAAATATTTCTAAATTACCTCATCATTGCTAATTTGTAGAATATGTGAACGTCACATGTTAAAGTGTTTCAACATTGAAGTAAAATAGTTTGTGTAAGATTAATGATTGATTATATAATATATATAATTTTATTATTAATAATTTATTAATAATGTATTAATTATTTATTTTATAATTATATTATTAATATAATTATAATCAAAGATTCGGATATAATTATGTAACATAATATTATTTCTCATAATTATACAATATGCAATATATAAGATATAATTTTTATATAATAACATAACATTTATTTTATATTCTCTAAATATATATTGCATTATATAACCCCTGATTATACTATTTGACTATCCACTATTCCACTATCTAGAGTTTATGTAATACTTTATATAAAAGAGATACGGAATATATTACATCATTTATAGGACAGTTTAGACAGTAATATAATGTAATGCAATAATTATAATACAGCATGGTATATGATATATATTTATTATATTAATTTATAACTACTGTATATAACATATTGTATATCAGACGTTATATATTAAACATTAGAATTGATTAATATGTAGCTACTATAATACAATGTAATATAATGTAATACTGTAGATTATATATTATATCCAAGTATTGATATGCACCTACTCGTTGTTTCACTGTAAGAAGAATTTACTGAGTGTAGGCATTTCCCTTCTCAGATTTTGTTTACTTTACTAACCAAGGAAAGACTGACAGTCTTCCCTTGAATTATATGTTTCTGTCCCATACAATGGTTCTAATTTGAGTAAATTTGATCCTGAGTGAGTAGCATTGTACCCTGCATTCAAAATAGAGCCTTACTAGGGATGTAAGCGTGTACACTTCTCTAGCTGTGCTGGAAATTTGTCACTGACTTCACCTAGATTCATATTTGCTTAGTTTTTTTTGCACATACTTATTCTGTGCTCATGTAGATTCACTCAGATCTTTATTCTTCTCAATCATTTGAAATTTAGGAGCTTCCAATTTATAACCAGTGGTTCATGTGTGCATGACCTTGTGCTTTGCAGTATTACATTTCTTGTCTGTTCCCATCTGTTATTTTCATCATCTACTGTATTATTAAGATGTTCAATTTTGTACCATACAGTTGTCATTTGCATACTTTTGTGTCTCATGCCAAGGTCATTAATGACAAGAGGAAATAGGATTCAATTCAAGACCCAATCTTCCATAATTGAGTGTTTTCTTTTTAGACAGAAGAATTCCTTTTCAGCACATCTTGGCATACCTTCTTCAGCCAATCTTCTCTTCATTTGCATTTTTGGAACCAAAATTGCCATAATATTCAAGATAGCACTAAGACAAAATCTTTACTGAAGGGTATTCACATGCAAAGAAGGAAAAGACAGATGGGACATCAAGGTTGCCTCCGAGACCAGAGTGAATATGGGCATGATCTATAGCTAAATAACTGTAGATCTAAGAACGTGATTGCTGTGGGAGTGTTTTTCCTTCTGAAGTGGCCTAGATAATGATGTCGCTAGAGGGAAGATACTCAAACCAGTCAGGCCATAATGCAATTCCTATATTCTTGCTCTGGCATATCAGAAATCACAGCAGTGGAAAAGAATATCTGAGTAATTTACAGCTCAAAATGCAAAAGAAGAGCACACACTCCTATGAGGAGTTAAATTCAGGATATATCATTTTTAACATCTAACACAGCAGCATTTACTAGCTATTGAAACATGGGTTGCTTGAGATGATTAGTGATCTTTGTACAAAGCCTTAGTTATTAGAAGGATAACACCACAATCAGTCAACATTTGTCCTCTCTTGAAGGTAATTTATATTTAATGTCTGTTTTGTTGCTAAGTGGGAGGAGTAGCATAATGGATAGCAACTGTCTGATTTCATTGCTCAGGAGCTGTTAAAAACCTTGGCTGTCACTCTAACTTCCAAAGGGTTCATGACTGTGTGAATCCTAATATTCTTATCAGGAAAAATATATGTATTTCATCTGCACACCTGTGTAACTGGGCAGGCAAGCAGCAATTGAAAGAATCATTGCTGTAGGTGGAGAGCAGTGCAGTACAATAGATCCCAATGAAACACTCTTATTACAGGATAAGAGGATGTGCAGCCCGCATTGCTGAGGATGTATGAGTGGAAAGATATTAAACTCACTTTGTTTAATACAGATAGATATATGCTCAGACATTAGATTCTTGATCACCAGAAATAATCAGACATGTTAGCTTCCATTTAGAAAAGCAGGAACTATGTTTGACCAGGACCTCTAAAAAAATACCACATTACTGCTGTTCAGTGGAATTTATAAAGTGATCTTTATTAATTTTAGAGACCACTCCAAGTCTTGGAAGACAGATTATTTTGCTGAGTAGTTTATCCTGTAATGAGAGGTTATATGCAGGAGTTATAGGGTCTGGAGGAGGTTAAACTGATGTGCTGGCCTTCTAAGTCTTATAAAATTCTCTGCACCTTGTCATTGCAGTTGGTGCTTAAACTTGAGCAATTACAATTCAGTTTAAAAAAATCTGCTAAGTGGGAATGCAGCAGAGACTCCATTAAGAAAAGTATTTAAGGTCAGAAACTTTGTCTTTTGCTTTCAGTTTTCTCTCAGTGGAAAACGACATGATATTTCAGCAAAAGCAGAGACATACCCTCCCCTTCGGAGAAGACAAAAACTGTGTGACGTGGATGTAAACAGTGTAGAAAGACCTCTCACTTGGACTGAAATGAGTTAGAACAGCCTGGTGTATCAGAAACCATGTGGTCCAAATTTTATTCAAAGCTAAAAGTAGTGATGTTTAAATTTCTTTCCCCACATTTAAGTTTTGACCCTATTAAGGGTACGTTTTTAAAAGCTGCTTTTTACTTCACTAATTTTATGCTCTTCTGTGGCAGGGAATATTTTGCAAGAAGTGCACTATTTCAACGTAGCATTTTATTAGAAAAATCCATATTACTTCGTATTCTCAGTATCATGTATTACCCATTTAATTAAGCATCATAAGTATTTGTATTTTTTCAATATAAACTTCTACTGTGTGAAATATATCTTGTATTTAACTGAAGTTAAACTTAAAACAAAGCAAACCAGACAGGTTCAACAACTAACCTGCAATGATTTTCAGGAAAGCTGAATGTAACCTTCAAGGTCAGCATCGGCTATGGACCTACTGTAACATTGAACACACTGCTAGTTTTCATTAAGCAGCAAATAAATAATAATACTTATATCAGTGCTATCTGTCATGACTAGTGTTTCTCTCTAGGACAACAAATTATTGTGTCATTCATATTAGACACCCAAGCATTCAATTCATCATGTTCTGGGCAGCTTCAGCACTGAATGCTGTGTCAATTTAAGGCTCTCTTTGCTCCACTGTGGCATATTGTTTGAGATCATACTCATGTCTTCAATGTTATCTAATTAACTTTATTTGTAAGGTATGGCTTGAAACAATTTTTCGCAGAAATTGGTGTCATCTATGCATTATCATTTGCTTTTGATGTGGAGATACTTCCCCAAACTCAAAAAGGCCCCAAGGAACACATAATATGCATACTTTGCTCAGTAAGAATCAACTAATTGGATTTGTCTTTTACACTCATTGTCCTAATGCTGTGGATTTGCAGAGAAAAAAAAAGACAACTTTCAGAGAATTTACTGTTGGGGAATTAATACATCTTCAGCCATCCCACATTCCCACAGAGAGGAAGTTGTATGTGGATTTTTTTCTCTTTCTATTTCATAAATGCTAGGAGGTTGTGAGTTGCTTTGCAATACAGTAACTTTTACATATGGGTCTTCGAGTGAAGAGAATGAAATTTATTCTTCCTGGAAGAGTGAGTTCATTGTCCTGAGCCAGTTGCTAGGAAACCTCTTTGTTAATCTGTCCATTCATTTGCTGAGTTTTTAATCTCTAGACCAAGGTGCTCCATTCAGTACAAAACCTTTTCTTCCAAAGGCTTTGCACACAAACAATCTCTAATCTATCTGCATTTGAAACAGAGCTCACAGTTACACCCTGCTGCACTTTCTTAACATTTAGTAAGTCTGTTGTTCCCTTCTCCCTATGTCTTCCACAGAGGAATTACACTTTGGGTTGGTTATTACATAGTCTATCACATATGTTCAAAATACAGAATCATACGCAGAAAATATATATGAGTTATCATTCTCTTGTCATTGTATCAATCCCAGCTTTCATTTAATCTGCTTCTAATGTTGCTCATTTTCCACATGGATTGTGATACCTCCCTCCCACACTCCAACTGCAGTTCTTTGAATGTAGCTCTGATTTATCTTGGAAAGCATGTTCATAATACTGAGTAGTCAATAAAGATGACGTGGTGACCTGCAGCTCTCAGCTTCTGCACTGCAAAGGCCTGAGGACAAGAAAGTCTGCCTATTATAGTGCAGATGATTCAGTTTGGGAACGCAGCCTGGGCAACATACAGTGAAAACTGTTTCTTTACTTGGGAAGAATATGTCTAAAAAGAGTACTGAGACAGTACAAATGATCATGATTGTACAAAAGCTTAAATCATTGGGGGAAAAAAAGAGTGAACAAACACTGATTGCCATTGTAGGGAAACTTTAATGATGAAAGTCTAAGGGGTGTTCGAGTAATTTCTTTACTATTATTACAGGGGTTTATCAAGGCTTGCTGGTTGCCATCTATGTCTCTTGACAGTGAGAGGTGAGGGTGCTTTCCTACAAAGTGGGTTCTATACAGGAGAGTGCTTGGGAGGCACTAAAAGCTTGAAAAGGGTTATATTCTGTATAAACTGAGAACAGTAAAACAATGGTGTGCAAGCAAACAGGTCTGAGATTTGATCCTAAACAAGAATGACCTGGGTTGTTCATGATATCTTATCCAACTTAAATGATTATTTAAAATATATGGGTGTTATTATATATAACATATGGGTTAGTGAATTCCTGACTCATACAATATTTTATTTAGCAAAACAGACTTTATTAATGAAATTCAGTTAGATTAAATTGAATTTTTTTCTGACAGTTGATTTTTGCCATATTTGAAGAGCAATGGAGTTTATTGTTGGTGAATTTATCTGAAGCAAACTAATCGTCATACAGAATAACCTCATGGCAATGCTATCTTTGCACCATCAACATTAAGTGAAAAAATACAACACAAGAATTTTATTTACATTATGCTGACAATTTATATGTACATTATAATAGATTTTTGGCTTCAAGCCAGATTTTGTCCATAATGTGTTTAGGAGAATTTAAGTGCCATTTCATGCAAATTCTCAGGTTTGAACACATCACACATGCATCTGTGTCCTGCTTATGATGATTATAAATTACAAATATTTAATCTGCTAAGAAGCAGCAGATTTCTCAGTTGATACAGTGATAATGGAAAATTATATTCTGAGTTCTGTGTTTTAATCATATAAGCACATTTGGAATAAAGAAGATGAAATTATTGTTATCATGCTTTTTGTAATTAATGGTATGTGGTAATTTAATAACAGTACTATAGTAGTATTCAGGTTCATGCAGGTTCACTGAGAGATACCTGATAAAACATAAGTTGCCTTTTCCCTGTCTATAAGAAGTTAAAATAATGGGTTTCAGGTTTGTGATGTCATAAGAATCTTCCAGGGAAAGTGTAGACCCTTCCAGTGGTAGTATTTTTTTGCAGTTTGCATTGACAAGGCAAGAATTATGAAAACAGTTGTTTTGAGTGAGCACTGGTGGCTGAGTGTATGTCAGAGTGATACAGGATTGGCAGTGGATAGGGAGAATTTGAGTCAGCTTGAGATGCTGCAAGTGCATCTCCAGTGCAGCTCGAATTGGTGCAAATGAGTTTGATTAATTTTACTGAGAGAAGGGAGAAAATCAGATGAAGTTAAATGAGTATCAGAAGTCAGGTAGCATGTCATATAATGGGGTAGTCTTGTGACATCTAGGGATTAAAGAAAACGTAGGAAAAGCATTGAAAATGGGGAGGAATGAGAAAAGAGATAGGATATGAAATGGCAAGTTTCAGGACAGAGATGTCCACTACACTCATGTTGCTAAATTCATGTTCTGTATCAGAGATGTTATCACCAGGAGACAAAAGGAAGAAGAGACATAATACTATGTGGTAGCTGTGCTTCTGTTCAGAGGTGCAGAAAGAGGGGAAAAAAGAGCATGGTGGTACAGATATGATTGGAGTGGAAGGGTGGTGATAGCGATGAAGATAACATATATTAAAACAAAACCCATATGGGACAAGTGTGCCATTTTGACAAGATAGCAAAACAGGGAGCACAAAAAGCAGACATGTGATTGGGCTTTCAATAATCTGCTGCACAAAGAGTGTTGTGACATCCTTACATGGCGAGAGATTTATTAGCAGGGTCTGTAGATGGTGGCACACACCAACTCTAGCAAAGAAAGCCAACTAGGTAGAAATAAAAGAACTCAATGAGGAGAGAGAGAAAAGGAAAATGGAAGACTCTTCCTGGTGGCCAGCCAGAAGGAGCATTCCCCTCTTGAGGCTCCCTCCAGTGCAGTAGGTGACAATGAAAAAGACGATGATGATAATTTTTTTCCTCATTTTTCCCTCCTAGTGTTGCAATCTTTTCTTTGGTACCTACTTAAACTTCTTATTTATTAACATAAATTGGAATATGTTAATTAAGAGCAGTTGTTGTACAGTGATTGATTGTTAAGTTTCTGAGTACATATATTGCTGGATAATATTTATGAAGTATTTATATGACCAATATCTACTTCATTGCACACAGTAGCTTGGTTTATGAAAGAAGAGACTAAGAAAGGGGGCGAGAGGCAGGGGTGAGTTTCAGGAAAGTGGGAGCTTCTCATGACACTTCTCTGTAACGACACAATTGGGGTTTTCAGGTGCAAGGCCTCAAGAACAGAATCACAAGATTAGCAGTGCAAGAGAGAAATACTGCTGGGAAAGTTCTGGAAAACAATGCCACAGCAGTTTGGAGAAAGGCTGCAGACCTGCATGTGTAAAACAGGTAGCAGAGCTGTAAATGGAAAGCTGGAGCATTAGGAAGGCTGATATTGATCAGTTGTTCAAACAATCAGCTGTGCTGTTATAGCCCAGGATAACACTGTGCCAAGCAGTTAAATGATCCATCAGCTGCAAGTAAACATGGAAAAAATGGACTGTCATGAAAAACCTTTTATTTGTCCCAAGATTTTTTGTGTTAGAATGTTTCTTGTAAACAAGGGAAAGTACAAAATACCTTAAAAGAATAAACCAGTGTAAAAATTATCTGACTGTATTTAATGACCTCTTTATTACAATAATTTTTTAATAGAAATTGGTATTCAGAAATGTTAAGAGGCTCCCATATTCCAAAATGAGTTGCTATCTCCAAAATAAAATTAAATAGAGGAGATCATAGAATTGTTAAGGTCAGAAAATACCTCTGAGATCATCGAGTTCAAGACAGCATCAGTGTTCACCACTAAACCATGTCCCCAGCTGCAACATCCACATTCCTTAAGAACAGTTTTTTGGCAGTCTGTTCCAATGCCTGACCATGCTTTAAGTGAAGAATTTTCTCATAATATTTAATCTAAATCTCACCTGGCAAACTTGGTAAACTCCTCTCATCCTGTCACTTGTTAGGTGGGAGAAGATACCAATCCCCACCTCACTACAACCTCCTTTCAGGTGCCTGTAGAGGGCAATAAGGTCCCCCTTCAGCCTCGTTTTGTTCAAGCTAAACAAGATAAGACATTACTTTCAACTCTCTCCCTTTCTCTCTAGTCATAGCCAAAACCACAAGCACTTGCATGCACAAGTTTTGTGGTTCGATTCCGTGAAATGTTTGGAGTGTCTCTAACACCGCATGATATAGATTCAATCAGTTCACTAGAACTGTTTATGTCCTGGAAGCAACAGGTAGTAAAGTGCAGTATTATACTGTGGCCTTCATTGGTTTTGGATTTTGGTTTGTAGTTACCAGTCACAAAACACAAATTCCAGGAATCCTTATTCCATTTTGTACCCTCCCTAATTTACAAGAAATCTGTATTACCAAAACACAAGATAATTTTTTTATTTTTAAACTGCTTCTGATCACTCAAATATATAACTCCAGTAGTGTGACAAATGAGCAAAAGCCGGTAATGAGCATAGGGCTGAAATATCTGGAGATCTGAGTTGACAGTAATAGCTATGTACAGCCACTTCCATCAGCCGGAATGGATTGTGACAAACAGTGAAACAAATTGATAGCAATGAGGTGGATATGGCAGCTTTACCCTGAACAGAAATTCTCTGTGCATAGAGCATGTATCTTCTACAAGACTTCTGACACCTATTGCTCTTATCCTCAAGTGGCAAGGAAGGAAGATATTAAATAAATTCCTATTTAATTAGCCTTGTTTGGGTTTACATCAGATAAAGAGGAAAGACATTATTATTAACAGCCTGCTGCTTTAATTGATTCCATGTAGTGTAGAACTTAGCACTGCCTGTTTAGAAAATGCTTAGCTAATTTTAATCTTAACTTCTAAAATATGTTTAAAGTACTACAAAAACCCAAAGAGCAACTTGAAAATATTAGGAAAGGTGCAAATTTATGCATTCCCAAAGGTTCTAGGTTGTAAGATTGAAGTCTCCAGTGCTAGGCAATACTTAAATGCATTGTCCGATCTTTATCTGGCCTTTTTTAAGTGAAACAGTAGATGTCAATTCGCTTCCATGTGAACAAATGACCACTGTAAAATATAACATGGCAAGTTGTGCTTATTGCTTCCCATGGTGGCAGTTTCAGTTAAGATCAAAGACCAAGGAGATATTGAGACTAAATCTCTTTCCTGAGTCTGAAAAGTACTCATGCGGGTCAAGGTGAGGGACACAAGAGCAATGCTGCTGCTTACCAGGCTGTGGATAACCACAGTAAATCATTTTGCTTGGCTGCCATAAACCCAGTATTGGCTTTCAAACACAGAGTTGGAATGACAATAGTTGGATGAAAATCTACTGGCAAAATCAGATGGTTTTAGATAGAAAAGGGATGCCTCCATGAGAAAATTAAGGTCAATGGTGATCTTAGAAAAGAAAATTTTGAATAGAATTTTGAATAGGGCTTCTATATTTAGCACAATGGAGAGAAAAATCAAAGTTATCATAATAAAAATAAACAGGTCCATATTTTCTGTGCTCATGTGCTCGCTAGAAGGAAATTTTAGAAATTCAGACTTCCATGCAAAATTATTTCTGTTAATAACACAGATTATCCCTCACAAGACCCTAAAATGTTAAGTCTTTTGTTGCACAAAGGCTTCACTGACACTAAAATATTCTGGGTTTATATAAGCCTTTGCATTATTGTTCTTCTACCAAATGTACTGTGGAGTTACATATACACAACATGTGGAATGTTTTCCTTTCTTAGATTGCAGTCTGTGGCTGTCAGTCCAGTGGAGTTCAGTTGGTCCCTTTTCTTTAATATTCCCGTCATGCACAGCTTTGTTGACCTTGAGATCCTTCCTATGCTTTTTTTTGCCAGGCAAGTCCTTGAAGTACCTAAATTGCTATAGGTACTAAATCCTTGATAGCTCTGAATAACAGCAAATACACCTGCAATTTGTATAAAAATTACTTCTGAGTATGAAAAATGATAACATTTTTTGGTACAGAAGCTAGATATAATTTAAAAACAAGCAAAGCAATATGGATTTTTAAGAGAAGCTTTTCCTTTTAATTGTAATTGCTAGCAAGCCTGCAATTTTAGCAAGTGAAAATTTATCTACAGGCCAAACAAATGTTACTTTGGTGATAGCTTTTAGAACACTGCATTAAGCATCAGGATGCTCATCATACTTAACACCTGGGTCTGCCACAATGAAAGTATGAGTAATGCAACCAGTGATGAGAGGTTTACAGTGGTTTTGTTATTAACAGAACCCATTCAAATGATGTTCAATTTGTCAGGCTTTAAAATGAATAAACAAACCCAGGCAAACCCGAATATATTTTTATCTGACAAAGTATCAGTGTGTGCAGAAAATATGGATGTGTACTTCTGTGACTATATGCACACAAAGGATATAATTTTTCTTAAATATACTCCATTAAAAAGCATTTTGTTCAGGATCAACTTGTGCCACTTAAAAATGTTGTGTTCAGAACAGCAAAATTAGTTCAATTAAAAGGCTTATTGAATTAAACTCAAATTTTAAAAAGCAAACCCACCACCAAGTGAATACAGTATGACTTCCATAAAGGGAAGCAGAAGAATAAATTGATTATAGCTGAGAAGACTTTTAATGCAGTTAACTTTGCTACATTGTACTCAAATTAGATACATTAAGTTTTAAAATTTCCTGACCCTTGTGAACTTCATTTTTCCCTGTTAACATAGCATGGACATTTGATTTACATTTCATTAGTGAGAAGATTGAGCTAAATGACTGTAGATTCTATTTCCAAACTTGTTCACATTAAAAGATTTATTTCTACTAAGAAAAGTTCAAACCATTTTACATGAGACAAGTTTGAATTACTTTATCAGATAATTGATCATATGAAACTCTTTTTGAATCAAGCGGTAACATTTGGAATTGGTATGCATATTTTTTCCATATAATTCTTATTGACTTAAATAATGTTTGCACAGTTAGAACGTTCCTCATACAGGGGAGCTGATAAATAAAATATAGTCCTTGCTATTGAGATGTTAAAATACACACTAGGCAAGTAAAGCATTAGGAGGTGAGAGAATTTCAACAGCCATGTGATCTGTGAGAAAGATATCAATGCTTATAGCAGCATCCTTTCTATATTAAAATCAGCAGAAGAACATACGTAGGATTTGATGAAAACTCCTGGTTCCCTCACAAATATTATCAGATACCTCACTAATAATAGGATGCATTACTTTAAACTTAACATCTTCATGATAAAAACTACTTGGAATGATTCTGGTGACCTGCACTTTTCACCTACTATAGCTAATATTTCTTTCCAGGGATACTGAAACCAGTTATCTTTCAATTTGGCCAGAATTTGGTAAATGGGAGACATATAAAAGCATGCAAATTTCTATCCGTTCACAGCACACAGATGACAAGCGCATGGTCACTTACTGCCTTGATGCTTTCAAAGTGTCCACCTTCTTTTTCGAAGTCAATTGGCTGCCCATTGAGAGTCCAGTAGAAAGTGACATCAAGTGTGTTGTCATGAAGGGCTTTGCAACTGAGGACAATGCTTTCTCCAACTGTTAACTCTATCTTCTTGGGAGTCAGCTCTATTCTTGTAGGTTCTTGAAATATAGGATTAGGAACATTTAGATTAAGCCTACTTACAGTGCCAAATAATATGATTGAGTACTGCTTATTCTACTCAGAGCTTACATTTGCTGTTTTCAAATACACACTGTCAAATACTGACCTATATTCATAGTGTACACTGAGATATGGCAGTCGGGATCAGAAGGTACAGACAGTTTCATGGTCACAATAAGGCAGAATCCTAAACAACAATCTATAGGACATCTGATATGGATTAATTAATTAATTGTATTAGTTTCAGGAAAAATTACTAATTTATCTTTTTAAGGCTACAGCACCTTGAATCTTGTGATAGCATGCAAATGTCAATTTTGTCACATAAAATAAAAAAGGATGTTTCCTGGATTACTAAATATAGGGAGAAGCTCGAAAAATGAAATCAAAAGACCACCTACAAACAAAATCCATAATGACATATGAAGTCAGCTGAAAAATGAAAAAAAAGTATGGTTTAGAAATGAACTGCACCTCAGTGGTTTGATTATTGTTACTCTTTTAAGGAACTACCTTTAGATTTTATATTGGTACAATTATTACTTAAATCCCAAGGTTTGTTCTCATGAGGAAAAAGATAGGGGTAAGAGAATTCCTGAAGCTAAAATATGTTAAAAGGGATATTGATTCTTTTACTCATAGAATTATTTATAATTTGAGCAATTTAATATCTATATACTAATTTTTCTGACCCATCTATGCTATAACAGCTCGAGTATGCAATCTGATGCAGGAATACAGTGTTTGACCAGATGGAGTTCAGTCCCCCTAGCTTGTTGGAAATGCTTTTTTGTTCTGCCTCTACAGTCCTGTTGTATGGTTGGTTGGGGATTCTAAAATCTAAAATATTAGTCAAGATAAATCATAATTATCCTCACAATATTTCTTCATACCTTTAACAGATACTGATGCAATGATTTCTGCAGATCCAAATATATTTACACCTTGGCATAAGTACCGTCCTTCATCAGACTTGGAAGCATTCAGGATTCGCAGGCTCCCATGTGGAAGAATAGTTATCCTGAGAAGGATAAATAGATAAATATATAAATATCTCTCCCATCCGAGTAGCCAAATTCCATGCTGATATCTTTTAGACATAATAAACAGGACTGAGACTGCTGCCTCTGTAGAAAAGGTATGATGAAGATGATAGCTGGATTAACTTCTGTTTCAAAAAATTTCAATAAACCCATTTTACTCCTCCTTCCTTAATTCATAATTGTCATGGAAGCATCAGTGAATTAGTATCCTTTGACATTTATCAGTAGTGAATTTTAATGAAACTTTTGTGAAAAAGTAAAACAGGTAATCCTTCATAATTTGTCTTTAAAGTTTCACTGCTATATTATTGTCAAATCACATTTCAATATCAAGCACAGACTATTCCATTTGTAAAAAAAAAAAAGACCTTAGAAATCAGGTCTGAGAAGAATGGAAAGCAAAATTCAAAAGAGGATTAGAAAAACACTCCATTAAATTAATTGTATCTGGTCAAAATATGATTTATGGCACTGCTACACAGCGAAGCAGAGGGACAAACAATTTCTGCTTTATTGTAGATCGGCTTCTATTTTTACCTTTGAGTCTGCGTGATTGCAGCACCACTGCACCTGTTGGCAAGTAACCCCACTGAAGCATCCCATGAGAAATGTTGTTCAACCATTCACATTGAGGAGTTCACAATTTTGGCTTTGTTTACACAACATTAATCATACAGTCCATGAAGATGCATGAAAATTAACACTTTTTTGCTATTCTAAGATGACAAAGAACCTGAATTTATTCTGTCTTAAAGCTGCAGCCCTGGAAGAGCAATAAATGATCATTACTCCGTCCCTGACAAAGAACTACAAGCCTAAAAGGAAAATGGCAACTCTTACATGGCATTTAAGCCACACCCTTGCAGGTGTTGTGTATCCCTTCCCAGGTTACATAGTGGTTACAGCTCTCTCAAAGGTCTTGGGAGATGTAGGCTGGAAACCCATCGGGAGGCAGGAGTACCAAAAGCAGATAGTCCTCAGCAAATGCTTTCAGGTATTCCATAGAAGTGGAGGACGAGATGGAGTCCTTCCTTTTCCTGTATTTGAAAACTAAGGTAAGACCTAAGTAGGTGGGTGGCTCTTCCACAGCCATGGCTGGATTTTAAGATACACCTCGCCAGAGAGGACTTTCTATTTGTTACAGTAGTAACTGACACTCCTTCTGCTGGGAGACACCTGTTGAATCCATGATCAGAAGTCATTGAGGGTGCAAGGTTGTGGTTTAATCTTGAGAAGTATTTAACCAGGAATACGGTACCTTCAACAGGTCTGTGTTGGGCTCTTCAGCAGCCAAAAGAGGAAAGGAATTCCCTTTCTAGGTTGGATGTGTTAACATGCAAAGCTGAGCTACCTTTGATTTATGCTAGGAATGATTTACCAAAGGCTTAAGATTCAATAATGTGCTCAAACTAAAACTAAATCACTAATCTGAGAATGCATA
>JAWWEU010000001.1:40306536-40339591 GCA_035583155.1 Acropternis orthonyx | reverse complement strand
GAAAAAGAATAATATTCCCTGTTTTCTGACTGTGGAAAAATGATGGTTTGTCATCTGAGGTTTATAAACATTGAGGTGGAGAAAACAGAATTTCATTCCAGTGAAAAATGTGCTTCTGTTCACTTCAGGTGTGAAACCCCTCACTGCTCTCTGCAGAGAGATAGAAGGAAATAATTGCTTCAAAAGTGAATGGTGCAGAGGAAGGACATGACAACTCTCAGGTTGCCTAGTGCAACATGAGAATGCATCTCCTATCTTGGTCTAAACAAATATACGTCATTATTTAAGTCACATTATTTGTCTAAAAGTAATTCTATAGGAAACATATTTATACTAGCAAATGCCTCAGAGTTTTGAGGGTTTGAATTCTTTCCCAGCAAATAAAAGGGCCTGAAATTTTGTTATGATATATCACACCTTTGAAGAAACACTTGCTTTTGAAACTGACAGGGATGCAAGCTTCCTTCATTTTCTCTTGATGTAAGTTTTGTTTTCCTATCAGGATGTTCAATGTTCCTATCAAGGTGTTCAATGCTCTGAGGACATCTTATCATTTGTATGACAATAGCCTTTGCAGAACAGTAATAGTTTTCATCAATATACTGTCAGGATGAGACAAATGAAAAGACATTCCTCTAGTGTTTGCAAATTATAAAAGCTTATACACAGTTTAAATCCTGATATAAAACTGTTTTTCATTCTGAGATTGGAAGAAAAGGTTAGATGCATTTGGAAGATTAGCTAATGAATCTTATGTATATTATCAGTTATGTTTCTGTTTAGCTAAAACCTCTTGCTATCCATGAAGAAAAGAGTAACTGCACAATCAAAGGAATTGCAAACACATCTGCTGGTGAATTATTTGACTCAGAAATTAATAAATTAATACTTTCCTTAAAGTGCCTAGCACTCATCTGTTTGCATTTTTTTTTTTTTTTTTTTTTTTTTTTTGTGTTTTGGAAAAAAGCCAGAGGCCTGGTTATGATGCAAACTGAAATGCTTTAGTTATTCACATAACACTTACTGCACACAGCAGGAACATAGACTTCCCCTCCTTCCCTGCCAGTATCTCTCAGTCACAGGGAGACCACCTGTGCAGCATGTCTACATATTTTATTAAGAAAATAGCATTGAAAAAAGTTTTTTACCTTCATGAATAAAAGGGAAGGAAAGAGAGGAGAATGGGGTTGGGGTAGAATTAAGGGTAATTCAGGAAAATACCCCAACCCTGAATTATTAACAAAAAAGAAACTGAGGGAAACATGATGATAGATGAATGAATAAAGAAAGGATGCACAAGAGATCAAGATGATAGTTTGGAGATTATTGTATTTAAATATAAGAAAAACTCATTATAATCACATAAAGGAGACATTGTCCATATAGTGTCTCTGAAAAAAAGTGTCATGTGAAATTAGTGTCTGTAGAAAGGAGTCTTCTGTCTAATAACATGAAGAAAAAGAGGTGAGCATTAATGTCTTGAAGTCAAAAAGCATGTTGGCTTAAGATCAATTACAACAAAGATTTTAGCAATAATTGTTTGGAAAGAATAATCAAGATATAATAGCAAATAGATGTGAGGTAAAATTCAACATGACTTAACTAAAGTACACTGAATTAGATTGACATTTTATAATATTTAATAGGAAGAAATATTTTCTAGAGAAAATAAAATCAGATTTGACCTTCCATGGATTTGAAGCATGATTTTCATTCTGGAATTCACATGACTGGTTAAATAGGTTTAATACAGAAATTAAAGATTGTTAAGAAACTTGTTGAAAGGAAGCAAATTTTCTTTTTCTGAAAGAAAAATTGGTTTTTGCACTATTATTTTATTTTTCCAAATTATGAGGATAAAAAAAGGGTCCTAAAAATTTGATTAAATTTACAGTTCTTTGACACAGCAAGGTCAGCATTTCAAATAAGAGAGCTTTGATAATTGAGCACTAGACTCATAGAAAAGTAGTTGATGTGACTCTGAACTAATAGAACCATGTAGCAAAGACAAATGCAACCCTAGAATATATCAGATACCAACCTGCAGCTCATTATGGAAGCATTAATACATAAAGTGCTGAGGAAATATAATAAAGAATACAGGACAATTTTGATCATAGGTAGTCAGAAAGAGTGATTCTAACCAAGCTGGCAGTCAGGAGGACCAGAGAGGAAATAAAAACTTTTATTCTAGAGACTGGTTGTAATTAAAGTTAAGGTGTCTGCATGTGAAACGAGTTTATATTTTGCATTTAAATTCATGGATCTTGCCACTATTGGAACCTCCATTAAAAGTAAAAAAGTAAAAATGTATAGGTATTGAATTCACATTGTAGATCTCTACATTTTGATATCCCAACCTGGAAGTGAATCTCACCTTCAAATCTTGATTTAGTTCCCCAAATACAAGTTCCTGTTATGATATGACATCATTTGGGACAAAATCCCAGATGCTGCATGATTTGGAAATTAATTTCCCCATTGCCCCCACTTGCTGTGTCTTTGGTTTGTAAAATGAAGCATGTGAGCACATGAATTTCAGTTAATACTGAACTGGGAAGGATGCTTGAGGAGTGAATTGCTTTTCAGCTACAAATATGCATCTGTCCGTGGAATGGGACTAGAGCTCTTCCAAAGAGAAACTTTGGAGAGTGGGCAGTGTGGATAGTGTCAACCTTTTGCTTTTCCTATTGATCGATGTTACCTGCCCTTTGCAATAAGACACCTGCACTGAGCTGACAAATATGACAGAAGACCTCTGAGAGGATGTAAGTGATTAGATCAGAGACACAGAAATAATTAACCACAAGCTTCACTGCCCATGCAGTTAAAGCCCACAACAAATTAATAACTGAAAGAGCTAAATTGAAATTGAATGTGAATTTCAAAATTAATCTTATATGCATATCATAATTTTCCAGATTGTATCAGAAATAGTGCAGTTGTTGGATGCACAGTTTGAAACACCTGTGGCTTTCTTGTCCAGAATACCAGCATGTTTGGACATACATGTTAGCAGGTGTTTCCATAATGTCAATTTTGCTAATGACAACATAATAAACTGGCTTCAGAACTGTTGCAAAGCCATAGAACATGAGTGAGAGTGTAAATTTCCTTCTCTAAAGCTTAAGGATTGGATTCAAATTAACATTGGAAGGCTGCAAAATGCTCAATAACTATAGTTTTTAGACAGTATTTTCAAATTATTATTTTCACTGTAAAAATATTTGCAATCTATTCAAAGTTTATGTTCAGCAGTAATACTTTAGACTGGAAACATTCTTGGTACCTTTGTTTAAACAAAAAGGCATTAGCCACTCAGATCAGTAATTTTGTTAATTTTATTCTTTTACCAATGAAGCATGTACTGGGGAGAGTAAGGTCCTTGATAAAGATTGTATTGTTTTGCCTAGAATGATGAAATTCCATGCTGTTTGCATATGGGATATTGATGTGAATAGAAAGCTGTTTTCTGAGACCAAGCGTCTGCTAAGAAGCTGATGGATGGAAATTATGCTCATAGGAAATGTTGGATCTTTGCTTATAGATGGTGTTTAGAAGTCTCTTATTTGCCAATCTGAGATGCCTTCTCTTAATCACTTCTGACTGACAGAGGTAAGAAAAAGTGCTGATGGGCATGAACAGAGTGGAAGTTCCCCACAAACATGATTAACAAAATTCAAGTTCCTTTAATTCAAGTTCCATGTGATTTAAAGAAGATGAGTGAGTAGGGTATGATATGTGAGAGTTGCTCATATGGGGAGTTTTACATAATTAAAAAAAAACCAAAACGCTTTATTTTCCAGTATTTTGATTAAAATGTAGCAAGTTTTTTCCTTCCTGTTGCTTTATTTACAGAAAACTTGTGAGCATGACTATAATCTTTGGCCTTATGTTGAGGAGGAGTAAGAAATAGGAAATACAGACAGCATTGTTCTGGTATAAAAAAGGGAGATCTATTCTGCCCACCATATTATTGTGATTATTTTCCCTTTGATCAATTCTTAAGTATAAATGAAATTTATTAATAGTGTAGATACTTTTATTGTTACACTGTCTTACAGAAATAATATGGGTTCATTAATATCCGGTACCATTCACCATAGAAATGCTCAGATACAATTTGCAGTTAGTAGAGGACATACTGTTGTATGTTAGAAATTGATGTTGGAAATTTTTATCCCTCTTTATCACCAGGGACTGTTTTACCTTGACCCACTGGGGCCAGGATGTGCTTCTGTTCTCCCTATCACACATAAAATCAGTGAGCAGAGACTTCCATCAAGATTAAGATAATGAAAAGAGGAAACTCTCATTTTCATTCTGTTGCATCATTTATAGCAGATTCTCAGAAACAGATGTCTTCATGCTGTGGCTAGAAATTGTTTCTGGATGCTGAAGGAGTTGAGGAGTTGAGGCAGCAAATGTTACAATGGCTACACAACCTTCAGGATTTTACTGAGGACTTGTTGGACACAGTGTCTGGATCTTAATAGAAATGAAGGTCAGGCTGTTTATACTTGGAGTTTTATATTCTTTAAATACCAACTACAGAGTAAGCAAAAATAGAAGTCAAATTCCTTCCTGCAGAGGAAGAATTAGTAACGAGTAGTTTGATTAGGCTATGCACACTTGTATCTTTCTCTGTTTTCCATTCATTTTTTGGTATTGCTTTTTGGCTTTCAAACTAAAGTAATTTTTTATAGCACTTTAGATAAATAATCACAGCAATCAGGGAAGCATTGCATTTAGTTAAAACCTTTGCAAATTTTAACACCTAGTATCTGTATTGACCAAAAAAAAAAGAAAGAAAGAAAGAGAGAAAGAAAAAAAAGTTATTGTTGGTTAGAAAGTTGTCCCCTGCATTTTACATTGAGAGATCTAAATTCAGGAGTATGCGGTTTGTGTACGTTTTGGAACTTTAAAGATGCAAATGGAGAGAAGCTGCACTGATTCATTTAGCCTATGGCCCCTCACAGTGTTCTGATCTGAGCAATCTGTCATTTCACACTAGTTTTGGCTTGGGATCTGTCAGTATCCTTTAATGTAGATTACAAGGAATCAGGACAGGTATTTGTAAATCGTTGAAATCTTTTATTTTCCCCATGAATGGCTGTGGGCTCTCTCATTTCTCCTTGCTTTTTCTTGCTCCTTCATAATAGATGCACAAGCACCTAATGTTTACAGAAAATGGATGTGAGTTATTGCTATTTTAAAACCACTTAGGTAAGAAAAATGCCATTTACATTACATATGTTTTTGAATAATATCACCCTAGAAAGAATAACTTTATTTGAATATTGTCGACTTAATTAGAAACAGAACAATATTTGGCCCAGTTCCTTGGCAAAGCATAAAATTATTTGTGTTTTCTTCACTTCAGATTTTCAAACACTTATAATGGTTTAATTACTGTGTGTGATATCTTAGGTCATTGGAATATGGTAAGACTTATTATTAATGTACCACAAAATACTTCCAGCTCTATTTAAGCTAATCTATTCAAATTGTCTTAGGGCACTTTCTTTCAAAGGAGCCACAACCAGGCCTCTCATTTTGTCCTTGCTGTTTGCTGCACAGGAACATTTGTTCATGAAAATAGAGAGTTTTATCTGGTGCAAATTTTGTCCACGTATGTAAATATAATTTCAAGGGGATGACACTAAAAGTCAGTTTTTGCTAACAAACTGTTCTAAGCACAGGGAGTAAGTATGATTTCTGCAGTGTTACTGAGCAGTAAAGGCTGGAAACTACTCATGTGTCAGAACTGACATGGTTTCTGAGAGTGCTTTTTTCTTTGTATGAATCTGCCGGTTATCATTAGTCTCAATGGTGCTTTGTATTAATGACTTTATTCAGACCAAAACTTAAGCACATAGTTTACTTTAATGACTCTGTTAATAGCATCAGTATCAAGTGTGATATAAAGGTGCTAAAAATTAAACATCTGCTAAGATATAAAACTGAATCAGAGTCTAACTGTAAATGTAACAGAAGTTCAGGTAAGTAATCTATTATCTACACAAATTATACAAACAAGCAGACATTTAAATTATTCTATGCTTTTACTGGTACGCTCAATTAAGTGTTGGTACATATTGAAGATTTAGCATCACTTTGCTCATTGGTACCTTGTCATTCTGCTCAAATGTTTTACCACCAAGTGTGTTTCATCTTGTGCAAAGAAGAGAAACTGGGAGTATTGCTCAGAAGATATGTCAACATAAGTGTTCCAGAAACACTTGTTCAAGAAAGTGGTAGGAAAGGCCATTTAAGGTCTTTTTTGCTCTGCATTGTAGACCAAGAGGTTTTTAAAAGCCTCTTTACAATACATTGGTTTTAGAACAATGTATCTATAAACATGCTGCTAATACCCTAAAATTATTAAAATATTCTTTTCTATTTTAAAAAATCCATATTATACTCTTGACCTATTTAAATTTAATATCTATTTTAAAATTTTAATATTTTTAATAATGAAATTTATTCCTTTTTTTTACACACTCTTTCAATGTCAGAAATATTCTGCTTCTTCGAAAAGATCCCTGCTTTTCAAGGAACAGCCTTATCACAATAATTTTTTCCATGTTTCTAAGTGACAGCAATGAATTATTAACTTCTTCCATTTTCCTCAGAAGCTTTAGAAATAATAAAGTGCTTGTAGGACTGCACAGTTCCCCCAGGAAAAGAAAAATACACAGGAAACTTTTAGTTACTTTTCGATATTTCCATGTTTCACTTCTTAGCTAGAAAAGCAACATTAGTACTCGAAGGCAAACTTTATATGCAAGAAGTAAAATTCAAATAGACCAGGTTCTCAGGGGGCAGATCTTTAGCCAGTGTAAAATGACATAATTTCATTCAACTACACGGTTCTATTTTGATTTGTACTAGATAAAGACACATTTCAAAACAGCCAAACTATGCTATGCTTGAAATGTTAACATTAACTTCAGCAATATAATATGAACAGCAGAAACTTTAATTTCATTGAAATGGATTCTTGCAAATTGAAGACTGTTAATTAGATGTTTACATGGGAAGTTTTTGTATGCTTAAGGAAGATGTCATCTAGCTAAAGCATTATTATTGTAAGCTCTGTAATAATGTCCACTCAGATGGAACCTGGTTTCCAATGTTGATTCATGTTCTATTACAACACTACCAGACTATTAAATGTAAGTGGTATTTTTATGGATTTTATGAAATTTAATATTTCCCACTTCTCTGAAAACTTATTGTTAGAGATACTGTTAGTGCTTTCACTTGAATAGAGGAGTTGGGTAGAAGAGAAAAATTGTTCATTTTTTTGCATTAGAATTCTGTTCTCTAGAAAAAAACCCCAACCAACAAACCGACCCTCAAAATCCCCACTGTAGTTTGTAGTTAATTAATACACATTGTTTAAGACCACCCTGATGGAGCTGTGGTGCTCTCTCCCTTGCACACATAGACAATCAGTTAATTAAGTGTCACTGGGAACTGAATGCCATAATCCCAAGCAAGATGGCAAAGCACCAGCAGTCAAAGCAATGGCTGGATGCTTGCAAAAGAAGCTGACTGTTGAGAATCAAATCCGCAAGAGGATTGTGAATCCTTGCAAATTAGTCAGCATGTTGGTCTGAAAAGGATTAGTGCTTAAGTACATGCTTTCTGTGTTCCATTGATATAATGCATCAAAACACCCCCAAATATGCATATTCTTTCCTGACATACCTAGAAATAGGCAGGAGAACGAGATTAATCTGCTGGTGGTATGGGAGAGCTGAGATAGTTTTAATGATCTTCTACTGGTAGTTGCTGTTAATGTATCATTCTGTTAATTTGTTCTTTTTAATTTGAGTGCATTTTGCAAAACTGTGGTTTCAGCCTTCTCATATGTGTTATCCCAGTTGTAGTTCAAAGACAGGACAAATCAATACAGCAATGTTTGCCCCATTCTCACATCAAACTGACTCTGTTGTCAACAGGAGAAGCTCTAATTATGTTTCTATCATATGGCAGGTACTACTACATCTTGAAAGATTAAGACTGATTGCTTTCATCAGTATGCTGCCTCTGGAAGAGTGTGCAAAGTCTGCACTTAACTGCATGTTTTTCCAGGTAGACACTCTTTGGAGGGGAGAGTCTATTAGCATGGTGTACATTTTGCTTGGATCAGTAGCTACAAGTTCTTCATTAGTTATTGAGAAATGTCATTATAAGATGCAATGTTCCACGGATCTACTGGTCTAACTGTTGCTGCTGTGAAATGGCCCCTATTTTCTCCCCATCTAATAACCATGAGGATTACAGCCTAGTTTGACACACTGCTTTCATGAAAGGTACAGGTCTAGAGGTGAGAGAGTAAAAGAACTTTTTAGTACAAAAGTGACTCCTGAAAATTGGAAAAGAATAACTCAAACAGATTATTTTAGGTCTCAAAATAAATTTCCTGATATGCTTATGAAATTTTGAACATTGGTAAGATTGGTAGACTGTATGTAATAAAAATGGCATAGATTAGTATAGTGCTAGGTATGATAGATAGCATAATTGGTCCTGCTTTGTAGTAAGAGGTCCCTCCTGTCCCTCTGGTTCTTCAAATCAGGCATCGCCATGCTATGAACTATAAGGGGCTGTTACTTATTTGCTCAGGTCTGAAATATACCTGAGTTTACCCTTGGAAATTCCAACAGTTCCTTTTTCTATCATCTTCATTGACAATTAGATCTAGCAGGAAAGATCTAAATAAGCAAAGGATAGAGGCTAAAAGCTAGCTCATGGCTACATTTTTACTCCAGACTACCTCACAGCTTGACACAGGAGCTTTCAAGTGGAGAAATCTGTAGGATGGAACAGACTTCACAAAAAATCTGAGGAGTGAATGCACACCTGATGAACAACCTTCCCTCGATAGTTCCATGATGCAGCCCTAATCCACCCATGTGTTATAGGTCTAGATTCCTGCATCATTTACATTTGGCATACTTCCTGACTCTATTCTTGACAAATGGTGTGCTCAAAAGTCAATACCTCTTAAGAATATGTCATTGTTTATTAAGATCTTGGTGCAAGCTGAGGGTTCAGAAAACTCCATTGTGAATAGCAGTGCAGAGTAAAGGCTGTACAGTTTCTGCAACACAGACAAAATTATCACAGGAACATTTGTTCTGGAAGACAGCTTTTCTAGAATACTACCTTTCTTCTAATTGACAATTCTCTCTAATTACTTTTCTCTTGTGATAGTAAACCCATGGGTTAATGATCTGACAGAGTCTTCTAATGTTTAAAATTTTATGAGAGGGTAGAAAAATATATCTAACTAAACTGTAAAGCTGACTGAGCTACATTAGTTTTCTTCCATTTTGTGCAAGAACCAGTTTGACCTGTGAATGTAGACATCTTTCAGGAAGAAGAGACAATCAGTTCAGTGGAGAGACAGTTTAAAAGCATTGGCTCAGCACAAAAATACTTCTAGACCTTAGGAATTATAGATGGGATTTTGACCAAAATGGACTAGGATCTTGTTGACACCACTTTTCAGGTCAGTTGAGTTCATTTTGCATTCTGGGAGGGAATCTGGTCCTATGTCTGAAAAACTAGGTAAAACAAGATCTATTTTATTCTAGTGTCACAAGGTGAAATACAGTTTATTAACTGGAAAAGGCAGTTAAAAAGACACATGTTCCCTCTGGAGAACCACATTGCCACTAAGGGTGAAAAGGGTACAAAGTTTTTACTGACAAACAATTTATTGATTAAGGTTGTTTGAACCTTAAAATGTTTAGTTTACTTTGGAAAACTTGCACTTCAGCCACAACTCAAAAATTTTGATTACAAGTTGAAACAAAAGATTCAGTAGGAAGAGCTTCTTTCTTTTTTAAACTGACATATCTATCTACCGCTGTATCACTGTGCATGGATGAGAACAGATGGAATTCCTACAGTGATATAAGTTATGTGCAATAGAGCATAAGTGACAATAATAATGGTGCAAGGAAAAAAAAAATATCAGGGACTCTTATCTGTCCTGCTTCACCAGGTTGCTCCAAAAGATGGTTCTTCTTTTAGAGTCAGGTGCCCCACTGTGCAGCATGAGATGGTCTTAGACTGATTTGAGAGAAACAGTCTGTGTGAAAAATAAAGTGTCCTCAGGCCAAGCCCATTTTGATTTATGCACAAATCAGCCACACACAGCCTCTACATCCTGTCTCTCCATGTCTGTACTGCTTTTGCAATGCTGGAAAGTTGCGATGGTCACAAGCTCTGGAGAGGACTAGGGGAGCCAGTAAGAGGGAGGGAGAAGCACCCGGAGAGAAGATGCAATCATTATTGTCGTGATATTGGATGCCCACATTATTTGAAATATTTGGATGGCTCTTGGGCTGCTCTTCTTCCTGCCAGCAGCAAGCTCTCTGATGGATGGGATATAATACCTTTGAACTCATATTTATTTTTTATGATATGTCTGGGTAAACATCATCACATCCCACTGGTGACACCAAATACTCACAGATTGGTGGCGGATTGCTAATTTCAGGATATAAACTGTCCACACCACCAATTGACAGCAGGCATTGGAGAGGATCCCATATTAGTCTGGACACATAAGTGAATTGCTGTGCGGCATCAGCTGTGTCACACCTACAGACTGCTGGCACGGCAGCTGTGCAATCATTCAAAGGTCTCTGTGGTTGTAATTGTAATGGGAAACTCTCATGATAAAAACGGGCTCTTTCATTGGGGCATTCACATGGTGTGTGGCTCCCAGCTTACTGTCTCTCTTCATACCAACATTTTATTTGCTTTCCTCAACCTTCCTTGCTTGTCATTCTTCCTTCCCTATACCTCTTTTCCTGCACAAAAGAGCACATAATGGCATTCTTAAGTGTTGTGCCACCTCTCTTCTTCTCTAACCTTACGTACAAAGTGCATTATCAATGGCAGGGAGCTAGGAACACAGAGAAAAGAAAATAGGATGAAAAAGTTGCTGAGTCACTGAAGATAACCCACTTCCAGACATGCAGTTTTTCCCTTTTTATATAGATAGACTAATCAGAAAAAACCCACACGTTTTAAGTTTATATAGCTGTACAAGCTCTCTTCTCAGGATGACAGAGAGGAGTACTGAAACAAGTGAGATCTCTCTCTTTACTATATATTCACATCTCACTTTTGCACACAGAATTATTTCCTAGCCATTTAAAAGAACCTTGATTTCTTTTTAATAACTTTACTTGTGTTTTCAGAATCTATTGAACCAGATGATTACTTCCCAGGGACCTGGCAAGGCTAAGCTAAGTATGTAAGATAGTATGTGAATGTGTCCTTAGAGCAGATGGCATCAGTTTTGCCTGTCATTTTGTAGTTGACTATGTTGGCATCTCTCTTTCCCTCTCTTCAGAGGTCTGGGAAGACACAGTCAGAGATCAGAGGTGACGAAAAGAAAGATATTTTTCCTTGGGACATAGAGAGGACTACATACAGGTTTATTGAAACCTGATGAGAGATTGCTGAACTAAGAACAAACCTGAAGGGAAAGATGAGCAAAAACAAAGATCTTTTTCATAAGATGATTTTATTTACTCTTTTTATTGTAGGTGGAAACCTAAGCTGCAGTAGGGCTGTGGAAGGGAACACAGTAAGATGGGGTCTTTGTTACAAGGATAAAGTAAAAACATCCCTTTGAGAGTGTGGTATAGTCTAAAACCTGAAAAATAAAGGGTGGGGTTTGACTTTGGTAAGGCTTAATATGTGATACTCAGAAATATATGTACTTTCAAGGTGCTGCTTGACAGATTCCAAGCTCACAGATGGACTTTTATTTATAGATATTTATAAAGTACTGCAACCTCTGGCTTATCTTTATTGTGGAGGTACTTTGATTTATAACTTTAAATACTGAATCTAATAAGATTCTTGCTCAAATAGAAAACTGATAGTATGAATTGGGGGATATTTGTGCTAAATCAAATTGGTTCAATTAGCATGTTTTTACAATGCAGTAGCATTACTTTTATGAGTCCTCTACCACTAATCTTCCACAGCTGTTCCTCATACTCAGAAATGTGTCCTTTCAATACATCTAAGCAGGCTTAGAAAAAAAATGGGGACAATTTTTTTAGTAGGGTCGGTAGTGATAGGACAAGGAAAAATGATTTTAAACTGAAAGAGGGTAGGTTAGGGCTATATACAGGGAAAAAAAATTTCAGGACAAGGGTGGTAAAAGACTAGAACAGGTTGCCCAGAGAGGTGGTGGATAACCCACCACTGGAAACATTCAAGGTCAGGTTGTAGGGGCCTCTGAGCAACCTGATCCAGTTGAAAGTGTGCCTGTTCATTTCAGGGGGACAGACTAGATGGCCTTTAAAGGTCACTTTCGACCCAGTCTATTCTATGATTCTCTGAAAATTCGAACAGCTAGTGTAAGAAAAGAAAATGGGCTTAAAATTAATGACAATATAAAGGGCCATGGGTTTTGCCTCATACAACAGAAGATGCAATGAATGCAGAATCAATGCTCAGCAATTTGAGTGTAGCTGCTTTTGTAATCCAAGCAGGGAAGACATGTTCTATGCCTGTAGTCTGTAGCAGAACAAATTAACAGCCTGCCTCTTCAGTTGTTCAGAAGTGACATGAGCAGTATATAAATCAGTTTTTTAATCAGTTGGTCCTACTGCCAAATATGAAATAAGTATGGATTTGCAGTAATTATCCTTGCAAAGAGGTCATTAGTGATCACTGTACCTGTGTTAAGAGTTTGAGACCTCCGAGTCATTTATGAACCATGGTCCATTGACTGCCCTTTCACAGACTATTCTTTCTACTTAATTGGGATTTGCAACTAGAAGCTTTTCTTCGTCAGCCTGGAATTAGTTGTATTTATAATTTTTTTCTCCACATTTGTTATTTATTTAATCAACAAAATAATGATTGTCTAAATTACTAAGAATGTCTTACCTCAGGCTTGATGACTGTTAAACAAAGGAATTAATTAAGAGGGTTATCATTGCCGTCCTTGCAAAGATATGCAAATAACAGTGAAGATACAAGAAGACTTTATTGATACTTTCTAAGCAATTTGTTGCAAGGACCAAGTACTTTCTTGAGTTTTGCACGGGAAGGACAGCAGATATTAGAAGTGGGGAAGGATAAATTGGGATGGAGAAAAAGCCAAAGATTCTTTTGCAGCCTCTGGTCCCTCAGGAGGAATTCCAGTGCTTTTCTGCAGTCCTCTAGAATTTGGGTGTTGTGATTCAAAAGTCACAATTAGTAAAGAAGACTAGGTAGTGTTAAAAGAATAAAGCACTACACACTGAAGCCCTTAGGCAATGTTGTCATAAAGAAAAGAACAACCACCAAAAATCCCAAGGGGTGAGATAAAAGATTTGTGTTCACTGTGACTATGAAGGAACTTCATAGCTGTAAGCTAATATCACATCTTCTACAGTTATTTTCATCTCAAAATGAGAATGTTTATGTTGTTGATATTATATAGCACTGTAAACTCAAAGCCAGAAGCAAGGGGCTTTGAGTCAAGATATAGGTTTAATCCCATTAGACACTTTTCTGATCTGGTCTCACATCTGAGAGTTTGAAGGTACAGTGTTTGAGATCTTGTTTAGACTCAGCTATGCTTTAATTCTTACAACTGTGTGATCACTCAAGTTTTTATTTTCTCTTAATTTTTTTCTTAGGCTGGCTTTAATCTATTTCTACTTTTTCCTTTTAAAGGTGAAACCGTCTAACTCTTAACAATACTTGGAGAAGGTTAGAACAGTATAATGACAATACCCTTCCTTCTGTCTTGATTCTACTTTACTGTAGAAATGTAACCATCTGTGGGCAGCATGTAAGCCTAACAGACCAAGGGAGACATTAATTATGTTCACCTTTTGGGGACAGGTACCTTCTGAAGGAAATTTTTGATTGATGCTCTGTCTGAATTTCAAACTCAATCATAATTCAGTAGCCCACTACTCATTCATTCATAATCAAGACAAAAATGTAGACCATCAAGAAATTCTTGGACGCAATGCTGTTTTTACACCTATTCTTAAGTTTGATGGTACAAATCTGTGCTTAAAATATAAGTTATATTTGTGTGACAATTTGCATGACATAAAAGAGACAATATTCTAGGATAATATTTTGTACTAGATAATTAATGGCTAGATGATATTCAGGTATTCTAGAGACAATATTCTGGTATCTAACTCCATAGAATTAACCACGTTTGTGGAAGATTCAAATTTGCTACAGGATGTTACTTTTTCTTCCCTCAGATTTCCAGAATTCCCTGGGTTTTGAAAAAAATATGAGCATATTTTGATCATAATATTTCAAAAAATCTCTTTAGTATTCAACTTTGTACATCACTAGTCATATAAAGAGTGTAAAATATCTATGTTCTGGGGCACTCTAAGAAATAAAGTACAGTTTGGCTATTCAGTCAAAGTGTACTCACTATGAGATGGCATGAATGGAAAAGAATAAAATTTGGGATCAAAGACAGGGCTTTAAAAGTTGATTTGACAGGTTTTGTCTAACTAAGCTTTGTAACAAGTCACAAAATTGACTTCCAAATAAATAGTGCCAAGCCTTACTTCCTCCTCCTTATAAATTATTTTACACATCAATATTCGTATGTATGGAAATTTGTTTAAATAAATTTTTGCTGCTTGAGCAGATATCCTGAATTGCCATTGAAGTAATATTTTTATTTGGGAAAGGTTAGCTGCTGGGAGAAAATCACCATCTTTATCAGAAAATACTAAATAAAAGGAATTTTGAATGTTTCCATTTAAATTAAGCCTGTGTTTTTTGAGATTTACAGATTGAGGCTTGTTTCATTTAAGGCAATATGCCTCTCTTTAACTACTTTATTACAAAATTGTCATTTCATTTTTGTAAATGCCAAGTGAATTAATCATCATTTCTAAGCAATTAGCATCTTGACAATTAAATAATGACTTGCATTTCATTGTATGTTGTTACACTAGTTCTTGATCTTCATATTGGGACACTAGCCATAAGATTTCATTTCGTTTGATTTAAATAATAGGAAACTACTAAAATGAAACCCAGAAATGCAAATATTCAATTTAAAGGTTCATACACTTGATTGAAGAAACTCAGACATAGACAAATGCACTGGAAAACAGATATGCTTAATATGAAAACAGGGCAGACTGTTAAAAATACCTTGCAAAGCAGGGACACATTTAATCCAAATTTTACTATTTTCAGGTGTGAAACTTATGGAAGAACTGTGTATTTTTTTTTTTTTTTTTTAAACAGATGAAACAACTGTTTCTAATTCCTAGTGTCACTGGATATTATTCTATCATTTCATAATCACTCTCGATCACCTTTCACTATAAATTTGAGACAGATGAAGAATAGGCATTCCCATCCAGTTAGCCAAAACTCATTATTAAGTGTTTATGACATTTTTATGTTTTTATTTGCTTTCCAATGGCATGGGAGGACAGACTACTTAATTCACACAAAGTTTACTGAGGCTTGATTTGTGTTTAAAAAAACCCAACAATTCTGAATCAGCAGACTGCTTTTGTGCTGGCTTCAGAGTTTTCTTACATAGCATCAGCATATTTGGTTTGAGAACAAGCAATTTAAAAGTGAATTTACTGTCTTGTGAGCACAGCCATAGAAGAAGCTTCTGCATAGCAAAAAAGTTTCACCTGTGTAGAACACAGCTTCTACGGGGGAAGCTGTCTCTGTCTGACAGTGCATGTAGGGAGTGAAATTACTCTTGTATCACTGAACAGGAATGTATACATGTATTATTTAAAATCAACATATTAATGTAAAAGAAAAAATATTTTATTTTAACATAATAATGGAATCTTCCCCTAATGTATGCTTTTCAGATTTGATGTAAGATTAAGAGAAATATCTTCCCAGTAATAGCTAAAACATCTTAGTTCATGAATGTAATAACTGCTTCCAATTTTTCTTTCACCTACCTGCCTTTGACAGATCCACTTCTTATCTTTCAAACTAGCAAAAGACTGATAATTAAGCCACTGGCATGGCATTACTTTCTCACCATTACTAAAAGTTCTATATTATAGTTTTATTTTAAATGAGTTTGAGATGCAAAATGCCTGTAATATACGTAGTGAGGATGCAGTCAGAATGAAGCACAATGGCAATGTGTTTACCTCAGTGCTTTAAATTTCTCTGTGGCTCTCCTTGGAACTGGACAGTCACCCTGTTAATGAATACAAAAATCTAGTTCTGGGTTGTTGTCATACACACTTGATTATTTTTTGGTATTACAAAAATCTCTTCTTCCAGCATTCATAGCATTTCTTTTTAAATTTGTATCTAAGAAAATGTGCCAATCATACTTTTTGGAGGAAATGTAAAATGTTTCTCCCTTGACCCTACCCATTATCTGAAAATTGGTACAATTGCATCTGGAATAGGCAGAGCACATGCATGGCATGTTGTGGCTATTCAGTCTTGATATTTGAGTCTGAACTCAGTGTGTATGACCACAATGAGCTACTGATGGAAAAACATTATCATCTTCATGTTCATTACTGTCTTTCTACCAAATACATAATCCTGTCAATGTAGGTCAAATATTTTTTTTAATCCATCATGTGGTAACTATGGCAGCACCTGGTTCTATTTAACCATGGCTTCTTGTAACAACTATTAATCTGAAACAATTCAACAGCTGATCAATGTGCAGAGACTCATGAATCTAACAGACAAAAAAAGACTTACAGTAGCTGGCTATAGATTTAGAATATCTGAAGAAAGTAATCCCAAAACTTTACTTGACTTTCAACTGTGTTATTTTGCCAACAAAAGATCCTTTTTGTTGCATTATATCTATCCTTAAACCTTCATTATTCCATAATTCTGGATTAAGAATTCAGTCATGTAAGAACCAAGAATGTCCCACAGTACTTTCATAACTATTAGTTAAAAATATATTGGTTTTTTTTTTCTTTATTTTAATTAGTGTATTAAGGGTAACAGACAAAGTCATATGTTTTCTCTGGTAAATAAAAAAAAATCTGCACTTTATTATAAAAAGGAGAAGGAGGTAGAGATGGGGTTTCCTGTCATTCCTAGCTTTAAATATTTGTCATTAATGCAGATATGGGGTGTGATTATGCAAATAGAAATAAATTTCTACATTTATTAAACATATATTTTATCTCTGTATAGCACAGAGACATTTCTATTCCAAAGCATCTGTCTAGTTCAAGCTCAAAATAAGATGAAAAGAATCCAGAATTTCAATGTCTGAAGTGCACAGATGAATAAGATCCATACTATTGCACAAGAAATAATAAAAAAAAAATCACTAACAAATTTATAAAGTGTATGCTTAAACATTAAAATAGAAGTGTCATATTCATTTATTATTTTCAGCTAAAACATAAGTAATAGTCAAAGACTGAGCCATCTAATTCAAATTCCCAACGGTGGTGCATAGATGATTCTGCCAGACCTAGCTGAGTAAACTAAATAAATTGTTTCTATAAAGTTAACTCAATAATAGAGAAATCTGTGGGCACAGAGCAATGCATTTGTAACTGCATAGATAACGGTGAAAAGTAAGTCACATACTGAAATCAAATAAATATTGAGCAGTAATGAACAGTGAACTGTATCTTACAGCACATTAAGGAATATATCCAACAAAGTGGGTGAGATGCCATTATGTTAGACATAATTGAACTAAACCCAAACAAAAGACCATGAATTCAAAAGGTTGAAGCTAAATAACACCATGTTGTGTAAACAAAAGGTGCAGAAACATCTGGAAAAGGTACCTACTGCTTCCAGATTAGATCTTTACAAAATGTTCAATAAGAAATGTGAATTGTTCTCTCTCTCTCCCTTGTTTTCTGTAATTTCTAAGTCTGACTGCTTTCTTGTTTGCTTCTTCTTACTCTTTTGACACTTACTTAATTTTTGACTGTCATTAGAGGGGTGTAACTCTTCCTCTGAATTCATGAATATTGGCTTCTAAAACACAAGGAGTAGGTTGAAGAATATTTCAGAGGGGAAAGAAATGGACAGTTTGATGTTCAGGAAGAGGTGAGGGGCTGAAATGAAGACTTTTGGAAAGTCTCAAAGACTGCTCACAGATAACTAGAGAGACAGATGGGCAGACTGGCATTTGTACTGTTCTGTACCTGTACTGTACTGTACCTGTAAATATGAAGAGGGAAAAAAAGATTGGGGCCCTCTAAGGGAAGTTTGAGAACAGATGTCCCAACTTGGTACTCATTCATGCAACTAATATGACTGCCTCAGTGCTGGCATGCCTTGAAACTTTCTCTGACTTCTGATACTAAAAAACATTAAGAGAAAACACACTGTGTTATCACCTCCCTCACCAGCCAGTGATGTTTATATGAGCGTTGTACTATCAAGGTGTAAATCTTCTCCACTAAAATATATATATATATATATATATATATATTCAAAAAATATTATTTTGTGCTGTTCTAAAACCCTGGCTTAGACTTTCTGCTCTTTGTCACCCTCAAAAAAGAAAAGATTGCATAAAACATGGAATTAGTCTTTTTTTTTTTCATTTCACAGCATGCTTACATAATAAAGAAGTCTGTAAGTTTGACAGAGCTATCATTGTACAGTGGTGCTAGAAATAGCACATGCTGTGCAAAAGTAACATGGGAAGAACTTAATTTCTTGGCTTGAGACTTGGAGGAAGTACCTTCTTTTGATGAGTTTCACTGAGTTTACAGAGCCTTTTTCCAATGATAACTCAACAAAACATGACAAACAGGATAGCCTCAGGCTCCAGAGATATATATCAGCACCTCAGCCTGTAAAAGTTTGAAGCTGGATTTGAGCTTTGTTCATAGAATAAAACAAAAAAAGAGAAAAAAAAAGAGAAAAAAAAGTAGTTTCAGCTACCTGATCTGCTGAAAAAAAAAAAAAAAAAAAAAAAAAAAAAAAAATAAAAAAGATATGATATAGACAATATTTAATTAAGGTAAAATTTTAGGGGAAAAAAGGTCTTATTGAATAATTAAATACTCCTCATAGAAAAATCTGGATAATCCAGAAAATTTGGCACTATCAATATTAACAATGGAAGTATGATAACCTTAGTGCTCATATACTGCTCAGTCAAATTGACAAAAGAATAATTGCTTCTCTTCTAACATGTCTAAATTGTTGATGAACAGCAGATAAGATTTAACAAGATGTTAAATGCTCTTTGCTGCAAATAGTTCCTCGTCATTCCAGTGAGAAAGGTTGAAGGAGGGCGGCTAGAAACATAGAGGACAATGCTGGTTACGCCATTGCTTTAGGAAGACAGAAAATGGTAGAGGGCATTGCAGACCTGTCTACAGGAAAACTTCAATCTAAATTCTAAAATTCTATTAAAAGTTAATAAATTTATATATTTTTGCAATTATTATAAAATTAAATGTCTAATCCTTCACTGAATCTTTTTAAGACCTTTGTTTTCTGTGATAGTCTGTTGTGATAAACTCTACAAAGAGAATATCTGGAATATCATAGATGACAATGTACAAGGAAACTGCTTTTTTAATCACAAAATGTAACTACAACAGATTGCATTCTGAACACAGCTGAACAGCTTGAACCAGAAAATTTTGACTCTCCTTTTGTACATACGATCAGAATTAAAAATGTTGAATCTGTAGAAATCTAAAAATTACATTCCCAGCAAATTAATTCATTTCTATTTATCTAGATGTATTTCTGTGCATGGGTATTATTTTAATAGAACTGCATTTTGACGAAGAGATAGATCAAATCATTGTGGTTTTGATAACAAATCAAGACAAGGGCATTAGCCTGGTGGTCATGTTTATAGTTCCCTTAATCCTTTCTTGAATGGCAGCTTAGTGCACATTCGTTTTTGGCAAGACATTTAACGCATAGAAAATCTACATCTCAGCAGCAGTCAGCCAGCTGGACAGCTGAGGTGAAAAATGGTCAACATCAGGTTAAATGTTTAGTGATATCTTGAGTAGCTACTTATTTAATTCAGTCAAGTAATCTTTGCCCAGCATCTTTTAAGTCAAAGCCATTGGAGATATCTGCTTGTGGTTTTAACTTTGTTGCAGTACAGTTCTGTCCATGTGAAGAATGTGAGTATACCATCCAGCGCTTTAAGGAAGGGAGGTGAGAGCTAAATAGGTGGCTTCAATTTACAAGCTGCAAAGGTATGCCCAACCTCTGGGGCACAAAAGTTCACTTCCCACACTCAGAGGGACCTAATGAGTTTCCTCTCACTCAAATAGCATAGGCTTTTCAGATTGTTTCCTTGATCTTGATTGCTGAAATTCTTATAGTTACTTACATTAATATCAACAAGGCACAAAACCTATAATGTCAGTATGAGCTTCAGGGCTACAGTAACTCAGCTCCACAGTTTTTGAAAGCTCTGGAACAGGCAGAACACATTTTTATCTGCCTATTATATGGCGGAACCCATGTTTTTTCTTTTGTTTGTCCCTGTTTAACACAGGACATGAGAGTTTCAGGTCTTCTGAAACTCAGCTTGAATGTGCTAGCTAGCATCTATTTTTGAGTTCTACACATACCTTCCTTTGAGATCCTTCTACTGAGTCTAGTTCCTTTATGTTTGGGGGTTTTTTTCCCCCCATTATTACCAGTATTTTATTCAGAGATAATTTTTTATTTGCTTATCAAATTGCTCCCCTCATTTTATTTAACTGTACTTATGGCTTTGGTTTTCAAATATAACCTAATGGATTTTATGAAATAATATAAAGTCTTTTATCATACGTTGTTCATTTTGACACCACTCTCTACAGTACACTTGTTCATTTTTTAATATCTAAATTTGCATTCCTGTTAAGTGATGCAGAAAAAAAATCAGTGAAGAATACAGTAATTATCTTCATCTGAATGCGTACATTAATGACTGATAATTTATTCTCATGCAGTAGTAGTAAATGAGTATAGCAAACATTAAAATACTGCATTATTGCATTAAATCTGTGATTTCTCACAGAAACTCATTATATTCCTGTGTATTCCACCTAGAAGGTTTAGATTTATTATTTATGGATTTGATTCCTCCTTCAACATAAAATATTAAGAGTAGTTCTATAAGTCACTGAGGGAAAGAATTAATTTTCATCCAGGATATATACAATAGTAAAAAAAAAAAGTAAACCAGTGGCAAATACACTTTTTGCTTTGAGACGTGAATTTTTTTCTTTATTTTTCAGCAAGAACTTTGAAATGAAACACAGTTAGTTTTATCTTGCTACTAAATTATTACATTGCTAAGATAGACTGATGGCTAAACCCAGCATTTTTCAAGGTTTCTCTGCTTTTCCACTTCCATTGTCAAGGTCACAGAGTGGATTTTGCTGCTGTTTGTCATGCTCCAGGAACACAGCAATTGGCTGATGAATAAAATCAGAAGAATGACAGGTGCATGGAGTCAGACCTTCGGAAAGGCATATGTACTTCATTTAGTAAGGATATCAGCTACTCCCAAGGCTCAGATGACTGCAGTGGAATCTGTCTTTCATCCAAAGTAAAGAATTGAGAGGACTTAAAAGCAACATGCTTCAGTGCTGTCTTGTTTCTGAAACTGCCACTCAACTCCAGATCTTCCACACTCACACTAATTAACAAAAGCTGTGCAACATTTGACTAGTTTCCCCCTTACAGTCTACAAAGGAGAGAACTGAACAGAGCTTTTGCTGTTCTGTCCTTCTGTCCTCCTGGTTAAAAGTAAGGCCCATTATGGGAAAAGGAGCTGTCTCCTTTATAGTCCATGGTCTGTAACTAGCAGCTCCATTTCTGCGTTATCAAAATTAATTCATCTGCTCACAGAGGTACAAATGGGCAAACCTGTAAAAGAATTAATATAATCATATTTAAATGAAACTCAGTTATAGACTCTGGAATTTCCAACTGAGTTCAATGAAAACAAAAAGGAACACTTAAGACTGGAGATAGCAGAACTAGGTAATACTCCACTTCTGTCCCCATTGGTGTATGTTAGCTCTACTGGCTGCCTCAGCTTAAAAGGTAGTGTAGAACCATATGCTTCAAAGATGCTCTGAACCTCTGGTTATTTCTTAGACTAATTATTTAACTAGTCTCAGTGCCAACCTGATGCCTATTGTGCCAGGAAGGTAGCCCAAGCTCAGCCTGCCCCTGTGACACCAAGTTGTTTTCACTGTACCAAAAAATCAGCATCTCATATTGTGCACTGTTGGTGGGTTCTGAGTAAGTCACTACAATTCTGAAAATAAATGCCACTATTGCACATGCAAATGCTCTTAAACGTAATTTTATATCTTTGGCTTTGCATGGGCAGGATCAAAATAGAAGAAAATTGGAAGGCCTTGCCTGATCTTGTCCTCCTTTTCAACATGCCTACAGTACTGGGGCTTCGTAGGGTACCAAACAGACATGTCCTTATCTGCACTGTTTCAGAGGGCTATCAAAAAACAGTGTCAGTTATGTCAAAATAATTAAGCACTTATGTAATTACATAATGAGAGATGCAAGGAAAGAATTATGGTTAGAAACAGGCTTAAAATAATCTCTAAATCTATTATTAGTACGTATTTTCTAGTATATATTGTTACCATTAACACACATTTTGCCATACTGAACTCAAGACTGACCTTCTCTAGTCACAGAAATCCATGGTTTAAATACCTTTAATACACGTAGGGACAAGACAACTTTTTGTAACACACTTAATTGCTCATTGCCTAAAACTTCAGCAACATTTAAATAAATGGGTTTACAGGGTTATAATTTCATTCATAGTCATAAGATACTGAAATGAGATGGGTATGAGAAAATATATTATGCCAAAATCTGTTATGAACTCTCTTCAGAAGAATAACTTAATAAGAATTTCAGTTTTTCACTGTATCACCTCTCATAATGCATTTCAAAAAGACAGAAACAAGCTGTTCTACCTAGAGTTCCTCTACTGCCATCAGGTAATTTTGAAACTGATAAAATATGACATTAATGTGATTAATGCATGCATTTTGTAAACAAATAAATTAAAAAATAAAGCTGAGTAGTAGTTAAAATTCATGGTAATTGCAAACATTCATTAACACAGAACAGCTGAGGACTTTCGATAAAAGTCTTAAGAACTGCTTGTATTTCATTCAAGCCCCTGTGATTGAATGCTCTGTAAATAGTTATTTACTATCAACTTACAGGACAGATCCTAATGCCCTTAAAATTTTAATTTAGGCTGTTTTCCTTAGCTTGCTTTGGTGTTACATGTAAGAACAGCAGAGGTGCTGGCTGTTTAGTTTCAATGTCAAAAGAGAAATATGAAAGGGTTGTTATTCCTAAGAAAACTGATGACATCAAATTCAAAAATTCAGAAGCAATCTTGTTGCTACACGACTTTAGCATAATGAAAACTGGCAGAGCAGCATCTGTTGTATTTTAGAGCCTGAGTGGAGAGATTTCCCTGCTACCTCTGATTGATATTGGACATCCATCACTCAGTACAGAGGCCGAGCATGGCTAATGTATTTTACTGGTATCTTATTTCACCCTTATTGGACAAGGGTTAAGACAAACACAGAGACATATGAACAAGATACCCCAACTTAAAAGTTTGCTCTGTGATTTTTAGGAGTTTTTTCTTGTTTGGTTGGTTGGTTTATTTGGTGGTGGGGGTTTTTTCTGTTTGTTTAGTTTGGGTGTTTTTGGTTTTGTTTTTTGTTTTTTCATAAGGTAAGGGGGCATGATTATTCAAGGAAAATAAAACTTGACCATTAAATAATGGACTGCCTGAAAGGAGATGGTAACAAGGTGGAGGTTATAACCCGAAAGGGAAAAGGATTAGAAGTGCATATAGCAGGAAGCCACAGACAATGAAAATGAGTTGCTGGAAGGAAAACCCCAAAACTACCATGGGAAAAGCTGGATCCATATCTTTTTATGTTTTCGTATTAAATCTAGGTTCCTTTTTTAAAAATTACATGCTATACTCAAACATGTTATTTGGCAGTAGATTAGGAGGACATAAGCTGTAAAGCAATCCAGACCGGACCACCTAGCTGCCTATTAGAACTCTAAACACGCGAAATATGCTGAGTTAGAAGGCACCCACAAGGACCATGGAGTCCTGCTCCTGGCCCTACACAGGACCATCCCTAGTAGTCACACCATGTGCCTGAGAGTATTGTCCAATTGCTTCTTGAGCTCTGTCAGGCTTGGTGCTGTGACCGCTTCCCTGTTGAGCGTGTTCCTGTGTCCAGTCACCCTCCAGGTGGAGAAAAGTTTTCTAAAATCCAACTTAAACCTCCCCCGATACAACTTCAGGCCATTCCCTTGGGTACTGTCACTGGTCAGCACAGAGAAGAGATCACTACCTGCCCCTCCTCTTCCCCTCACAAGGAAGCTGTAGAATGCTACGAGGTCTTGCCTCAGAATATTTCTTAGTGTTATAGAGTAGAAGAGGAGACCATTGTGTTCTTTTTTTGGTTCTTCTCACTGGTATTGACAAAGGCATCCAGTAACACACTTCATGACAGAAGAAAATTAAGACCACTTAGTGATAAGGGGACATCATTCCAACCATTCACCTTGTTCTCAGTGGATCATCCCTGGAAGTAATGTGAAGTATGTGAAAAGACATGCATGTTTCCATTAATGTGGAAAACCACTCTTGCCAGTCTATCAACACTGGATTTACAATTCAGAATGTATCAAGATATTGCAGAACTTGTCCTGAGGTAGCAGAAACTGTAATTCCTTAAATATGATAGTTGCTATCTATCTGTATAGTAAATAGTTCCTGAGATATATTACAAAATAGAGTACAGCAAGATTTGTTCAATGTTTTGAATTATCAGCAAAGCACATTTGAATTGAGCTGATAAAAGTTCTTGTTCTATTTACCTTTACAGTAAATCACAATGCAATACTCAACGTGGTAACTGAATTTGATGTCAGCATGCCTTGCCTGCTTTCATAAAATTATAGTATGCCAAAATTTGCTGAATTTGGTCTACATTTTGTTTGGTTGCATAGGAAAAACAAACATAAAAAGAAAGTCACATTTAACAACTAACAGAGCCGTTTAACTACACCAACATCAACAGCAAAGCAGAAGGCTAAACACAGCCTGCCCCTAGTTTGGAGTGAGGTAACTGAAGACATTATACGAGGCCTGGACATGAACATTAATGTCTGATACTATATGATTAGGCATTTGCAGGATTTATGGCTGATAGAAGGATAAAATAGTTGTGCGTATTCCTGCTTGTTACAGACACTGTGCAATGTTTTTCTATTTAGGTAGTAAGAACATATGCAACATTTAAAGGAAAGGCAAGACACCTTCAGGTATTCATGGAGTTTATATCATTCCCATCTCAGTAGAATCAACTGTTTATCTTTTGACTGAAACAAAAATGTATATAGGCAGGAGACATAATACTAAGAAGTTATTTAACTGAATGTTTTCTTTGCCTTTTGAAGGCTGTATATTGGTTTATGAGTAAAACAGATAAAAAGAAAAGAGCCTAATCTTGTTGACAATCTAAGCCAACAAGAAGCTCATATATACTATTGCAAGATACTGACATTAAAAGAAAGAGCAAACAAACAAAAAAACCCCACCACCCAAACAACCCTTTAAAATGTACTATATTTATTTGACAAGAAGGATTCCACTGATAAAACTGAGTTGCAGAATTTCTGGTTTGTTCAACAAGGAACTTTAAGCTATTAAAAATTTTCTCATTTTCAGGATGAACATCTCCTCTTTTCCAGTTATCTGTATTTATTATATGTAGTTTGATTACATCCATTGTCTGGTAGTATCCATCATGTGATATATACACACCCTTTCTAAGAATATATGTATCGCTTTCTTGGGCAAATTGTCACCGATACAAGAGGTAAGGGGGAAAGTCTCTTCATTCAGAGAGACAACAGCACACACTGATGTTTTAAGAATGTTTTCATAAAACTGAGAAATTAAGACTTTCAGATGATTATCCAGAAACCTTGATCTCTACTGAACTGAACTTTGGAATACCATATGTATTGAATAAGAAGCAAGGTCAAGGTTTGGGGAAAAAAAGGCAAAAAAGCCCAAGAAAACTCCAAGCCACCCAACCTGAAAATATTCAGAGAGACATGGAAAAAGAGTGAGTTGTCAACTTTCATCTGCTGGAATTCTGCTCCTAAATTTAGGCTGACTTTCTGTGGCAGAATCCCTGAAAGTAGTAGAGAAAGGTACATACCTCCTTACCTCCCTTATGAGATTATCAAACAATCTCAGTGATTCTTGCCATCTGAGGATGCTTTCTTACTGGCATAGTGCATTTCATCAATATCTATTGTAGTGTATACATGTTTTATTAACCTTGGTTTTTTGTTTCCATCTAAGAGCTGTAATGATCAGTGTAAAATAAACCATAAAGACAAGCAAAGAGTCATGGAATTTCCTGAAATGGGTAGTTATTCTGCATCCTCAGTGTTACTCTTGTTCAACTACATAGGAAAAAATGAATAAAGAAAACTTGATGTTATTTACCAAAAATAGTGCATGCATCCCCTCTATTATAGTAGCAAGAAATAAAAGCTGGTCATTGGATGCATAACATAAGTATAAACACAGAATATATAAATTATTATGCATATTTTAATACATAATTTTAATATAACTATTTCATTGTTTATAAATATATAGTACAGTGACTACATAGTACATATATTTGGTCCCCACAGGAAATAAGCCAGTGCTTGCTTCAGAGCATACAGAAAACTTTCTCTGTGATAAATGTATATTTACTGCAGGTATTTAGTGTTGCAATACAATTGGATGAGGGGTTTCTTATCTCCTGAAGGTTTCAATGCAAATTATCCTTTTTCCATCTGTATTCCTGTAGAGGCTATTTTCTACAGCTAATGATTATGCTCCTTAGAAAACAGTTTTATGGCACTTCTAATTAGTTCTATATTTGTCAGCTGTTCTCCTGAATGTGGTTGACAGAGGTACCTCCAGTAATTGTTGAGGTCAGTGATCTTACAGAGACCTTACCCTCATTACTCCAAATGTGGAGCACATCACTAGTGTCCTACACTAAAGATCAGAACTGTACAGCTCAACATCTTAGAAAATACTTCTTCCTATTTTTAATTAGAAAATTGAGGAAATTAAACATATTGAGCCTGAAACTGGCAACATAGGAGTAAATTAGAAGGTAATTGAAAGAGGTTAACATCAAAACATTCTCCTTTTAAAAATGCCAATTAAAATCAAATATGTTATAAATTGAAACATTTTTTTCTTTAAAGTCCAGCACCCTATGACTCCTTGTTGATGATCTTGGTTCAGTACGTAGAAGTATTCTGAACCCTTAAATAAACATATTTATACCACTTTCAATCTATAGGAATCCTATCCCATTAACCAGGAAAATGGTTGTGTGAATTTAGCATTATTTTATTTTGTGTTTACATAGTCTTTTGAACCAATGGAAAGAAGGGAATATAGATGAAAAGAAGTTAAAACAGCAACAACAAAATCCATTAATTCCATACTATGACAAGTCACCATATCTAAATGAGAAGTTGAATATGATTGAAGGCAGTTTAAAAGATGGATTAGAGTCAGGAAATTTATACCAGTGCCAAATCAATTATGTGTTGCAGGTGTCCAGAATTAATTAAAATAAATTGCCATAAATAAGGCATTAGCTATCTGTCATGAGTGAAGAAAACCAGAAAGGAAAGTCAAAATAAAAATGAAGTATTTATTTTTAAACTCCAACACTGAAACATATCAGAAAACGAGTTTCAGAAAAAATTTTGTACATTGTTTGGACAGAGCTTTTATTCTGAAATCAAAAATCTATGAAGGTCTTCTCTCAAAGTAAAGTGTGTTTCATGTTTAGAAAGGGATTTATATAAAAAATTTTTGTTGAATTAGATTTTTATATTTTCTGTGTTTTGAAAAAAAAAGTAAGAACAAGTATTTAAGGACTCTAAATGTTAGAAACTGTATATCTAAAAATGATACTATGTAAATATGTATGAACATTTTTCAATACTACTGTTCCTTAAAAAACAGTTAATTTGTGAAATCATATCAAACAGTTTGAAGGTCAGAAAAATTACTGTCTGAGAAAAATCCCTACAAAACCATAGAAGTCCAATAATGAAAACAATGTGTTGTGTTTTGTTTTCCTAAATGATAGAAAAAGGACTAGGCAAAATCAGTTTCTACATCCAGAGTTCCAAGGACAATGAAGTTGCAATGTACATGACACAAGTCAGAGCAATGTTGTTTTCACTGTAGTGGGAGAATTCCACAACGAAAAATTTTGGTCAATATATCCTTTTCCAAAAGAATTTATGAAGAGGAGAGGAGGGAAATCCATACTGTGTGGAGCAGCAGAGGTTGAGAAAAAAAGACACTGGCATCAAGGAAAATGAGGTGGCACTGGCTGCAACACCCCCAGTGCTCATGAAAGCATCTTAAAACAGTGTGGAAACTTGATGTGTTTCTGAATTGCATGTAGGGATGGCACAGGTCTGCAGACTGTCTCTGGCTTTTCCTGCATGATACATTAGACATGCAGTGTCATGACAAAAGTGTCAATAAATTTATTTACCTATGTTCTGTTGAAGACGAGAAGGGGTGAAAAGAAAGCTTTGTAAAAAGAGAGATACCCAAAGCAGTTATTCAGGAAGCTATCATCCATGAACTTCTTTAGTTGCCTATGCTACAAATCAAGGCCCAGCTAAGGAACTGACTTTTCAAGTAACATAAGTAAAACCACATACACTTCTAAAACAAGGGGATGACAGCTGAGAATGTGATAAATCTGTAAATAAGATGAGGAAGGGAAGACTAACAACTCAACATTGCAAAACACCAGCTAGTCGACAGTCTCACTGAAATGATTTAGTGCAGACACAAAATACTAGAAACCTTGTGACCAGAGACATGACTGGCTAATTTAGTAGTTTGTGTATTGTAAATCATCGATGAATTTAATTTGCTTCTAGATTTCTAGTTTGAAAGAGGAAATATTATAGGACTCAGTCCTGGGTACCACGCAGTCTGAGCTGCAGCCTCTTTTTTTTTCTGCTAATTTGTCTCACACAACTCCCATTCACACACCATCTGTTTCTCAGGGCATAATTTGGCCTCAGATCTTGTCTGCCATACATTACTATTAATGTGGTAAATGGTTCCCATGACCCCTTGCCTATCTATAAATCACAAGCTATGCAGATACTGCAGGACAATCAAATCAGTCAATGGACATTCCATTAAGTGCAGTTTTTCAACCTGTTATTTATAAACAAGAAGTTATTTTTCTCCTGCAGTGGAAAATTAAAGTGTAATTTATAGAGATTAAAATATACTTTTTCTGAATTGTACATTTAACCAACTAATGCATTTATGTTATCTCACTTAAAAAAGGACCTATCAAATCCTATACTCTTTTATGAACAGAGCTGAGTATTTAAAGAAGATCTGATGAGAACTATGGCTTGTATCAGAGAAAATACTTCTATTGTTTTCATGTGTTTTCATTTCATTGAATATCAGCCTCACTAACACCACTAATAATACTTCAAAGTCTTTTATTATGCTGTGTTTGTGTCTCATGACTAGCAGTGTGCTCTGGTACAAACTGCCAGTGCCAGCTTTTCTACACAGAAAACGTAGGCTTTTCATCTTGACTTCGGAATTTTAAATAATGAATTGCATTTCTTCCACAAAGAATGAAACCTGCTTACATAAGCATCATTGGTTGTACCAACCTGCATCCTCATCTGGGAACTGCATGTGCTAGAGCAGTGTTTAGACAACATTCACATCAAAAGTGTTATTTGCACATTTTTAAATGCTGAATTGTTAAAGCTAAAAATAATTTATTGGGAAAGAACAAATGCAATTTTAATTGTTCCTTTCAATTCAATTTTCTGCCTCTGTTTTTGAATGATGAAATTTTTGATCTTAATTTAGACTCTAAGATGAAGTTAAAGGACTATATATAATTCAGTCAGGTTATGTTTGATACTTTTTGGCTAAAAACTAATGAACCCATTAAATGACAAGCAAGGTGGCTGTTCAACATTTGTGATCCTCTGATTTTACCTGAATTCAATTTTTCACCTCCTTTGATCTTTCTCTCACAACTTTGAATAATTTACACTCATTGAAATATGACATTTTTTCTCTATGTAGACGTGAGAGAGATCCTCTGGGATATTTCTAAATGGTAAAAATAATCAGCTTGCATAATATTCAGTCAGACATCTCAGTTTCTTCATCGTGTTTTGGGCTAAGCCTATGAATCTTTTAATGGGAAATTGATATTTCCTACAAAGTGAAAAAAGTGCCACCTTGCAGTGCTGCAGCTGTTTCTCATTTTATCCATTTCTGATGTAGTTCTTTGCTCACAGTCAGTTTACTTCTAAGAATGTGACAAGAGCAGCAGCTTGTAGTTTGTCAAGACTCCTTGAGACTTCATTTAGTTGCTTCAGTAAGTTTAATGCCTATTCAGAGTCCCTTGTGTAGAATTCCTCCTATTGATCAAAATTCTCCACTTGCTCGGTGCAAAATCCAACTTAACAGCACATGGATAATAATTCCTCAGAGCAATCTACTGCAGAGCTCCGTGAAGCGCTGTTAAGAACCTGGGGCATCAATGCTCATTTTTTTTCAATCACTCTGCTATGAGAATGAAAGCAGATGCAGAGAAATTTCTAAGCTTCCAGAATGTGCATTAAAACCAGGGCAGGTATTTCTTTTTCCTAGGAAGGTTTTGACATCATACTAAAGAACGTTAAGCCAGAATCTGGTATAAGATGTTCTTGTCCTCAGTATTTCAGGAGAAAGGAAAATGCTTCCAAAGCCCAGAATCAAGACTTTTAAAACTGAGTCAATTTTCCTGCACTTTATGTTCACCTAAGAGCCATTTCTTTTGTTGGATGAGCTGTTTTTGATCAATTTCTAAATTCTTTTACCTTTTCCTCATTTTTTGCTTGAAATGTGTATTGTGGAAATGTCAATGCAAACCTTGATGTTTGTATTACCAGTGAAATGCTTCAGTTACTTCTGTAATTTAGCTGCTAGTTTTGTAGTAAAGTGAAGGCTCAGCTAGTTCAATAGTTGACAGCAATTTTGTCATTTCCTTTTTCAGATTATTTCAAGGCACAATTAAATATATAGTTTTGATATTTTTCTCCACCTTAGAAAAGTATTTGCCTGATTTTCCTTTGGCTTCCACGTAAAAGTTAAGCAGAATTTTAGCATAATTGTTCGTGTTCAGACTATCCTTCCGTTCAAATCCTTCACCAGTTTGTCTTCCAGCCCTACTCTTACCTAAGCATTTCCCAGATGGGTCTGATGGGGCAGAATGTCTGCCTGCAGTGGAATAAGGTCTGACCCTTTGTTACTGTGGTCACAACATAGTGCAGGTTGATACTTTCAAAACTACTGAGGAGCCCCAAATAGAGAGAAATTTAACTGTGAATCCTATGTTCTGAAAATAATTAAGTTCTGAAAATATTAGACATAGTATTTTTAAAATAATAAAATTCTCTTCACTCATTTATTTCAGTTTCATCAATTAAGGAAGCCTTGAAGTCTGAAAGGATTGCAGGAAGGATCATATGTGGATTTAGGAATATATCTTTGAAATACTAGCAAACAAAATGTCTCTCCTAAAGTCATGTCACAGTTGGAAGCTACAACATGGATTGAATAATAAATAATGAACATGGTTAATGCAGTTATTCCTGAATGTGACAGACAGCTGACTCTTTTTTGAAAAAAATTTTTACTGTCTCAATCATTCCAGATACAGGATCTGGGAAAAAAGGCAGAAGCTCAGTGATGTGATTACAGATGAATCCTTGGGAAGCTACTCATTTGACAAAGGACTGAAATGTAGAGAAAAATTATTTTTATTAAGTCAAAGATGCAAAAAAAAACATAAGGAACTTGTTTCTCAAGCAATGAGAAAATCTTATGACTGGGAAAAGGCTCCAGAACTAAACTAGATAAATAAACAGTTTGAAAATTATTGCAGAAATTGGAAAAGAGGCTTTGATGAAGGGAAAGGTAATATACAGAAAAGTAAATTACATTTTGCTACACACTGAAAACAAAATGATGTGTCACATAGAGACTTAAAGAAGGGAGAAAGAACAACTGTTTGGATCATTTGAAAGGAAACAAAATTAAGTTCCTAAACTACAGTGCTTTCTCACTTCCTTTTCTTAAGTTAAGGATGAACAGAATGAATCAAAATATAAAAAGAGTGTTACTCTTAAGAGTTACCTGGAGATTATATGCAGTTATCCTTTGGTTTTACTCAGTTTACCTCACATCACTGAGAAGTTAACCATGTGTACTACTAAGAAACATGCCTGGGCTCTGAAGAAAAACATTTTGTCCCTGGAAAGTAAAGCAACTGAAGATTGGTTATCTGAAAATGAATTCAGGTATTGCATCAAGGTAAATAGAAACATCTTTTTTGTCTATTTACAAAATAATACTGATGACCTGAAAAGAGGGATTGGACTTCTCTGCAGCAACCTGGAGAGGATCTACCAGCAAGGTAGTGCTTCCTATTGCTAGGCCATTTGTGCAATCCAGTATTTTCAGACCAATTGGATGACAGGGCAAAAATATGGTGACACAAGTTCAATATTTACGAATATAGCCAATATGCTTTTTATCTGTTCACAAATATGTTTGAGTGGGAGTAAAGTAGATTCCATATAACTGTCATTAAAAAAAAAAAAAAACTAACAAAAAAACCAAAAAAACCCACCATCCCACGTGTGAGTTTAACATCAATAACTTGGCAGAAGTGTGTTTTATTCTCTTTTATATCTTATATCCTGGGGCGGTGCTGTGGCATAATGGTTAGCACTCTGGACTCTGAATCCCAACGGCCCGAGTTTGAGTCCTCAGTAGGGACCCGTCCCCTGGGCAGTTAAATGCCTCCCTGCCATCCGATCCCGTCAGATCTCGGATGCTCAGCAGGGCCAGCCCCGG
>JAWWEU010000001.1:40267956-40290483 GCA_035583155.1 Acropternis orthonyx | reverse complement strand
CTGAGGGGTCATGTCTGCTAATGGGCCATCAGGGTTTCCAAAAATATGTCAGAGTGTAAATCACCTATTGTGAAACTTCCCACCCTTGGGGAAGTACTGGGCACTCCCACCTGAGCCTAGGCATATATAAACTGAGGTTTTTGGGACTGTGGGTCTGATCCAGAGGAGAACCAGAGCCTCAGCAGGACTGTGACCATCACCCTCACTGACAGGTCCCTTCTTTCTTCTTACTTTGTACTTAGGAGGGCCAGGTGGTGCTCAGCACAGGGGTTGACTATCACCATTCTGTTTGTGCCCCAGGGGTGGTGGGTTACACACTTGTTTTTGTGGGTTAAATGGACTTTTTCCTCTGTACCCTTGTACTTAGTGTGATCTTTTTACTAAACTGTAATTCTGATTTGTAATCTGTTTGTGAGTTGGATTTATTCCTCCTGCTGTTTTACCTTTACACCAGCACATAAATCTTCCACCTATATCATACTCTGATAAAGATGATAAGACTCTGATGATGTCTGTCTCAATCCCATAGAAGGATTCTTAGCATTATTGTCCCATTGCATGTTACAACAGTTTGCTTTAAGGAAAACCAGGGTGTTGAAAAGACATGCTTCAAGTTTTTCTTCATTAACTGCCTACTTCAGCTTTTGAATAATGACATTTTAACTGTATTTCCAGGTAACTCTTTGTAGGGTATTTGCTTTATTATGGGTGGCATTCACCCAAGTATGTAATTTCTAGTGTTCAATCAGTTTTGCTGACTTCATAGGAAATGTTTATACCTTTAAAAGTAATGTATAATTACCTTTGAATAATGGTCAATGCAGAAATAATAATTTAATTTTAATAGCGATTAAAATATATTTACTTTCTCTAAGTTTCATCTCCTGCACATATGTTTGAGAGAGTAAACTATATTTTTTCCATTTATTTGAACTGAAATAGCCTTATATGAGAAATAATCACAAAATGTGCTGTCAGTTATTTATTAATGAACATTTTCAGTTAACAGAAGGTTTGATGCTCTCTGAGGCAACAAAGGACCCACACATAAATAAAAAGAATAGAAAGGAGCCACTTTTATCTGCTCTGCTGTTTGGACTGGCAGAAGTTGCTTTTTATCATAACAGACTAAGAAAAAATGTAATTATCAAAGCAGGAAAAAGGAATAGTCTGCGGTTTTTTAATACTCACCTAAAACCTTCAACTCGGCACTGGCATAAATGGTGCCATACTTATTTTCTGCTAAGCACTGATACATTCCAGCATCTGAGATATTCACACTGTGGATCATCAGAACACCATTAGCCATCTCAATCCTGCTCTGTAACAGAATTTAAAAAAAAAAATTAAAAAATCATTCTATAAAAGCAAAAAGGGAAAATTGCTGTGCTACTAGCTTAAAGGCAAAGGAACAAAAAAAGGCTTAAAATAAAACTGAGCAACAAATTTCCTCTGGCTTACTTTTTCCCTTGTTATATAAGGAAGTACAAGAGTAAAATGTCCAAAACTATTTAAAGGTAAATAGTTTTCAGCACAAGTTCTCTATCTCCAAAGCATACCTTTGTCTGTTTTCTTGTTTATTTGTTATTAATTTTACATGTTTTTTAAAGCAGTTCATCTTGGGAACATTAATGAGGCAAGAATTCAGTTGTGGGTGTAAAATATCTGATGATCTTCATATCTCTAGCAAATATTTGGTTACAGTCATAGTACTATTTTCATAAAAGTAAGTATAAAAGATTGCTTGCATGCGTAAGAATGAAAGGGTCTAATTGTCTCCATCATTAGTGCAAATTTCTCATTTAAAAGGTCCACTAATAGAAAATAATTACCACAGCTGGAAGAGGAAGGGCATTAATAGCTGTTTATGAAGATGTGTATTTCATGGAGCTGTATTATAAATAATTTGAACAGCTATAAAATAACTCTAGGTTTAGTTATAACTGTTGTTGTGGGATAAAATTGATAAGGAATAAGTTGCTTGGGAATGCAGAGGAAACTCTGATAGAAATTCTCTCTTGTAAGCCCCCACCCAGTACAGCAAGAAATTTAATTTGAAATTTCAGGGCCTGGTGAAACTAATGGTTTGGAAAATCAGAGAGCTAAAAAGTAGAGACATTTAAATTGCTTCAATTTCAGGACTAATAGTTCCATCTAAAAAGACAGAAATGGATAAAGTAAAGCCGTATAACCTTCTTTTCAATGCTTCACAGCTTCAAAAGTAAACTGTGTTTATGTTTCCTTTCTCATTGTTTGCATAATTGGTTGATGTTCACAGATAGAAGTGACATTTGCTGAAAAGAAAGACATTACATCTTTTGTATTCATAAATCCATTCTGTGAATTCATTTGCCAGTGGAGACATTTTTTCCCCAGAATTGAACAGCTTTATTTTAATCTGAAAAAACAGGTGAAATAAATTTACAAAACTTTTCTTTACTCTGAATAATTTGAGACTATAAAAATGAAAAGGTGTTAGGCAAAAACCCACATGATGTGGGCTGATGCTTTGAAGATTTGGTGAAAGAAAAAGAATAAAGAGAAATAAAAGGCAGGCCTTACCATGAATGGTTGTTTAAAAGGAAAACAGACTTATTTATGTCTAATTCTAAAATACATCAGGTGACTGTAGTTAATTGCTTTACATTCTAAGAGTCTTACATGGGCCATTTTAATGGTCTTAATGGCAAGTTCTGTTATTTGCAGAGAATAAATGGAGTTGAAAATGTAATAGTCATAGTACATTTTACGTTAGCCTGCTAGTGATTTGAAGAGCATGATTATTTAAAAAAAAAAAGTAATTAATAACATAAAAATATTGAGGGAAATGTGAAGAAATCTGTTTCAGCAAATACAGCTGAGTTTTTACTATCTTTTTATACAGAAAGAAAAATAGATATAAATACCACAATACCATTTTTTAAAAGAAAAAAATGAAACATATTGGAGACTGTTTAGATGTACACCATAGTACGGACACACCTCAGAAGGTCCTGTCTCCCTAATATTTCTGAACTACAGACAATGACTTCTGATGAATGAAGTTTTTCATTGCTTGAGATGGTCCAGAGGGGACGCACATAGAAAACTTTTCTGTACTGTATGCTAACACTTAAGAAACTAATTTCTGAAGGGCTTCTCAGTACTTTCTTTATCTGACTTTATCTGAATGAAAGGAGAAGCATGCAACATACTGCTGACTCCTTGTCAAGTGTACCTGTGGCCAGAGAGGAACTCCATTTTTCAGCCAATGGTATGTAGGCCTTGGCTTTCCAGTGGCTTTACATTCCCATCGGAGCTGATCACCACTGTCTAATTGTGTATCATTAAGTTTCTCCACCCAGTGTGGGTAGGCTGCAAGAAAAAAATGCCATGTTAGTGTCAAAGCATACAAACTGGTAAGTCTCTAGCTGATGTGCCAGAAGCTGATCAATTAAAAAGATTAAATTGATGGCCTTTACTAAATTTATCTTACTCCCAAAATAAAGCATATTTAAACAAACAGCCAAGCCCAAAAGAGACAGTAATAAAATTAACCAAGCTCCATAACATTAAAGGAAATGCTGTAATGGCACTAGTAATGAGCAGTATTGTGACCAAGAATAGAAATCTGCCTGATTTAATAGAGTCCAAAGGATTAAATTGCAGTACTATATATTAATGCATTCATTATTTCTGAATTTAAGATAAATGTTTGGTAGTCACAATAGAACATTCAGTAATTTGCAAGATCCAAGATCAATTTACATTGTGGTAAAGAGGTTAACTGTCATAGGCTCTGTTTCATTTAGTCTTCCCAGTTTACTAGGAAATCATTAGTTATTTAGCTAGGAATGACTAGGAATTTGAGAAGGTATTTGCATATGTTTTTGTTAAAGTATCTGGAGTTTAATTGATATTTCTAGGGAGAAAATACTTTTAACATTTTTAAGCACAGAGCCCGTGAGATTTCCAGCATTCAACAGGAACATAAATTACACAGTAAGTCAATCTTAAAACCAGTCTTTTTTTAAAGTCAGGCAGTTGGTAGGTGTATATAAGACCATTAGTACCTAAATTTCATTAAACAATCTACTAAAAAGTGAGGTTTTTTTGGGGGGTTTTTTTTTTTTTGTTTGTTTTTTTTTTTTTTTGCAAATAGATCTTTAGTGCATCAGGCAATTAAATAGTTTTATGTAGGATCTTATGATTTGGAAAACATATGACTCAGTGAGGAACTGAACATTCATATGCAGAAATAAAAATGTATGCTTAACAGCCAGTTTTTGGGTTTTGATACTGTAGCTATATAATTTTGTATAGTACAGAGGACAATAAATGAAATTAATGAACTTAATGATATTAAATGTTGGTTTGGTTTTGGTTCCATTTTTTTATTGTTGTTGTTTTCTTGGGGTTTTTTTCCTAAATTGTAGTATCTAAACAATAAGTACCTAAAAGGCCTTCTTTGTTAAAGGGAACTAAAATTATTCTGCTTGGTATGAATAGAAGTCCAGATCTGTCACAACAAAGTCTCTGCTTCAAACAACAGATAATTGATAATGTACTTAAACATGGGGAATCGAGTTTAAAAATAAATCTTTGAATCTAGCTGGCATTTGACAGGTCACCAATCAAAGATGTGAGAAGATATGAAAAGGCATGACAGGTGACTCTAACTGCTTCTAGCTTACATCTTGTGCATGGATGATAAAGAAAGTGAACAGGGTGTCTGTCATTCCTAAGCAGGAATCTGCTTCAGAGTGCCTGACCAGACAGTTGTCAGAAGCTGGAAACAGATCAGGGAGAATCACTTGTTTCCTTTTCTATAGAGGAAAGTAGAGATTGACCCAATCTCACTCCCAAACCAAAGCCCAAAAACCTCTGCTTCCTTATTCTCCTTATTACAGTCAAGACAATGCATGAAGTTCTCCACATGTGCTTCACTGTGCTGAATCACTGTTTTCTTAAGTTATAACAAAGGGTCCCAACAAAATCCTCAGAAACAAACAGTTTGGAGGAGTCTCTGCTCATTTGGTGTCTACTATTTGTCTTAAAACTATAATTCAATTGCATTGTATACTTTATGCTGTCATTCTCTTTAAGAGTGCTTCAGTATGCACAAAGGAAGCATGTTGAGAAGCAATTGTTTCCTTTGAAAATGAGTACATTAATGTGATTCTGGAAGATGAGACAGTTAAATGTGTAACTAAAAAGTCATAAAAGACAGCCAGTGGTACCATAAAATCATGCAGTTTCAAAGAGGCGCTAAACTGTTCCTGTCTATATTTAATTATTTTTATTATTTTGCTTTGCTGTAAATTCTATTATTTGACCCAAAGCATATCTAGTCTCATTTTGTTGTGTTGATTTGAACTCATCATGAACCAGAGCTTCCAGAATTAGACTGCATGTTTATTCTACTTGTAGGTGAAATGGCCTTTGGAGTCATATTTTTCAAGCTGTTGAACTTGACATCAGTGAAGGCAATGATTCAGATTCCCACCCTTCTGAGCACAAGGTTGAAAAACAACAGGTAGCTGTAGCTGGAATAGAGCTCAGATTAAGAGAAATACTTTCATCACTTTTTGACTTCTGTTTCTCTCTCTAAGTACTCCTCACTTTTTCACAAAGAATTCCCTCTGTGCTCATTAGCAAAGGTCACTTTCCATCAAACATCCTATCAACAGTTTAAAATTGAAACATTTAATTGGATGTACAGCCTCTGATTCAATGTACTTGTTTTGTTTTGGTTTTTTTTAACAAAAATATGTTAACATCACCCTGATATACATGTGTGCAAAGAAAACTTCATTCCAGAATCAGGCATTACTTTAATTAGAAAATATAAATTCTAGAAGCATTTAAACAGATTTCAAAAGGAACAAGTCCTTTTTTTTCTTCTTATAAATGCAACATACATCTTGGGGAACAAGATGGTTTTTGTCTTTCCAGTGAAGAGTTTTTGGGGAACTGTAAAAAGAGAAGGATGCATTTTATTGTTCCATAGACTTTATGGGTATTGTGCCAGAGCTTTATGCAGTGCTTCTGAGATTTTAAAATCACTGTCCAACCCTTGATTTATTTTATGCTGCATTTCTGCACCTGTTTACTCAAGGATGTCAAAATGTTTTACAAACATAAATTGGCAATAAAACTGCAAGCTTACAGCTCAGTTTTTATACACTTTGTGCAAAATAAAATTAAAGTACAGAAAAATTGGACTATTTTGGCAAATTTTTAAGTAACTATTTGTCTGAAAGAAAATTAAGGACAAAATTTTGCACAGAGAAATTACTTTAAATGAGTTTAAATAGTGTCCTAAAATGTGAATGGGTACAGAGTTTGGAGTGAAAAAAATTATTTTCCTTATATGAGATTATTTGGGAAGAGTAAGGTAGGAGAAGAATAATGAGAAAGATAAGTGAGAAAGACAAGACAGCAAATTTAACTTAATGTACACTTTTGTACCAAAAAACCTCTTCGCTAGCTTGTTTTACTGGGACTAACCTGTCGTGGCACAAGTAGACTTTTTTTTTTTCCCCATACAGTTTTTATAAGTAATGAAATGGTTTTTAAAATCAGTATGGTCCATTACACTGCATTACAAAATCTTCCCGCCCTCAGCTGCTTGTTCCTTTCCTGTGTTATGGCAAGCCTCATATGCTGGTCGTGGGGCACCACTGTGAGCAGGATGAGGGAATTGATCCAACCAAAAGAAAGGCAGTCAAAAATGGTGTTTTGGTAATCTGCTTCACATCACCACCCCCTGCTGAACGTGGCACTAGTGAGTAGGTAACACAGGAAAAAACCCAAGAGGTTCAGAGTGAGAGCTGATCAGGAATTGGACAAACTATTGCCTACCACTGGGGAAATGCTGCTAGTCAGGATTTGTGGAGGGACAAAAAGGCTAATGGCAAAATTACCCCCACACATTTTAATTTTTGTGCTCTCCTCTATTAATCAATTTGTGCTTGAATAAAATTTCATGGAAACTTACAGGATGAGCAGATCACTTGGGGGGAAATCACACCTCTCAAAATAGGTTGCAATGCTTATGAGGATGTCTGTAGTTTTAAAATTATGGTTTTAATGCCTACAGCTGAATTTCTGCTAAGTGCTGAGACTGCAATAATATGAAATGGTCAACATACAAATGCTTTCTGAACAACATCCCAAGTGTCAGCTGCATCACGCAGTCATGGTATATCTGGATTGCAGCATCAGGTACGAAATGAAAAATCACTAGTTTGTGATTAAATGTGACTAGACAGGCAGGCTGGATGTCCTGGGATTTCTCCAAAATACTCTGTGGTGACCCAGATCAGATGCAGCTGACAAAATGAAGAAGATTCAAACAGACAGTGAGTGAGTTCCTACAGAGATACGCAAATTATGAGACCACAGTATGACACAGCTGGTCCTACAGACTGCTCTGAAATTTTACAAGAAACCCCTGGTAAGGAATGACAAACTACATCTGAATTTCTGAGCCAAAATAATTGTTGTCACCTGGAGGAATAAGATGTCAGTGGAAAAGACTTAAAGATAAATAATTCATGTTGAGTGTTGTTACGAACAAAAGCTACAGCAGGAAAATTATGCCCCCAAATCCTGCTGTATCACCTGTTAGCAAAGGAAGTTGAATATTTTGTGAGTTAACATTTGGCTAAACTTCATGCTGCTGAAAACTTTCTCACACAAATCCTCTTACAGCCACGGAAGGAGTTGTCAAGGTTTGTAGACCAGTGAGACACTAATGCTGTCTACAGGAGCACTGAAGGTTGTGAGTGGCTCTGTGGGAAGTATTTTATGTCGAGGCCAAGGAAAGGCACCTGTAAGGTCTAGTAAAAGTCTGTACTTCTTGTCCTGCTGTACTGGAGATCACTGCCAGTGTTCTCCATCTGGAAATTCTCTGTAAGCTGATCTGACCTCCCTGTCTTCTAAGGCAGATAGGTGAAGCATAATAGAATACTAGTCTCACATATCTCTTAATCAGAGGAACGAGACAATCTGAAGTGGAGCCCCTTCTTGTAATGCTAAAGAAGTTGTCCTAATATTATTGCAAAAACACCAATGAGCAAAAATTGGTTTATTCATAAAGGCAGGAACTCTAAAAATGTATTTTAGGTGATAGTGAAGAACTAAATATTCATATGTCTATCTGGACAGAGTAGAATGAAACTGGCATTGAAAATTATTTATTTCTGCTCAAAGCAAAAGGCTAATGAGAGAGGAAGAGTTGTGTAGAACACCACATTATGCTTGCTGTGATTCTGTGCCACAGATCTGCTTTTGTGAAGAAATAATTCCATTTTACATAATCTTTATTTCTCTCTTGAAGACCACTTTTTATATTGCATTATATCTGAAAAAAGGAATGAGAGATAATTATAGCACCTTTATAAGCTGCTTCAGTATCCAGGACCTCCACAACTCTAGAAAACAGCTAGGAAGTGTATGAGCTGGAATTCACCTTACCACTCAAGCAACAATTTTTATTTTTTTTTTTAATTTCAGACATTTTAGCAAATGTTGTAGAAAAAGACCAGCTGCAAAATGCCCCTGACCTTCAGGTGCCTTGCAGGAGCTGCTGTACTTTCATGGAAGCACTTTATAGCAAGAATTTGTAATACCAGAGAAATATCACTACTGTATTGGCACAGTAGGAGGCTCAAAGTAGACGCCGGGCTTTGACTGCTGTTTTCAGTAAAAGTCTTATAAAAACTTTGCTGCAAGTGCAGTTTAGATGACAAGTCTGAAATGAAATTTATAAACTGTCATCTTAACCTTCACATGATTTTTACAGCATATACAAAAAAACCCCCCAAAAAAACCAAAAAAAAAAAAAAAAAACCTTAAAAATTTTAAGAGAAAAACCTACCCTGGACTCCAGAGGGATGAGAATGAAAAGCAAGGGAAGAGGCATCATCTAGAGATGTGCTGATACTCACTAAAATCAAGAGAGCTAAGATAAAGACATTGGAAAGCTGTAGTAGACAGAAAAATTGATTATGGACCTGGAAATATTGACATGTGTGGAAAATAAACTAAATATAGGATGCCAGTCTACAGTTATCTGATGTAAGTGTGTAACAAAGACAGAGGACTCTGTATAGTTAGTAGTGAGGATAAAGCATTAGGAGCCATGGGCTGAAATCAAGAAAAGAAAAATAAAATTGACTAACAGGAGCAACTCCTTCTGAAGAGATATCTATTAGCTTGAGGACCCATCTAAACTGCAGCAGTTGGAATTCCAGTGACTGTGATGTTTGAAGACAGAAAAGAATTCGGTCTGAAAGATTTTTCACATGATGTCCTGCAGAAGACCTTTCCTGCTAAGTGTTTAAGGTTGTAGAGTTCATGGAATGATAAAAAATAGTGTAGCTTTAGTTGATAAGAAGGAGGTGGGACTCAAGCTTACATTCAATATATGAAAAACTTTGACTTCTAAGTATTCACGGTATGTCTTATATAGGCTTTTGTTTCTAGATGCTAGGATGCAGAAACAATATTATATAAAATTAATGGATTTTATTAATTATTTTTAATTTCAGGGTTTTTTCTTTTCAATGTGATGCATGACAATTTTTTTTATGCTCTTTCAAAAATAGTTTAGAAGGATCAATCTGAGAGAGAAAATGTTGAGCACTCTCAGAAAATGAAAACATTTGGAAATTGTGCATGCCTAGACTGAGAATTTTCTACAAAAAATAGACACTTCTCCAGTTCTGATTCCTGTACATCAAACTTGACAAAACTCAGCATCCAAGCATGACAGATATGAAACGTTAATAAAAGTGTGATGAAAATCCTAAGACATTTCTAACACTGTTTCCTGACAGATGCATCATGTTTAGGTTGCATGACATTATTAAATCAGGAGTAAAAGAAACAAAATTTTAAAATTATAGCTATACTCTTTAACAAAAAAAGAAATAAATTACATAATCATCAAATACAAATTTGTATTTAAGTCAGTTCTTTAAGAGAATCAACATTTATTTATATTTCCTACTTTAATGAAATACTAAGGAATAAAAATATTTAGCTTAATACAATACTATTTTGGTATATTGAATATACCCAACATATCAAGGTATCTTGTTTCTTTTGGACCTTGAAATGCTTCATATGTAGTTAAACCCTTAAGTGTGGAGAAAGCAATGCTGGATAACATTGAGGGCAGTTACACTTACTGTACACTTGTAGTTGTCCTCTGAAGACATTTCTTCCACGAGAATTTTCAGCCTTACATTCATACATTCCCGCGTCCTCTAGCTGCACATTAGGTATTTCAAGCACAGCTTGGGATTTTCTCAGGCGGGCTTTACTTGGATTATGACCATTAACTTTCCTCCAAGAGATTGTTGGAACAGGGCTGAAATATTTAGTAAAATTACTGTTAGCACTTTCCCACTATTGAGAATATAGATTCTGTTATCTGGTAGTTTAAACACTTAATAATCTAAGTAGCAATAAAATATAACCACAATTAAGGTTCATAAAATGGTTGATATACCTCACTTTCTATAGGGAATCCTTAATAAATGGTTTGCTACAAGAAATGTGTCTCTTTCATCCACAAGGGAGGCTAAATTTTTATTGAGATCAAGTAAATCACTTGAAATACTCTCTCTAGAGTTTCTTTAGCACTCTATACTTTATTCTTGAACACTTCTACTCGATAGGCCAAAGAAAATAACAGTTTCAAAACCTGGATGAATTTAGCAAACTCCAACACATCCCAATTTTCCTTCAATGAAACTGCAGTTCAGGACATAAGTCAATGATAACATCCATCTAGGAGGGGGATTTCAATACCACTCTTTCTTGGATAAATTAAAGTAACAAAAGGTTTGGAGACCTTTTATGCTACAATATTCTTCCAGTTGCTAAACTAGTTGTGTAAGAAGAATATATTAATGGCCTTACTGCTTCTGGCTCATAGCATTATGTGCTTGCCTTTGGGAGTAGAAGGGTTTTTCACTGTTACTTGCAGTTTCACACAGGTCTGTGTGGAAACTGAGTTGTTTACATTCATATTCAGGGAAGAAATGCATTAAATAATGTTTGTACTCATAAAATCTTTTTAGCCCAAACACTCATCAGTCATTGTGCATCAGTTGGGCTTTTTGGTACAGATATGTGGAGAAAAGTACTTCATAATATAGATACAAATTCGAAACTACTATGAATTTCTTCCATGATTTGCTAATTTCCACTATCTGTAACCATATGAAGCTGCATTAAGAATATCACCTTTCCTTCAGTATTTTCAAGATGTCCAATTTGAGACACAAAAAATACAGACATGGCAACCAAGTTTTGGTTATTTTTCATCCAGTTAGAATTATGCTGTGAGTTACAAGATGCCCCAAATTCCAATACTTTATAGAGATTCCGAAAATTCCCAGACTTGTAGTTGGATGTCAGAAGATTTCTCTGATTTTGTGTCCTGAATGTCACGTATCACTGAATTTCATTGAGTCCATTAACATAATTACCTTCACAAAACCAATATATATTCCCATATAGAATGTATTGAATATACCAGAAAAAGACAATCATTACTTCCCTTATCAGTTCGCTGCACTGATTACCTAACCTGACAAGATGTATTTTATTGTGAGTGTATTTATCTCTGAGACGTCCTTACAATATCTCTTTGTTCTTGCAAAATGCTCCTTTATCACTGTCCCCCACAGAAGAAAAACATATATAGAAATAAAATAATCTTTTTTGTTGTTGTTGTTCTTACTAAACAAAACAGGCTGATCTCTTTTTCTTCAGCACTCCAATTATGTATATATTTTTGTTTTTATAGATGTTGGTGGATCATGTGGTGGGTGTGGATCATACATTCTCCTTTTTATTCCCCTCTATCACCATAGGAGCTTGATAGCTTTCTCATTTTGAGCCTTAAAGTGCTTTCTTGTTGACTGATTACAAATTTTGGTGTCCTGTAGGTTTGATTTGAGGACTCTTTTCTACAGCTTGTATAGTTCTAATTTATAAAGTTTGTTTCCTATTAGAAGTTATTTTACATACTTTTCAAATAGAAGATTAAAAAAACTTCCCATTCTTATCTGACTCAAGTACTTCAATGGCTTAAATTCTAAATATGAAGAATAAATAAGATATTTCTGTTTCTAGTGCACTAATAAAACTTTGTCATAACCTCACCAGTTACATTATTCCTTTCATGTCCTTAGCTACATATCTTAATTTGCTATACATTAATAGCTATTTATATATATTAGATGTAGTACAAAAAACAATCTTAGGTCCCCCCCCCTCCTTCAATAGCTCTCTTATTTCTAATTGCATGCTTCACTTTGATATTCAAATTTGTACTCTTTCTTGAGTGACTTCCTGGAGATTTTGTAAGTTTGTTTTGCATTCAGCTTTAAGAGTTAACTCTTTATCCTATCTTCTTTTTTGGAATACAATTGTGTCACAATGGCTGGCTGAAAAACAGTCACTGCGACCAGACAAAGGTTTCATTGACCATTATTAATCACAACACAGGTCCACAGTAGGAACACACTGTGTTGATACAGTGCAACATAGGTGTGCAGATACACTTTATTTGGCATCATATGGGTGCCATGCTCGTTGCCCATTGTAAGTTATTTGGCCTTCATCTACTGCTTCCAGCAAAATTAGTGGAAAAGTGCTGGTAAAAGGATTTTTTTTTTTATTTGTAGTGTATATTTCTGAGAAAGACTGAAAAGATTGTAAACCATGAAAATTGTCTCATTTAGCTGCTACGAGATTATTTTGAAATTCATGTATTTAGACAATTTCCTTTAAATTGTATTTAACTAATTGTTTGAAATTTACTTTTGTTTTTCCTGCAGCGAATAAATGTGTATAACATGGAAATTACAGAGGAAACTGGTTATCTGGGTCATTAGAAAACATATTTTAAAGCAACTCATTTTTTCATCAGTATGAGGTAGAGCAAGTGGAATTTTTCAAAGTTACTTTACCTGTGCAGATTTAATGATTTCAAAGGAAAGTACTCCCATATTACAAATTGGTACTCATGGACAACTTGTAGGTCTGTTTAATGAAGCTTATTTTCCTTGCATAATTTACAAGTGAAGTATGAATTTTACATCTGAAATAAAAATATATCTATACCTATTTCTCCTCTGTGACTTCTGTGATAAAGAAATGAAATATATCAGAGTGAGTATGTGAAAGAATAAAATTGAGACTGTTCTAGAATACTCATAAAATCCACCATAAAAATCTGACATATGCACATTTTTCATCTTTTCAGATGATCCACAGCTTTTTAAAAAGTAGAGCAATTGCAGAAGTATCTCTAGCATTAATTTGAGTTTGATGTAATATGCATAATTGTTGAATCTTATAACCATTATAATCCATTTTTAGTTTGGTCTCAGCAGACATCTATGGGAATATAGTTTCCTTGTTTATTATAACCTGAATTCTACTGGTAAATCTTAGTACCAAGTACCATCAAGAGAAAAAACACTACCTGATTTCAGAAATAACATCATTAAACTTCTCAGTAAACTAAAATGAAATAAAATTCCAAGGGATTCCTAGTGACTGTGACAGACATTACTGTGGGTTTGTAGTTTGAATTTGAACAAAAAATGAGTTATATTTAGAAGATATTATAAGAGTCAGTTTTCAGTGACACAATGCTATTGAATTTGTTGGGAATTCCTCACAAGTTTCAATCAAATATAGAAGTAATAATGTTTTGAAAAATTGGAAGCTATTCTTTTCCCTTTCAATTTCATATAGGAAAGTATTTAGTTACATCTCTAAAGAATCTGTTTATGTTGAGAAAGTGGTGATGTGGAAATAAAGTAATATCTGAATTTTAAAACAACTCTTCCATGTATCTGAGCTCCTAGTTTTCCAATAATATCATAAATAGTAATACATATATCACTTTTTCCATATTTGGTTGGTGCAGATTGATGTGATATTTTGAAATATTTTCTCTTCTACTGTAATTCCTCTCCACACTATTTTTCTTTACCACACATCACTGTTCTGTGCTGTGCTTTCAAACCCACAGGTTCACATCAAAATATATCTTGAAAATTTCTACAGGCCTGTGGAGACTAGGAAAAAAACCCTTTTTTTTTTTTTTTCTTATGTCCTCCAGTCTTGCAACTGTGTTAAATACCTTCTAATTTTTACAGGATAATTATGTAGGATTAAAATATCAAGGACTGTAATGAAATTCTCTCCCTCAGATGCTTTCCAGAAATGCCCATCAACCATTCATATGATTCTATCTTTAGAATGTCCCATATAAATCTCTTCTGACCAGATGCAGAGTTTTAGCAGAAAGGATAATTACTCTTCCTTTTCGTTATTAAAATATAGTACTTATAAAGCAGCAGTGAGTATGGTGATTTAAGAATTGAAAGAGAATAGAAGAAAATGGTGATGAGTTTGAAGTCTGTGTGCAGGAACAAGTCCAGGTCTGCAAGTCACTTCAACACACATCTGTGACTGTACTAAAAAGTTCTGATGCACATAAAAGTGTCATGCACTATTGTGGATGTGCTTTGCCACCACTGCGGGCTTGTTCTTTGTGGCACAGAACAAGGACAGTGTCTGTTTGGCTGCACGTCCCACTCCATGAAATTTTCTTCACATTTTAGGTCATAGTGTGTTAGAGCATCTAGAAGAGTACCATGTACAATGCATCATTTTCTGTAATGGTTCATTACTTACTTATGTGAGTTGTACTCCAGAGCTTCTCTTTGTTGGTTGTTCAAAGCCTAAACTATTGGCTCAGTCTTGAAACTTAGCTGTTCAATAGCTAAGTTAGATAATATGACTGACACTTCTGGTGATTAAAAAAAACTTTCCAAATTCTTAAATTCAAGTTAATCACAAACACAAGAGTCACCTGATTAAGGTATGATCAAAGAAGAGAACAGAAGAAACACAATAGGCAAGGTATTAGTTTCACAAATAGTGAGTAAAGTGGAAAAGCTATTTCTCAAACTTTTGTTTCTGCATTTAAAAGTTAGATAATGGTATTTACTCTTAATGATATCGCAACAGCACAGCAAGATGTGAAAAATTTATTTCAAAAGAGCTAAACATCTCCAGTGTATTCTGTATTATATTTTTGTCATCATAGTATTGCAGATGCTATTTATGTTGTGGAATTAGGGAGATGTTGAGCTATCCTGACTGTTAAAGAAAGGCAGGCAGTAAAATCTGTTTTTCCCTCAGCCATCCAGTAACCATTTTTTCTAGTCTCTGTATCACACCCTACCTGAGTTTGCTGGACATTGGCATTCTGAAATAAGTGAACATTCTTCTAAAAAGCATTAAAGACATAACAATAGGCAGATTATCACCAGACTGTGACTTGTTCAAAGCTTTTAAGAAGAGAATCCAAAGCAACTTGAAAAGCAAAAGACATATATGACACCTGCTGTGTTTGCATAGGGGATAATACATGAAGAATCCAAAATTTTATGTTAGATGAGAAAAAAGCTATGAAACAGAAAATTGCCTGAAAAGATGACATATTTTTGGCAGGTGTTCATACAGATCCTCAGGGCCACAATAATACAGTACAACTGTGTTTACTTGCCTTGTGATAAAGCCATTTTATAACTGAACTTTCTCTTCTGCTATTTTTCTCTGTTCCAAACTTTGTCCAGGCAGAATTTCTGTAGTTGGTGCATTGATCTAGGATTTCCTAACTCTACTGTACAGATACAGCCAGTGTATCCTTACAGATCTGTTCCAGAAGTCTAGTTACAATGAGTCCAGAAATTCGAGAACCAACAGTTCTACCATCAATCATGATGCAAATCCAGTGTGTCTGGAGTGTGCAAGAAGGTTTTGAACCTACTGATCAGTCACAGAGTTTGAAGACAGTGACCAAAAGTGCTGGATTTAAGGCTCTTGTGCCACAGTTTTATATGCATTTATTTCATTGTAGGAAATCCTGAAGAAAAACAACAGTGGGGACCTACTACTGGCAATTGGAAGAACTGATTTTCTTCTGATCCTCTCAGACTCTGACACAGAGAGAAAGCCTACAGGTGTTCTTCTGAATATTAAGTCTGGAATGCAAAAAAATAAAACCTCCATCTTTAAAGCAAGGCTTTGTAAATAAAGTTTTTAGCAACATTTGCAAGTTTTCCTTGATTGTCCTGAGAGAGAAAGGGAAGAGATTGGTAATTGCTTCTTCAAGAATGACATTTTACTCATGGGGAGTTGCAGTCTGGTAGGGTTTTCCCCCCACTTTCCTTATGCCTTACCCTATGGTAAAAGCAGTCAAATCAAATTTTTTAAATTCAAGTATGAAGCATTTAGTCAGAGTGAGGCAGAATGAGGCCTGGGAGTGCCTGAGATTTACCAAAGAATCTTTATTACATTCATTATAAATTACTATGAACTATTTCAATATTTTTAACACCATTATAAAACGTATGCAAGAATCCACTTAAAGGAAGGCAGACATCAATCCAGTCTGAAAAACAGGAACAAAATTCAATCCTGTTCTATCACCTTATGACATAAATACTTACTCAGTATGAGTTAAAAATGAGCTTTAGATTGAAAAAAGTCTTACAAATGCTTTCATGACATAGACAATATGTGTTATCAAAGGGGAAGAAAAAAAGAATCCTGGATTTATTTGTGTCTTATATAAACAAAGTCAGCTTGAAGACGCCATGTTCATGTTTTAAAAGGTTTCTTCCTCTCATCACAAAGTTATCTCGAGGGGAAAGTACATCCCTACCCATAACACTGACAACTGCTGTTCTCAAAAGTTTTTTCCTTGATTTTAGGCAACACTGAGACTTTTCATTTTCCCCTTAGAATTGTTTTGCTATCAGTAAACTTTAAAGAATTAACAAAATATTTTTCATATGGTGAGAAGTGGTGTGAAGGGACATGGAGCAACTTGATTTTTTGGCCTATTGAGCTTAGAAATATGTGTCTCTGTATCAGTTTTTGTATCTATTCTGCAGTTTCGTTTTGGGAATATAATTATAACAGATTAATACTCTTTTTAAAAGAGTAAAGAGACAATTTATGCCTCTGTGACCTGTAGGTGAAAAATAGAACACCATGATAAGACCTGGCTTTGAGTGCAGAGTAAAATTGCTATCTATGGACTTCTACACTGTGAATTTACTTCAGGCTCAAAAATGTTAAGATATTAGCATGCCTTGTTCCTGCAGTAATTCTCCTATATATAGGAAAAACACTGAATATTTGGATCCTAATTCCAACAATGATTTGGATGTATAGCATCCAGAATTATTTGCTTTATTTAATGTAAGGCAGGGATCTTGACATGTCATTAGATTGTGAGTACCATAATACCTTCAAAAGACAAGTCAAAATTAGCTTCCTCTTCGCCTGCAAATCGTATACCATATCTGGTTAGAATTCCTTACACCTTCAACTTTCATTTATCAATGTAGTGATTTACCATGTCCTTTCATACTTTGTTTTGACCATCAGTTCCCATGTAGGGGATAACAATGTACTTGTTACTGTCACAGGATTCATTGGAAATGAGAGTTGGTAATGTGCTCTGAATGTCCTTAGTATAGAACTGGGTTATCTTTAATATCAAAGGTGTTTCTGTGTGTCACCTTTATTGTTGGAAGAGGAAAGGACTGCTTTGTGCTCATGGAAAAGTACAAGGGTCTTAATCCTTTCTGAAAGACAATACCTAGAAAGGAAGCACTTCCAGGGCTGAATGGACATTCTGTGAGCTCTCTGTATCCTTGGCAAAGAAGCACTTACTCCCTGAGAAGTTTCAAACAGTTCCCCAAGGAAATGACAGCTTATACCCTGGGAAAAAAGTAAAGATCTGCTGATATATCCCAAACACATGAAATAAATGGCCAACAGAATTGTCATACTTGGCCCTGGAAACAATGAAGCCTGGTTTTTATCACAGACTTTAGTGTCTTTTGTTTGTTTGTTTGTTTGCTTTGTTTGTTTTGGGGGGTTTTTTTGTTTGTTTTCTGGCAGTGAAATTTATGATATATTCCCATGTTTATACCAAATAATACTCGTCTACTGCTTGCCACCTTGAGCACTCACTCATCTCAATGCCCCCGGGATTCAGCATAGTGCAGTTAGCAAAGGTAACTTTAAGTTGGTTTTAAAATGTCACCAGTGCATTAGCTCTGCTGCTCTTTTTTTCACCGGGGCTGATGTGAGAGGTGGATTCATGCTGATATTAAGGAGATTTAGGTTAGAAAAGAATTTGATCTCATAATAAAAATCCTCATGAGGCCACTTTTGACACTAGATTACTGGGAAGAGTTTGGGTTACAGAAAGGTCTTGTCTGGTTCTCTTGACAATGTGCCTCCTGCTAGGTCTGAAAAGTGGAAGAATCTTGGCATCTACAGCCAGCACATGAATACTAGTTCTGAAACATTCTGGACCACTATAAAATAGGTAATAATGGATTTGTCAAGATAAGTCAACAAAAGGATGAAAGAGAGAAATATATGGAAGACTTGGGGCATGGTTTTAACTGTAGGTCTGAAAGCCATATTTTACATATTTGAAGAACAGCAAGGGGTAAGTTTTGTCCTTTGAAGTTAGGAAACAATATGGTGCAATGCTGGAAACTTTTATTCACCTGTGTGGAGAGACCAGATGGATAACTGCATGTGTTAGGCAGAGAAGTGTGCAGCCTTGATCTGTGACTCATTACAGGATTATTGCATTTTGTGTTCTTGGCAAAAATCACATATAGCTATGTGGCAGAGAAAGAAAAGAAAGGAATCTGGTACTATGAAACCTTTGACCAAAGATGCACTTGCTAGGTGCCTTTAACCTTCCTTCTTTTCTGAAATTATTCCCTTCATCAGTATATTTTTTTTGCCAAACACTGACCAGACCTCACTGAAACAGCCCTTTAAGGTGTGGATTTGCAAAGTCTATCTTTTTACACCCTCAAGAAGGTTTGCAATACCTAGAAACCTTCTTCATAGCCATTACTCTATGTCATTGTCTTAATGAGCCACACTAGCAAAGATAACTTCTTCAGAAAATTCATGTGATTCACAACAGTTGCAAACAAATGCCCTTCACCAGATCATAAATATTTTCTATTTGGCCACTCTGATATAGGTATTATATTCACTTATCCAAGCATTTTGGCTTTATTTCTGCATATTGAAAAGTATTTAGTAAGCTCTCTACATAGATCAATAGAATTCTTTGTGTTGGAAGGAATTTTAAAGATCATTTAATTCCAGCTCCCCTGCCATGGGCAGGGACATCTACTACATCAGGCTGCTGAGAGCCCCATCCAACCTGGCCTTGAACACTTCCAGGGGTGGGGCATTCACAGTATGTATACAGTCTGCAAAGAAAATATTGATAGTGACATAAAATAAATAATTGCATTTTTAATAAAGACTCAAAGAACAATTGAAAAATTCTGTTAAAAGAAAATCAGTTGAAGAAGATAAAATAAAATCCCATATTTCATTATTTTAAAACTGTGAGATATTTATTAATTAGCACTGATAGGATGAGTATTTACAACTGAGGTATAAATCTCTTAAAAACAAAGTTAACAATAGAGTTATTAAAGCAACATTAAATATAATGACATGAACCCTGCTTCTATCAAAACAGCCTCATCATAATGCAGTAATAAAGAGAAGTAAATATTGCTAATTTATTATTATAATTGACTAAAGATATTTCACATCAAAAACATAGTTTTGGCATTACCAAAGTGAAATAACCTAGCATTTGGAAAATACATTTTATATATTACATTGTTATTACTATTGTACAGAAATAAGCATAAAACAGTCTCTCAAATATACAGAAAAAACATGCATATGGGTCATAATAAAAACTGCCAGCACTGTTCTCTATTGATTCTTCTGATTCACATATCTATGTGTTGATCTATATGGTTAAAAAATAACCACAGTAAAAAAAGGGATGCAAAAAACTTATTATTTTTTAGCAAAACAATCCTTTTGGCAGTCTGCATGGACCCCATTTTAGAAGCAAAAATTGAAAACTTTGGTAAACCTACAAGTACAGCAATAACCCACATCCTGTAATTCTTTTTTAAATGAGAAATAAAATATGATTACTCACTTAAAATTGGCTGCTGGCACTATCATAATACAAAATCTATTCTTTTTCTGGCTACAGCCACAAAACCAATGAAGTGTGAGTTTTATGTGGAAAATAAAATAGAAGCCTGTTGTGATGAACAAAAACAATGCATTGAGGCTGAAGTGTGAGAGTTAGATAGGATTTGTGCGTTGCACACAATTTAAAATTTAAAAGTCTGTGTGAAAGAGTGAGAGTAAAATTATCAGAAATGGAAGCAAAGAGACAACGTAGAGTTATATGCCAGAAAATAAAAAAAAAAAAAAAAGAAAAAAGAAAGATATATTTCTGACATTTGTTTTTTCTTGCTTTCCTCTGAGGCCAGGGGTCTGGGCTAATTGAGAACATATAGCTTTTCATGCCAGTTTGGACAGACCAGTCCTACATCCTTTTTTGAACTACAAAAACTTGCTCATTTTGAGCCTTTAATAAAACCTGTGTATTTCCATCTATATCTGCCTTTAAGTTCCATGTTAAAATTACATATGACATAAGCTTGCTACAAAGTCAGGAATTGCTAAAGAATGCTTGGATTGCTGTCACTGAAGTGTTTCATTAATGAATATGTCATGTAACGGGGACAGAATTTAGAGTCCTTTTGCCCATCAGCACCATTAATTTAGTCTCATTCTAATGGAGAACTAAATAAAGACATGAGAATAATTTCTTTCAACAAAGCACATGAAAAAAAGAAGCTAAAGAATGGAACAGTTGCCTCCAGATGTTTTTGGAAGCAAAGTCAGTAACATCTGAGAGAAAATTAAAATGGCAACCTGCTGTCACGGAAGACAGTGTCTGAGAAATCACATTTCTGGTGCAGGAAAAGCCAGGAATGCTGTGATTTGTACAAGAGTGTCAACTAGGAAAATTATGTCTTCTTCATCAGAACTTATCCAAAGAAAAAGGTTATGATCTGTCTTCCTGATTTGCACAAGGAATCTAAGGTCTGACATGGAAATAATGGACTTATTAGAAAATCAGGATTATCTGGACTACAAACAGCAACCTCATTACTGATTAGCTCATTTATTAATTTTACAAAAAAAAATTAGCTTGCCTTTTTAAATAACAGAAGACACAAGCAGTGACTATTGTGTTACTCAAAAGCAAATGTTAACATAATGCTGGTTAGAATTATTTTTTATTAATGTAGTTGCTTTGAATTCTTCCACCCAGATTTTTCTTCCCCCTCCCCCCCCCCAAATATTATTTTATTATTTTAACAATGTTTATATGTAAATCTTAATTAGGATTTAGCAATTCTATAAATTAAAAAGATGGAGCTTTGTTCTTATGAAAAGTTAAAAAAGTAGAAGATGTTAATATTTTATTATTGCCAGTGGGGCTTTATATATATATATATATTTTAAAAAAAATATGATCCCCTGTTTCATTCGGGAATAAGAAAAAAAATGGGTATTTCTAAAAAAATTTACATAATTAAATGGATGGCAGAAAACCTATCCATATATTATGCAGAGGTATATATATGAAAGAAAATGTAATCAAAACACAGGTTGTTGTGCAAATGTGACAGTGAATGTATCTATAGAAACAACATCAGACCCAGCACAAAACATCACTAATGGCAAAATGCACACTCTGACATATATACAGTAAATTTTGACTCCTCTGTCTGCCATGTCTTCTGTTATACCTCAGCAGTAAGTCATTGATATATACACTGATCTCTTAGCCACTGAGAAATGCTCATTATAAGCACCATTGTCTAATACAAGGAAGATAATTTTAAGATATTTTGCTCCTGTATAACTTTGAATCCTTTAGTAAATATAAAGTCTATTTGTATGTGGCATTAGTAACATAGTATTTTCACTTGTAACTGAGCCAGCTACATGTTGCTTGGGTCAGAATTAAATCCTTCTCAGAGAATTTTTGTCTGTCAAGCAATTAAGATATTTGACTTTAGTTTGGAGACAAAAGCTTCAGAGCTCCAATTTATTTAATTCTTACAGCCATAGTGACTGGCAGTTCTAAATAAATACCATTAATAAATCATTAATCTGTAACTAAAGACTAGGCTCTTTCTGGAATACTTGCCAAATGCCTACTTCAGGAAATCTCACTGGCATGTCTGTTGTTCTCACAATTACAGCAGAGAGAGCAGAGTGAATGTTTCAGACAACTAAATTAAAGCACGAGAAAAACAGCAGTACATTACTTTCTGTGTTATTTACAATAAGAATTCAAAACACTAAGTCTCAGTATGATAACTAAAGAAGGAATAAATTAGTTGTTGATTCAGTTCAGTAATGGGGACCCAAGGCAGTGTAACAAGAAAAGACCCCTACAAACCACGAGGAATAAAAAAAAAAAAAGGGGGGGGGGGGTGGGGAATTAATATTATGAAAATTAATAGGAGAGTTGTTGCATTTTTA
>JAWWEU010000001.1:40255877-40267856 GCA_035583155.1 Acropternis orthonyx | reverse complement strand
CCCCCCCCCCCCCCCCCCCCCCCCCCCCCCCCCCCCCCCCCCCCCCCCCCCCCCCCCCCCCCCCCCCCCCCCCAACGAAAATAATGAAAATTAATAGGAAATTTGATGCATTTTTACCTCCTACCTCAGCCTCCAGGTTTCAAATGGTGCCTGAAATGTCATTCATGTAATTATTACCACATCAGGTTGAAAGCAATTTCAACTCAGCTGATTTGATTGTGCATTAATGGCTGGGAAAAGAAGATAAGGAATGTGCATGGTAAAAATAGCTGTCTGTTACAATAGCAGCAAATGGGGGTCAGCCATCTTATTAGATAACCTTATATTCCTTGATCATTCAGGGTTTTTTAAAGATTATTTTTATTTTTATTATTTTTTTTGTTTATTAAAAGTTAACATCAAATAGGAATGAGAAAATAAACTAATTGAAGCCTTCCTTTCAACCTTCACCTTCCTGTTTGAATAGTGACTGATTCTTTTTGAGATAATGTACTAAATCTCAGGGTGTGAAAGGCGGAAAGTATCAGTAGCTGTTTCTCTCCTGTCACTGATGGTTGCAAAGGACAATGTGTGTCATACCTTCTCTTCACTGGAAAGTGACAGTTGACTTGTAATCTGTCAGCAACTGCAATTTAATTCCAGCAAAATGAGGAAAATAAGAAGTAATACGTTGGCTACTGCTTCAGCCATTGCCAAGAGTCTAAAAAGGCCTCAGTGCCAACTATTGACTTGGCAATGTTTCTGACAGGAGAGAGCCTGGAGCCATCTGTCTCTACAGAACAGCCCTTTTCCTCATTTATTTCAGCATTTCAGGGAATCTCTCAATTTTCTGTTCTCTCATGTATCTTTCCTCATCTTTACTATACAAAATATAAGACTTGTGTTTTAGCATACAGAACTTCTTGCTTCCCATTTGCTTTCTAAATTACTGCTTATATTTATGTTGGGAATGAATTTGTAAAAGCTGCTGTCACTGTCAAATGGTCTCCCAGCTTTTGTTTGGACTGCTTTAGCTCCACCAACTTAACTGGACCAAAATAGATACAAATAAAATACTTTGTCAGAGTTTCTCTGTAATTATTTATGTATACTTTCTGTTGACCTGCTCACTGAGAGCATCTGGATGCAGGTCAAACAGGAAAAACTGGCAAGAAGGGAATGAGCTTAAGACCTATATCATCCAGTCAATAAACAGGAACTGTTAAGGAGAAAATCTGAACAGAAAAATGTAGTGACCAGTGACACATGAAGGTCAAAATGACTATAAAAACTTTTCCTCTCAGGTGGTAGGCAGGATTTGTAAGGTTGCTCTGGAAATTCAGACCTGCTGAGCAAGCTGGAGTCATCAACCTCAAGAAAACAGACCATTGTCTTAAACCCCTTAATCTCTTCTGTTTTGTTCCTACTTAGGTAAAGCAAGAAGAATTGGTATGTAAAATACAGTATTTCTTGGACTAACTGTTTTGTGAAGTTCCTTCACAGGAGTTGCAAAGACAATTCTTCCTCTATTTCTTAAACAAGGCGAGGCTGTAAGGAACCTGTATGTGTCTTGATAAGGTATGAACTACAAAAGCAGGCAGGATATATGATATTTATCAGCACAACTTCAGACGCTAGGAGTGAGATGTCCAAAAGGAACACCTTTGTAAAAAGGAACTGAAAAGGATTCAATACAGTGAGATTTATTTCAACACACCACACATAATTTGATGGGGTATTTTGGAAAGAACCCAACCCATTATGATTTTTTATGTCTGTAGTGAAACATCATTGATGGAACACCTGTTAGCAACATATATGTGACAAAGAATCGTTTCTTTGAATAGCTTGAACTGCCTCTTTCTTAGTTCTGTCTGGCTGTATACTACCGTTGCTGGTCGTATTTCTGGGAACAACAATAATAGTAACTTGAGTAACTAATAGTAACTAACATCACAAAACTGAAATGTCATCAATTTCATTCTATGTTCTATAATCTGAATACTGTACAGAAGTAGCTTCAGTTTCTAAAACTTGTCTCTCCCTAAACCCATTTATGAATAAACCCTTATGACATAAATAATAAACACCTGTTCTTTGATAGTGCTATTAGCTCAGGCAGAAAGTAGAGAATAGGGACTGACATTAAGTGTGTCAGGATGTGTTTAAGACACTGTGCTCTTAGATTCATATAGAAGTTATGCATTTGGGGGGAGGGGAGAAAACTCTACCAATCATTGTTTATTCTCCAAATATGACATTTTGACAGAATAAACTCCAACTTACTGATTTATATTATCACAACAAATAAAGGGATATGAGTCTGGTAAAATTTGCAATAAAAAAAAATTATTATTTTTGTTTATGAGAACATTACTTTTCATTTTGAGGGAATCTTTTAACTTAGATGAATTCCTGTCCACAGAAATGGCTGGGCAGGGAGTTCATAATTAGCTACTTAGTCAACTGGTTGTTTTGAGAGTGTAGTAAGGACTGTCTGTGAAAATGAAATCCAGCACAATAATGAAATCACCAATTAGGCATGTCTCATCTTAATAAACAGTGATGTCTAATTATGAAAGAATCTGTACTTACTTGCCAAGGGCAAAACATTCCATCTTAACAGTAGTTCCCCATGCAGCTGTAACTGTGTAAGGAAAATGGACTTCAATTTTTGGTTCATATTCCCCCATGACACCTGGAAAATAAGAAATGTTTAAAATAAGAAATATCATCAGTTTTCCATTATCACAGAAAAAACCCTGTGGCTTGCTCTTGAATCTGCCCAGCAGTAAAGCTGGTAATTGATGGAGATAGCTTCGTTTGATCTGATATGCTGTACTCAGGTCCAGTATATTATTCTGAAATGCTCTTTAGGGTTATCAGCAGCACAACAGCAAGCTTAAGAAAAAGAATTTTTTTTCTCCAAACATAGGTTAATATTTAAGTTTTGAAAGGTTAAAGTGATCAATGAATAGAAGGGTGAGAATTTTCATAGACCAAAACTTTGATTACCAGCACAGTGACAATTATGACAAATAAATCAACGTAACATGCTGTGTTTGACTAAGGACATCCTAGGCTCATCAAAAACCCCCACAAATTATGTAGCAGAGCATTTGTGCACACAGATCCAAACACAGATATGCAGTCACACAAAATTCAGTTATGTTATTTTCAGCAACCCTTTTAATTTGGGAGGTGATTCTTCTTATCAGAACAACACACTGAGTACTGTAAGATACAACTAGAAAAACATTCAAGTATGTGAAAAATAAAAACATGGAGATCAATAGAGTTATCTCGAATTTACTGTGGAGAGACTGAGCTATGGAGAATCACAAGAGTTTAGGAAACAATAAGTGAGTAGGGAAATGGAGGTAAGTTTTAGAAGACAAGGTGAGAGATTTTTATTTGATGCAACTTGTACCAAATATCATAATCAGCATGGCAGAAGAAGGATATAACTCTAACAGCTGTGTTTGGTTCAACAGAAGCTGGGCTACGAGGATAGACAGTACTCAGGAACAAAAAGCTATATTAAAAAGAGAAAGATTGTTCAGAGTTTTAGATGAGGAAAACTGAACAAAAACTGAGTTGTCAACAAAGTAGCAACAAAAAAATCTAATCTAAATCTATAAAAATCAGTCAAGATTCTCCAAATAATTCTAAGGCAAGAAAATAGGAACAAGTCATGAAAAGAAAGGAAAGAAAAGAGATATCTTATGCATGAAAGAGAAAAGAAAGGAGCATAAGAAGGAACATGGAAGTAGAGGAATATGAGATTTACAGCTGAGAGAAGACCAGTTGACAGAGATAGATGGAAAAACAACCCACAACCTATAAAAACAAACAAAAAAAACCTTAGAAGACTGAAATGGTGAAATATATACTTCTAGTCTTTCAAATATTCTTTATGGGGCTCAGAAGTTTCCAGTGGGGCTGTGCTCTCTTTTTCATGCTTTCCCAGAGGTTCCTGCAGCTTGGTTCTAGGAGAACATCTGAACATATATGCTTTTAAACATTTCATTAGGTGCTTAAGTTTAGTAAGAAAATCTAACTGTGTCTGATACGTGAATCAAATGACAGACGCAGAGAACAAAAAATGCTTTTATTTCAAATAATACAATTCCATAAATAATGTGGCTTTACAAGTAGCAGCAGATTTCTTTTTAAAAAAACATAATCCCACAAGTATTTTTTGTGCTAGCAACAGTGACCCATTTTCCTCAAAAACATGACTAAATCAATGTTTTGACATTGCTTTATGAACCTGTGGAGAGATACTGACCCTTGTATGAAAAGGGAAATTCTGAACCGGTTCTGTTATTAAAGGTTGAAAGGTTCAAAGGCGCCTTTTTTTTTTTATTTTTTTTTTTATTTTTATTTTTTGTATAAAGAGGAAATTGACATTTGTGTCTTGGGTATTAAAAACCAAATTGAATTCAATTAAAATTTTCCTTAGCCTAGACTGAAATGATTATTAAGCTAATACGTCATAAAAATATGACGGATTGCTTGTACCACTTGCTTGTACCATGTCAATAAATTTCAGAATTTAGTTATACTCCTTATGACTTGTTTCATTGTTTTATGTATTCTTTTTATGATCATGAATGACCCGAAGCTCTGTCAGGGGAAGTTGCGCCATTTCAAATTCCATTCTACTATTTTGGGATGTGAAGATGAGAACTGCACAGCAACAGTGAAGCTGTAGACCTTTCTATCACACTTTTTTTTTTGGTTTTCATCCACAGTGGAAGCCTATTCTCTATACTGATTATATCTAATAAAGGTATTATATTTTTAGATTTAGGTATTATATGAATTTGTAGTGGGTAGTATTATTTATTGGCTATCCACTCTATTATCACAATATCCTTTTGTAAATTTTCAGGTTTAGTTTTAATTTTAACTCTTTTGAATAATTTTATATCAACAATCTTCTCTACTTCTCTGTTCATTTGTTTTCCAGATCGTTTATGTGTGGAATGGTGAATCTCAGAAAAGTATTCTGTGGCTTCACTGACAATCTCCCAGTCCAAATTGATCAGATAATCCTTCAATAACAGGTGGATTTTTTTAAAATATATTTTTTAATTAAAAATGAGGCTGTCCTTCAGCCCCTCTGAATATTTAATTTCTTTGACAGCCTTTGATGAGTGGCCCTGTAAAGAACTATTTGAAAGGAAAGCACACAGTAGAACCTTGACTGTTCCCATCCATATTCTCTCAGACTCTTCAGGAAAGCTGTATACATACTGAAGCATGACGTCCCTGTTTAAGACCTGTGTCCTTGGTATATGACTGTGTGGTAAGACTACTGTATGATAATGTCATAAATACAATCCTACTGACTATATTTGTCTATGTATTTTCTATCAACACATTTGACACAGAAGCCAGACTTACTAGTCCCTCAGATGTTCCCAGGAGTCCTTTTTTTCCCAAAAAGGACCTTTTCTACCTCCTTCTAGTCCTGAGGCTCAGTGAAGGAAAATAGTACATCTTGCTTCCTTCCATACAGAAGTTTGGCCTTGGTGATTTTTTAGTATTCATAATGTCAATATATCTTCTAAAATCACTTCTATTGAAACTTCAATTATGAGGCCTTCAGTCTTGATAGGGGAACCTCTCTAAGTCCCCTTGTAGTGAACACTACCAAAAATAGTTCATTTAGGTTTTATAATGCAGTCATATTCTTGAGGTGTTCCTTTTAAATCTCTGCCATCTGCTCACTGTTCATACTCACTGACATTCTTTGTGCTTCAATTACTTTAAAAAAGGGATGTTTTTGATTTTGTGTAAGACTTTGTTATGGAAAATAATTGTGTTGTCATATACTATTTACCTTTTTTAACCCTGAAAAAAAATGCCACTTAAAATACGATTAAATTATTCTTGCCTTTAAAATAATACAGTATGTCTGAACCCATCTGAGGGACAAAATTATCTTTCAGATTTTATGTTTTTAACTTGCACTAACTCCATTTGGTAAATACAATCTGAACACATACTGAATGCTCTTTGCATGTCATGCCATTATTTCATATTCTTTATACCCTATCTTGTTCTTCTGGGTTACTGCTAAAGTAGCAAGTGACATGCCTGCAGCAATGGACAGGAAATGTATAAAAATTACTGAGCAATTGCTTGGTGTCCCTATGAAAATTAGGAAGCAAAAGTCTATTATTACAAAGGGATACTTTTCATCCTTATTATTTATGATCTTTGAGACCATGGAGGCCACTGCAGTTTCATAGACATTATGGGAATTATCAAGGCCTTACCTTCTCACATTACACTATAATTGCTTTGCTATGCCTGTGATAGCTACAGGCTCTTTATTTTTCCAGCTTCTGCTTTGGTCACATGAAGCAGTAACAGTAAAACAACCACAACCTGCACTTCCATAAAGATTTTTGTTCATTTGTATCAGATGCTAAAAGGATCCTGAACTTTTAAGAAATATTGAGGCTTTGAGTTATGCGTACCAGAATCAATCTCTCTCAGGTTTATATACATGAGTCTCTTTGAGAGGTTTGGTTAAGGCCATAAAAAATCCTCTCAGTCATTTTTTATTTCCAGTTATCAAACATGAAATACAACAATAAATAAAATGGATCAGCACAGAATAAAAACATAATATATGATTTTCAAGTGACTAAAAAATCACAGAGCTCATGTGGTCTGAGTGCTATAGAGCAATGGGACGCTGTTCTCAAAGCTGCCTGCTCTGCCTTCCCATGAAAATAGCTCCTTTCTGACAATCTTTTACCTTTCAAGAGCTGACCCCCATGATTCAGTGTTTATTGGTCTAGTTACTAAGTTTACTAACTCCCGACTTCACAAGCCATGTCTTTCATCTGAGTTCAGATTTGAGTATGAAAGTGCTGAATTTGTGATTGGTATGAAACATACCACTTCAAAATAAATCTCCACATTTTGAAATTATGTCTGGGGTTATAAAAGGGTTTAAACCCCAGATTTTCCTGTTTGTTTAAGCAAATCTTAACCCTGGTCTTTATTCTGAAATGCATCATTTCACCTTCCCTTTCCCAGTGTCTGGGTCTCTGCCCTTTCAGCCAGGGTCTTCCTTGGCTAGGGGAGATTTAAAATTTAATAATCTTTCTGTTTTGTGTTTGATTGCCAAAGAAAATATCGATTCAAATTACTGAACATATCCCAGGACAAAACAGAGTTTGACCTTGTTAGAATCAGTGACTTGTTAGTCACACAGGCAGAAATGGAGCTCCATATTTATAGAAGAGATGATTTCCCTATTCTCTCCTTCAGATATTTTGTTACAACAATGCAGTTATCACAAAGTAATTATTCTCCAGTGCAAGTAAAAAAACTCCAGACTTTCAGAAAATCAGGTTTATTTTTAAAAAGTGGTTTCATTTAACAAGTTGTTCCTCTGACTTTGCTGTAAATCTGTGACTTGAGTTCAAATCTCTGCTACTCAGTGTCCTATGAACCCTAAGCTATAGTGTCTGTATTTAATTTCTCTATGAAAAAAGAAGAGATTGCATAATAATGTGATAATTATTGATTGTGAGTTGCTCACTTATCACAGGAATAGATATAATAAATTTTCAAACATTTACAGATATTACTACAGCTAAAATTCTTTACATTATCCCCTGTGAGCCATTTAATAGAAATGGTGAATGGATAAAGTAGTACGATCAGTTTCTGATTTTCCGTCCTTTCAGCTAAGAACAAGGGAAAGAGCTACAAACAGAATATAAGACACCATCACTTTGAAAAGGACTGCTCTACCTCTTCATCTAGCCTGCCACTCCATGACTTTAAGAACCTCAGATGAAGAGCGTAGAAAAATTGTGAGCCTTTGACTGTATCCATACAATAAGATTTTTTCCTTCATGGCGGGTGTGGGGTGGGGGGGGGGTGGGGGAATCAGACTGCTGAGAAATCATGACACATCATCTTATTCCAGCTTGCAGAACATGATAGCTCCTTAAATCATTTCAGCTAAAATGGTTTGGGTTTGTTTTAAACTGTTTCAGTAATAGCTCTTTAACTTCCTTTGGAACCTAATTTTGAATGGAACAGGTTACAGGAAATCCTTGAATAAGTGGCTGCTAAGCGTTTAAGACAGTAGCTAGGAAAGGTTATAAGATTCCTGGTTAAACATTATCAGAGTTCTAGGGATAAAATGAAAGCCAAATAACTCCTGTACTCAGGAGAAAGATTAGGCATGGATTGTTACTTGCCATTATTTTATCACCAAATGATACAACTCCCCTAACTCAGTGATTAAGAGTATTTGAGAACTTTGGGTGAAGACTCCAATCTAAATCAAATAATGTAGAAATATTAATCTAGTTTTTTTATGGCCTGTACAGTGCACTAATTACAAACCTGTTTGGGATTCTTAATGATTTGCATATTCATCTCAATTTCTGGAAAACCTCTTCAGGAGTGATGAACTTGTCCTGCAGCATAAGAATTTTCAAATAATTTGAGAGATCAGAAACTGAGTTTCCTACCACACTGTAATGATGATCTGTTGTGTGAAGAAAATACTGCAGGAATGTTTGTGTATAATTTCATCTCCCATCAATAATTCATGATGAAAACTAAGTTTGTCTATGGCGTGGGACTTTTTGTGACAAATAAATATTTAGCATTTCCCTGAAGACCTGCACCATTAAATGTCTCCAGACATTTATTTGGAAAGAAAGCCTTGAATACACACTTTTACAATGACAGTAAATTGACAACAAAACTGAATTAATTCAAATATAATGACGATACCCACCATTATATCCTGATTGCAGCAGAGATTTTCAGTGCATTGGGAAGAATTTATTGAGTCATCTGCTATTAATCTTATTCTAAATGGAAGGACCAGCTCCTGGTGTAAATCTCTAAAAATTTACTGTGGAAATGCTTGTTTTAAGATAACTGTCCACAGCTTTCCTGCCACTTAGAAGTCTCTTAGCCAAATTTTCAGCTATAAATTTATAATTTGAGAAGCAATAAAAATGCTCATGTAAAATTGCATTCTGTAATGCACTGAAAACTAAAGGGCCAACATTGTTTTCCTATGTTAGAGAGCAAATCCTATCACACATCACTGGATGGAAAAAAGTCTTTATTGAAATATATCCTAATACTAAATGAAACTCAGTAATTCAGTTTCTGAAAAAAATAATGTCATGAATACAGCAGAAGAGGGGAACAAACTCTTCTTTAGTTTACAACTAGGGGATAAGCTGTTCATGTGTTTCTAATTATAGAGGAATAAATGTAAAAGAAGGTCACATTTAACTGAAACAAAATGCTGAACTAAAGTTTAAACAAAACTTTCCTCTTCCCACTTTAAAATACTTTTAATTGTACTCCATTTCACTAGTTCAGCTCTTACACTCTAAACTCCATCTAGAAAGCCCTTTCCAGAAATAGCATTACTATCTTGAAATATTTTACTATTTACAACTAATAAGTGTCAAGTATGTATGTCATACATACAGAATAACTTCCTGCCTCTCTTAAACGTGGAAATACAATTAAACCCCCTTCATTTTCAATTGAAAGTGGGTGTGTTATGGCTGAAATAATGGAAACTAGAACCAAACCCTAAATGCACAAGAGCAATGAGGTAGTCTCAGCAGAAGCAACAGGAGAAACAATGGTGTCTTTGCTAGTTGTTCAAACGAGAGGCAAAAATTTCTAGTGTACAGATTGGACTGCACAGCTCTTGTTTAGCTGTGTTTGAAAAGGTTAGAAAGCAGTAACTATGACCAAGGCTGCTGTCTCTGTCTATGAAGAAAAGTCTCTACTGGGTCATAACCTAGACTTCAATCTATCAAATTTCCCATATAGATGTAAAGTGGCATCTAAGCTTTTCTTCTAAACCCAGCACATCTGGCTATTAGATTAAACCAAACTTCACCGTTTGGACATTCAGAGATGAGTGAGGTCATCTGAATGGCTGGTATACAACATTCCAGTATGAAGATTTGTGCATATATAGTTGTATGGAAACGTGAAAACCTGAACATTTTCACTGACTATGTATATACATAATTTTTCTAAGCAGCCATATATATCAAGAAAAATCAGGACTCACTATATTATACAATGTAACATCTTGCTTGAGAGACCTAAGAATATAAGCTAATAAACTCATAAAGAACTATAACTGGGGTTTTTATTTTCATTCCATTTTGTTTTTACAGGGATAGTGTTGAACTGGGCACAAAAAATCTGTGGCAGATTTTTTTCAGGCATCACTGGTCAGTGTTTACTGTTCCTCTTTTCCAATTGCCTGATGTTCATACAGGACAAACTCACAAAAGATATTAAAAAACCTGGGAAATATTATTTAATCTAAATTATTATGAGGAGAATCTAATTTTCACGGGGTTTCTAATTATCTTCCTGATGACATGTTCAAAGTTCTCAAATAACCTAATTTCTCCTATAGTAAATGACATAATTATTAGTACTATTATTAGTAGTATTAAATATGACCTTAAGCTTCATTTTTTCCCTTGAAACTTACATAGTTCTTTTATAGGATGAAAACAAACCTGTCCAGATAGGTGCCAAAAGTGTCAAAACTGTTGCAGTATCCAGAGAGAATATTTCCTTTGTTTCTGAGCAATTAGAACACTACTACACAAAGTAGTGTTGCTTTAATACATTGTATCTAATTAAATGTAAAAAGCTTCTTAAATAAGAAATGTTTTTCTGTCGAAACTCCTCATATAATCATTCAAATACAAGTACCTATAACTTCCTCAATATGAAATATTAAACTAAGACTAACATTTCTCCTCCATTGGCAACAGCTATTGAAATATTCATTGTTTTAGACCCAACAGTAACAAATCATTGTTATAAACTTGCTGTAGCTTTAACTTCAAAATTCCTGTTGTTCACTATCAAATTATTTCACTATGTTGACAAGAATTCCAAGCTGACGACATGCTCCATGACTACAAAGCAGCAGTCAATGTGAATTTGTATCTAAGATCCTGAGACAGTAAGATAAATAGAATTCAGTATGACCATTCTTAATAATCTGAAACCATTCACCGCTGTAAAGGTTATTTTTATTATTAATCTTCAAAAATTTGAATTCAGTCACCATTAATTAAAATATCACCATAAAACTTCTGTCTGAAATCTTACTAGTTACAGTTCGATGCAATATCTTTCCTAATCCCAAGCTGAATTTAGAGGCACATTTTTTCTCAAGGTCATTTATTTTATGGTTTGTGTACTCTATATATGGATCAATGAAATCTTTCCGTTGTGTAAGTTTCATAAACCATCAGGAGAAGAAGTGAAAGAAAAAAGCATGAGTGCAGATGTGCAAGATAATACATGGCTAGAATCTTAAGATACTGTACTAATTAATAGAAATAACAACTTCATTTCCAGCAGTCAGTGATTCTATAAACTACTGGCAAAACTTAGCAATTAAAATTCCTTTAAAGACAGAGCTCAAAGCAGGCTAAATTCAAGCAAACTTTCACAGTGGAAGAGTTCTTGCTCCACACTGAATTCTGGAATCTCTTCCAAAGCTTCCCCAGTTTTCCTCCAATAATATTCCCCTGGGTTCAGCCCTTTTGTATTGTAGGACCATCCTAGGTTGTTTCCTCTATGTATTTTTTTAGGTTAAATCTTTAACAAATAGTGTATTTGAACTTTTGGGTGCTGTTTGATAGTGTTCTTAACTATGCTACAATCCCTATAAAACACTCTGTAAAAGGTTTATTGTATAGGAGCCCTTATAAAATTCTCTGCCTACCTATAGATATTTTTACCTGTAGATAAGGACCACATCTGCTGATTGTAACAGGTTTTCTAAATAGAAAAAATGTTACTATTTTTGTGGGGAAAAACCCCACAAACCAACCACCCTCCCCCCTCCTATTATATATTTCCTTTTCCTTTTCCTTTTCCTTTTCCTTTTCCTTTTCCTTTTCCTTTTCCTTTTCCTTTTCCTTTTCCTTTCCC
>JAWWEU010000001.1:40237412-40255777 GCA_035583155.1 Acropternis orthonyx | reverse complement strand
TTTTATTTTTCCCCCCCCCCCCCCCCCCCCCTGCTTTCTGTTCATTAAAATAAGACTACATTGAAGTTTCTCAACCCTGATTTTCTTCCTGTAATCTTTGACAACACTGGCGTGGAATCTTGGCATAAGAGCAGAAAAAAGACAAAAAGTTCAAAATATCTGTAACCCATGAAGGATGTATTGCTACTAGAGAAAAGCAGAGACTGTGGGAAGTCTTTTATTTTCAGTTTTCATAGTGACCAATTATTTAAACATCTCATTACAACTTTAGGGGAGAAACATGTTTTCTACAGGGTAATGGCTGTCCAGGGACATTGCTATTTTATCAGCCTTCCCCTGGAGCAAATCTTGCATACATTGATGTCCCTGTCAGTGCTATCAGTCTTTGTATACTGCTAATGAACAAAATTGATTTTGACCAGAAATTTGGCTCTGCTTGAAAAAAATTCAAAGTAGGATTACTTCAAGTTCAGGTTCTGTCCTGGTGTACTAAGAAGAGTTCCCACGGTTTCCAGACAGTTTTTATGGACTTGCACAATTCAAATATAAGAGGCAACTGCACAATCCTGAAATATAACCCACATGAAACAGGACACCTACAAGGTTTGAAACTCTGGAAAACCCACCACAATTAAGTCTCAGATGAATAAGTGTTTTCAACCCCTACTACAATAAAGGTATACTTTGTTGTCTTCTAGAATTCAGCTCAATATTAATAACCACATTAGAAGATGAGTAACACAAGTAGGAAAAAATTACAGAGAAAGGGAAAGACTGACAGATCAGAAACATTAGGGTTCATTTTTGAAAAAAAATAAAAATAAAAATTTTAATTATCAGTTAATTAACAACTGTCCACATTGTCCAGGGATGGGCATAGTCCATGTCTGTGAAACTGCTGATTTTGTTCTATATTTAGTTATTACCTTATTATCCTATACTGGCCATTTTTATTGCTTAATTTCTATTATTTGGGAATTTACTACGACTTCTTCCAAGCTTCCCTTAGTGCTGGGAAAGAGATCTTTAGATAACCCTGTGATCTTCAAACAACATGTTCTAGAGTTTAACCTCAACAAGCATATGCAGACCATATTTCCTCACGGAAAAGTATAAACGAACATCCTTAATACCTTGATAACTACATGTTCTATCATTATATGAGACTATCAATCACAATGTGTTAATAAAATTAGGATGGACAAAATTCAGTTCATAGACTATGATCACATGGAAAAAATGTTCAAAGTCAAGGTCTGCATTCAGTTACATAAGAATATGTCTGTTCAGACATGTTGACCTCTGCTGAGGAGAAACTAATTTGCTTTACTGCAACGCAGTAGAAGGTATCCTCTGTTGTCTGAAATTGTAAATGTTCTTTTGTTGTTGTTGTTTTGGTTTTTTTTTTTTTTTTTTGAAAATGCCTCTATAGCAAAGCCAATAGGCAGTATCTACACAGAAATAAAATGAAGAATTTCTTCATTCTTTCCTGTACAGTAATAAAGCCAAAGTTAACATATTTTCAAGAAAAACAAAGATAAAAAATTAACCCCCCCTGGAATGTTATGTTATCAAATATCAAACGTTTTATGCTCTCTAGCTTATTATTTCCTAAATTTGAGTAGACTTTCAATTGAGTCAAGATAATTTACTTCTCTCAATCAGCACCCAAGCTTGCAAAGATCCATTTTAACAACATTGTTTATTATTTGTAAACAGTTATTAAATAACTCCTCAAAGTTTGTAATGCATTAAAAGGCAGTTAATGAAATTATGCATATTTTTTTCCCACTAAAACTTTTTATCTCCTCAGATAGAATTTTAGAGTGTTTTTATAACCCAGCTTGAAGTGAAATTGAATTATATGAAATGACTGATTGTCAAGGATATCTGAACAAAGGGGGTATTCGTTTTATTCAGAATCCATTGAAGGATTTCTTGATGTTTTTATTTAATTTGCTTCATAGCAAGGAGTTAAGTTTCCCTTTGAGACACATCACAAAAGAAATAAAACATTAATAAAATCCCAGGAAGTTCTTACAATCTTTCAGAGTTTGACATAATGCCTTAATATTATTCCATTTCTTCCTCAAAGATAAATAGAGACCAATGTTGTTATTGGAGTGTTTTTTTGTCACAAGCTGTCTAGTTCCCTGGGTACAGGTACTGTATATACATCAAAATCCAAGAATGATAAAGAATATAGCAATTAGAATATTTTTGAGTCAATGATACATATGTCTAGGGAATACAGAATATATGAATTGTTTTATTTATATAATGCCATTTGTAAAAGCTGTTTAAAACCACAAGTTCTTCCTGTGGTTTCTAAAAAATGTGCTGACTGCATAGGGTAATGTCAGTTATGATGCCAACCACTGGAATTTGTACCATTGGAATCTGCAGGATTTTTAAACCTAAGTGAATATTTGAAAAGTTTGAAATTATTTAAGTAATTTTATAATAAAAAGCTTAAAGAGCTGTATTCAAAATCATATAGCATGGCTCAGCAAACACAGCATCAAGTATATTTTCAGGTACTTGGATGTTTGTTTTAATGCCATTCTTAATTTCTCACTTCCTTCGCAGAATCGCAGAATCACAGAATATGCTGAGTTGGAAGGCACCCACAAGGATCGTCAACTACAGCTCCTGGCCCTGCACAGGACCATCCCCGAGTCACACCATGTGCCTGAGAGTGTCATCCAAACGCTTCTTGAACTCTGTCAGGCTTGGTCCTGTGACCACTTCCCTGGGGAGCCTGTTCCAGTGCCCAACCACCTTCTGGGTTGGATATCTTCTAGTGTCCAACCTAAACCTCCCCTGACACACCTTCAGGCCATTCCCTCAGGTCTGTCACTGGTCACCATAGAGAAGAGATCAGTGCCTGCCCCTCCTCTTCCCTTCACAAGGAAGTTGTAATTGCAATGAGGTCTCCCCTCAGTCTCCTCTTCTCCAGCTGAACAGACCAAGTGACCTCAGCTGCTCCTCATACGGCTTTCCCTCACCATCTTTTTCCTTCACAAATTACTTTAATTTTCTTTAACTAATGAGTACTTCTTTTCAGCAGTTATCCCATATTTTGGAGTATTATGGATGTATATTTTAAAAATGTTGTCATCACCCTTTAATATTTGTCAGTGGACCAGCAATATAACCCAATGCCATTTCTATCAAAATGAAAAAGTACAGTACAATTAATGGAAATTTTTTCCCAGCTAGTTTTTAAAAGGTTCATATTATTGCATTCTGTGGAGGAGGTAGAACAAGGCAGATGTCTTAAATAATAAATGTGATTTAGCAACCAGAATTTTCCTTAATATTTTTTCACGGTAGGTGTATGAAGACTGCAATGTCAGGTGGATAGTTTGGGTGTCTTCCCTAAGAAACTTGCTCAGTCATACAGGAAAGCAAGCAATTTATTAAGAAATACTAAAGAACTCCATGACAATAAAGGAGCTTTTCAGAAATCCCAAGAGATTAAAATTAAGGCATAGAAGCCTAGTGGAAATTCATGTGTGTGAAAAAACAAATCAGGAAACTGGGAAATTGTTGAGGAGCTGTTCATCTATGTGCAAATGCTTCCCCAGCACTCCAGAACAGTTCAGGAGGTTGGATTATCACAGTGGTGTGATGTAGGGATATGGAAAACTGCAGAAAACACAGAAACCTCCAAGATGATAAGACTTAAATCCAATCATGATAGCATGGCCCCTCTCCAGACATGACTTACTTGCATTTGACAAGGTTGTGAGTTTCAGTCTCCACCGAGGTGATAAGGTTGTGGCTCAGCCTGGACTGAAACCAGTTTTTGCAACATCCATTGTTCCTTCTTATCTTGTAGTCATAACTGTGGAGTAGCTCCTATCTTCATTGTACCCCTTTAATTAACATAATGTATTCTCTTGATTATAATGCTCCATCCCATCCTTAGCATAACCCAGCCCCTGAGCTGTAATGTTTTACTTGCTGAGCCTATATATTGTGTAATGTAGCTTCAATAAATTGTCTCTGTTGCAACCCCAAAATGGAGAACGTGTGTCCCTGTGTCCCCCGACCGCTACAGTGTGACAGCCAGCCATGAAACACAAATTTACTGTGGGCTGGTATATATTACCCACTTGAGATTTAAGAAAATCTGCAGAGTTTTCCTTCATAGATTTCGTTTCTAAGATCAGTGACATAGACTGCTGCCTTTATTTACTCCCTCAATTTCTTACACTGTATTGTGTGACTATGTTAGTACAAGATGGATAATTAATCAGAATAATAATAATGAATTTCTGCACAAAATGTAGCCCAATAAAATCAAGAAATGTCATACAGAATAAATAGAACAAGATATGACTAATAAATATAACAATAAAATGCTATCTTTTCTTTCTTCCCAGAGTTCAAAGCACTTAAAAAGGGAGCAAATGTTTGGGGTTTTTAATTTTGAGAGGTTCATATCAAAAAAGATCTGGTTTACTATGTTAAGTCAGTAAAATGAAACACCTGAAACTCAATAATTAGCATAGGTACTAAATGGGCAAAAGAAAATAGGAAGTGTTACAGTAAAACATACAACTTTTTGCTAAAGAGGCTTCATGCTATGCAGAAGGAAATTAAAATTTGCTACAGTGAATAAACATTAACTTAATTTCATGCTAATTAGGTGAACATACTTTTAATTTACTCTGTTAAACTAAGTAATCTGTATTTAAATCCAGCTTTTGGAATGTGTCTCCAGCATAGGACGAGTCTTAGTTCTAGAAAAAGGCATAAGCAAGAAAAAAGACTCTCTCAAAAGTTTCTCTCTTTCTTTGATTTATGTAGGTATGGATTCACATATGCTGAATTGCTGACATGTATCTGTGAAGAACTAGAAAGCATAATTGAATGTGGAACATCTTGGAAAAAAGGTACGTAATATTTTAAAAAATAACATTTTTACAGAAAACAAATTAAAAAATCAATTATAAAGTAATAAATAGTAATATTTTTTTGTTGCAAAATAGCAAATAACATAGTTGCCTCTATAGGCAGATATTCTAACACAATCAGAGCTGCATATCATTTATATTGCAATATCACGTGCTCCATAAGAGGTATTATTGAAAGATTTTTTCTTTTGATCTTTGGGGAAAAAAAATCCTAAGCCACTTTTTGATAATAAGGTTATTTACAGAAAAAATACTGCAGTTATATGCCTTCATGAAACTCAAAATTACCTGGGTAACTAACTATCATTGCAGTCAAAGCTGATGTAGTTTTCTTGGTGGTACTTAATCAGTGCATTGAATTGGAGCTTGGAAGTGTAATAGGCCTTCAGTTCATCAGCAGGTAAATATTTAAGCAATATAATCTCCATTCAGTTGTCTAACTATGTGTACCTTGTGTCATCTGACATCATAGAATCACAGAATCATCCACGTTGGAAGAGACCTTCAAGATCTTCTAGTCCAACTGAATGCAGCACCACCATAATCATCCCTTAACATATCCCCAAGTGCCACATCCAGATTCCTCTTGAACTCTTCCAGGGACGGTGGCTCCACCACCTCCCTGGAAAATGTATTCCCATGCCTAACCACTCTTTCAGAGAAAACCTTTTTTCTAATATCTAATCTGAACCTCCCCTGGAGTAACGTAAGGCCATCTCCTCTTGTCCTTTGGGACATGGCAAAAGAGACCAATCCCCACCTCTCTACAACCTCCTGTCAGGTAGTTGTGGAGAGCGATGAAGTCCCCCCTGAGCCTCCTTTTCTCCAGGCTAAACAATCTCAGCTCCCTCAGCTGCTCCTCATGGGACATGTTTCCCACATTTTTCACCAGCTCCATTTCCCTTCTCTGGACTCGCTCCAGCACCTCAATGTCCTTTTTAAAGTGAGCAGCCTGGAACTGGACACAGTACTCCAGGTGCAACCTCACCAGTGCCAAGTACAGTGGGACAATTACTTCCCTAGTCTTGCTGGCTACATTATTCTTGGTACCGAACACGATGCCACTGGCCATCTTAGCCACCTGGGCATACTACTGGCTCATGTTCAGCCACTGTCAAACAGCACCCTCAGGTTCTCTTCCTCTTCTTGGTAGCTCTCAAGCCATTCTGCCCCAAGCCTTTAGCGCTGCACAGGGTTGTTGTAAACCCAGCCTTGTTGAACATTTTGCAGTTGTCCTCAGCTCATAGATCCAGCCTGTTCAGTTCCCTCTGCATGGTCTTCTTGTCTTTTAGCAGATCAGCATTCCCATCCAACTTGGAGTCATCTGAAGACTGACAGAGGGTGCACTTGATCCCCATATCCAAATCATTGGAAAAGATACTAAAAAGATGTGACCCCAATGGTGAATCCTGGGGAACTGCACTAGTGACTGGCAGCCAATTCAGTGTTGGACCATTCACCACCACTCTCTGGGCTCAACCATCCAAAAAGTTTTTCACCCAGCAAAGAATGTACCTGTACAAGCCATAAGCTGCCACTTTCTTCAGAAGAATGCCATGGGAAATGGTGTCAAATACTTTACTGAAGTCTAGGAAGGTAACATCCACAACCTTTCCTTCATCCACTAAGGTGGTCACTTTGACATAGAAGGAGATCAGGTGGTCAAGCAGGACCTGCCTTTCCTAAACCCGTGTTTTCTTGGCCTGATCCCATGGTTGTCCTATATATGCTGTGTGATGGCACTCAGGATGACCTTCCCTGATGCCTAGGTCAGTCTGACAGGCCTGTGGTTCCCTAGATCATACTTCCAACCCTTCTTGTAAATGGACTTTATATTTGCTAATTTCAAGTCAACTGGGATTTCCCTGGATAACCAGGACCTTTGGTAAATGATTGAAAGTGTCTTGGTGAGCTCTTTTGCCAGCTCCCTCATTACTGTTGAGTGCATCCCAACAAGGCTCATAGACTTGTGGGTGTCTAATTGGCATAGCAGGTCACTAACCATTCACTCCTAGATTGTGGGGGCCTCATTCACCTATCCATCACTGACTTCCAGCTCTGGCAGTTGGGTGTCCTGAGGACAACTGGTGTTGGTATTAAAGATTGAGGTAAAGAAGGCATTAAGTACCTCAGCCTTTTTGGTGTCTCCTGATACTATTCAACCTTCTGTACCCAGTAAAAGGTGAAGACTCTCCATAGCTCTCCTTTTGTTGCCAGTGACCAAATGCATGAATGAACTCTTGGCATTCTGCAGCTGATCTGTATGCCTCATGTGATATTTGCCAGTTTCTGTAGATTTCTCAGGTGCCTGAGAGTATCTTGGTGTGGCAGTTGCCACTTGGATTGAGGCAACAGAACTGAGCCCTAAGGAAACAGGCATTGCTGAGAAGAGAGATGTGCCTCTCTCTGCCACTGACAGAACACCAGGATAGCAGGTGGAGTAACTGTTCTAAACAAAATACATCAGGAGGTGTCAGCTTGCACCTCAGCCTTCACAGTCCTAAGTATTCTCCTAACTGCTGGATGTTTTAAAAGAAACTGTCTCCCTGAAAACCTTTCCTTTGCCAATTGCCACAGTAAATGTTATAAAACATATACTAAAAAACAATAACATCATAGTTCTTAATTGACGTATTTTTGGTTCAGTATTCTTGGTTTCATGTTGTACCCAGAAATAAGGCATTTCTTACCATCATTTCTCAGTGTCAGAGGTGTAGGGGGACTCAAAACTCTGGCATTTGTCACTGTGTTTTTTACCAGGCATATATAGCTGCCAACATCGGATGTTTGCACCTTGGAAATGTAGAGATTGCCTGTCTCCTGAGAGATGAAGCGTCTGCTGTCTTCTGCCACAAAAGATGGGAATTCATTAAATACCCAGCTATAGATGATCTCTAAAAGAACACAGAAAGAAAGTAAGAGAAATTACAGAAACAACACTGTGTCATGTTCATAGATACAATAAGCAAATATTCATTAGCTTTACTTCAACAATCTAGGGGGGAAAAGCTAAATGCTTTTAAAACTTTTTGTTTGGTTCATTTAGAATTAAAGAGAGTATTTTTTTTTCCTCTGGGGTTTTGAAGATAGCATAAACCTTGCATCCACAAGTTCTCTGGGAAGCCAGATTTAGTTGAGGAAAAATAATTGAATTATTCATCAGACTCAAAATGGCAATAAAATATTAGATAATTCCCTTTTCTAGTCTCAGAAATAATATACAAAGCATTCTTTTCTCCACTTGTTCAGATTTGCTGTGAAACACATCAGGATGCTTCCTATAGGGAACTATGGATGATTTTTGAAAATGTATATAAACAATTTTTAATCTGAATGTCTGTTTTTAAAATCACCAGAATGTAATAACTGTTCAGCCTACCTTGTTGGTAATATTACTACCCTACACTTTGATCTTTCACATCTGCTTCATTGAAGGATTTCTGAACCCTTCCTTTATTCAGCTTAAATCCCTATGATTAATGAATAATTCCTTAAACCCAAGCTACCAACTAATCAGTGGATTTTAAAAATGGCAATTAAATCCAGTCCCTTGGTTCTTGTTTTTATCACACAAATAACTTTATTTACCTTAAAATTATTTACTTTTCCCTTTATACTCATCATAACTGGGTGAGGAAAAAAAGGTTATTTTCTATTATTCCGTATGAGATCGTATCATGGTTTAATAAAAACCTAGATTAATTTATGTCTCAGCACTAGAAGTATCAGTGAAGTTAATGAGATTTTGAATTAGCAGGATATTCCTTGCAGGGAATTATTCATGTAGAGTTCCACCAATTCTGACTTTAAAGCCCTAACCTTATGTATACTTCTTTACACACTGTTCTCCTTTCAATCTTATCTTCCATTGTTTCCTTTTGTCTTCACATCTTACAAAAATACAGTTCATTACTTAAACTAGCACATTGGCTGTAAGGCAATCACTTCTGTAATCTCCCCCACTGAGAGTCTTCAAAGAACTGGCTTCAAAATGAGATAAGCCAAAGTTAGTCCAGATATATAAAGCCCCTGCTACTGCTCCAAGATGCAAACAGCTCTATTGGTATAGCAAGTTCCAAGCTTTTAGACTGAAATTTCTTGGGTCACTACTCAGCTTTAGCAGCAATAGGAAGACAGTAATTTGAAGTATGTCAGTCTGGTTGTCTCATACTTTTATCTCCACTACAGTCAAAATATTTTCTTGATATAAAGTTAGTTGGAAAATGAAAGGGTCAAAGGGGTGAGAGGAAATGCCTCAAAATTTAAATTTTGCTCTATGCTTTTCTGCTAATGATAGGAGAGAAAGTGATACAGCTGTTCCTGGTACTAGAAGGTGAAACACATTAACATCCTAGCCTGGTGTGCATTGTGACTATAGCACTATAGAAAGCACTACAAAGTCCAACTGATTTGTCCTTTCTATCCTTGTGTTTGCTGTCCCCTGACACAATGGAATAGAAAAGCACAACGATTGCTTTTTCAACCAATATAAGCAAACAGTGCAAGCAGTGTTGTAGAGATGCAGTATTTTCTTAATTAATTTTTAGGAAGTTTAGTCCAGTTTTCAAATCAGATTAAAACTTTCTCATGAAAAACAGATGGTATCAGTACAAAAATGCTATGTTAAAGGACTGAACACATTTACTTAACAGGAGGGGAAGATTGCTCCAAAATGGGGAATTAAACTTCACACATTGACTTTTTGCTTAAAATCTCTTTCAGATATAATAGTAATTCTGAGTGGTTACAAGGACCTGAGGAATTAAGGGCTCTCAGAGCCTTCCTCTTCTGTTATGTTTCAGGTAAAATACTAATTAACCTCAAATACTTATCTCTGAAAATTTCATTGCCACATTTTGCCATGATGTCTTATCTGCCAGAAATGATTCATGGCAGCATAAATTTCTACAAAGTGATGATGAATACACAAGTTCAGGGAAAATGCACAGGCTTTAACTGAAGACACCTGTTGCCAATTCAAAGGGAAAGCAATCAGTCTCACTAATTGCTCTGGTTTAAAAGTAGTTCAAACCAAATGCAAAATAGTGATCAGTGTGGGTTCATTGGCAGTTCACGTAGAATAGAGTTTTCTCCATTTGAAGCCTAAAACCATACACAATTAATTATTCATTTATTAATTAGAATTAATTCTAAGGAAAAGATTTCAGGCAATAAATTCTTGTGCCTCTAAGGAAATACAATACTTAGTCTTTGCCAGTGCTGAATCCAGGGGGATACTATCATTTTGTCATCTTCTTAATTATTTTTTGTGTTAAAAACAGAGTGATGGATGAATGGGCACTGGGATAGGGTCCTTAGAAAAAAGTAACAGAACTGCCAAATACAAAACTCAAAACATTTATGCTATAAAGCTGTGGTTAATGCCTTTTTTTCTGTGCATGCCTTCAGCACCTGTATTGCAGCCAAGAGCCAAAACTCCAAAGCCCAGAAAAAAGTCTTAGTGGTTTACTTCTTGATCATTGTCAAACCATTGACATTGAAAGAATTACTCCTATTTTTCATTTCTAAAAAACAAAGTCCTGGGGATACACTAAAATACCTGAAGACTTTGCACCTGAAGGCTCAAATCTGGCATCTATGTGGAATTCTTGATCTCCTTTGCAGGTGAAAAGCCTCTTACACATTTTATGATTTTTTTTTTTTTTTTGCTCCTGTTAGACCTGGTTAATGAGTTCAGCAGTTTCTTAAATAAAATTTTGATGGTTATGTCCATACAGTATGCATAGGTGTCAGTGGAAATATCTCAGAAAAATTATGCAATTTCTAATACATGTAATGCAGACCAATCAGAAACAACCACAGCTGGCTTGGGATCTGGGGACCCCAGAGTTTTTAGCTGACAGAAATAGATGGATGATCTTGCAGAAATGATTTTACAAAAAGGTGTTCACAGAATGACTGCAATTAAAGGAAAATGGATGTACTTTGGCATTGATCCATTGTGCAAATACTCATACTTCTAAATTTGTAGCCATAGTAGAAGATAAACATACACTGGTGTTCATATTCTGTAATTCTGACTGTTCCCACTATGTGTGCCAGCTAAATTACAATTTAGGGTTCATAAAATACAGAATTTCTAGCAAAGGCTGGCCAAGTACAAAAACTGGGGGGTTGTTTTCTTTCATTGCTTTTTCTTTTGTTAGTCTGTTTTTCTTCTGGCAGTGTCATGCATAAGAGAATACTCAAATGATTGTAATGACATATAAAAAGTAACTTATAAAGAGGCAATAATGGAGAATCAACATTTAAAACATTGCTTTCTCTATATATACATTTGTCATCTATAGTACATGCACAGTAACTGCATATTCTGAATATTCTGAAACAGCAATGAATGCAGTTACTTGACACAAGTCCCAAAGCAATTCCAGCACAGGAGTACAGATAAACTACAAGAAAAGAAGCATTTAAATATTATCTGAAATCCTACTCTTAAAAAGTGGTAAACTGCTGAGTGAACTTTTTTGAATTTCACAACAAGAAGTCCAAGACCAGTCAGATAACACCAGGCCTATTTGTACACAGCTCACTGCTGTTTTTAGTGAACATCAAGCCAGAGTTTTTCTACAGTGGTTTATGTTAAAAGGTTATAGAACTATTGTCATTTGACTAAGCACAAATACAGCTGTCATTGTATTAACTTTTTAATAGGATGCTGAACTCCAGAGATGCATCTCAAGCCTGACAAGTTAATAACAATGACCTTCAAGAGATTTTGAAGCTAAAAGTCAGTGCTACCAAAATATAGATAAACCAAACTAAAACTATAAAATCAGATAGTAACTACTTTATATATGGAACTTCTGAAGTCATCTACTTTTGAGCAAAGACAGAGTAAATGGTTTTTCTATGTTGTACATATTCTGCTTTCAATAGGGAAAAAAGTTTAAGTGAAAGGAGCAAACAATACTGCAGGATACAGAAGTTAAGAGTATTTTTATAGACTATATGATGAGCTTATTTTTTATTTTTATGCCCATCTATTTTATTTTTAATGTGACACCTATGCCAAAACCACACAGATGATGCAGAGCCCTTCCTGGAAATTACAGTTGACTGCTAACACTAAAGAAACTTTTACACACATACTATTCATCAGCACAAACAGAAACAGAGAGTAAAAAGACACAGAAAGTATGAATTATTGAACAGTTGTAAATTGACATTCTCTTGTGGCTGAAGGACTCCTCTGCTTCTAAATTCTGTCATAAAATCTTGGTATAGAAATGATATAAGTAATTTTGATAATAACAAAAGTATATGAATGACCTGCCTTGTTTACAGAAGAATGTCTCTAAGGAGATTTGGATCTTTTTTCTGAAGATCATTTGGAAAGCCTTCTTAATGTTCAGTTTGTTTCTGTGTTTTACTAAGCACTGTTTAGTGGGCTGTGTACCTGAAAATCTGGGTCACTTGGTGATAAAGTAGTAAGAAGAGAGCACCTATTTCCTGCTGAAATTAATTTATAGTGTGAAATCTTTCTTACTATAATTTCTTAAATGATTTTTGCAGTTCTATTTTCTTTGTTAAACAACACTAATTCCTAAACTGTCACAATGTGATGTACTTGCCATAATGGATGAAGCTGTAATACTGACATCAGCATTTTTGCTAGTGCTGTACTGTGTTTTTGGAGTTATCATTCTGATGCAAAAATGTCAGTACTATAGTAATGCAAAAGTCTTTCTGTCATTGTGGGTCAGTAAGAAATAACCCCTTAAGTATTATAAAGAGAGATTTGCTGGAAGCATTCCGATAGCACCACATATTCACTCCTGTATTTGTTATTGCCTGAATGTTTCACAGATTTGCTTCAGGGTTTTTCTCACAAGAAATTGCTTGTTTCATCCTTTTAACATGAGGTTTCTGGACAGCCTTTTCATCAGTGGTATTTTGGGTGAAAGTGAAGACATAACAAGAAGCTCGCCACATAAACTCTTTTAATGTCACCAGAAACCTAAACATACAGTCCATATCATGGCTTAATTTTGCATATTCAAGGGCAAAAGCATGCAAACACCCATCCCATACTTGCACTTATGCAGAGTTATAAAGTTTCTACAAGAAATGTCTGGTTTCAGTCTTCCTTTTTTGATGCAGTGGGATATCCTTTTAGAAAAACATATTTCTCTTCCTCTATGTAGGATTTACTTTGATTACTCTAATTCCACAAGATGGCAGTACTTGATGAATAAATGGTACTGATGTCTAATGACAGACAAAATCTGAGATAATCTGGGAGTTTCAGCAACTCTGAAGGAGTTGCTTCTTCTGTTTCTCTCTTTTTTTTTTTTTTTTCCTTTTCCTATTTTTTAATTGATGAGAAAACTACAAAAACTACACTCAAGATTGCAGGCTGAATTTACTATACATAGCTACGAACCATGAAATTTGCATGACATTTAGAAATATTCTGTTTAAACAAAATAAAGTATCAGGAAAAACATGGTCCTGCATCTTCCCTGCTGCAAATACAAAGCCTTATTTTATATCAAGCCTAGATTTCACCTTTTTAATCACAATTGTCATTTGGATAGTCTATTTACCAGACACAGAATAAGGGTGCAATATGCAGTTTCTAATGATGGGGAACACTTCACATTCAAAAGGGAAGAGGCTTATTTTTAGCTAAGATGAATGATAACAATGGGTTGTTCCTCCAGCTCTCCCACCACAACCAGATAAACAATTTTTTGCATTTCTTTGTGCTGCTGTGGTTTATTATCAGTGCTCATTAACCCTCCAAGAAAATACTTAATGAGGTAATTTATTTGTTGCATTGTAATGCACCCACATAGAGCAAACAGATACTGTCAATTTATCAGCTAGCAATGAAATTGCATATTTCCTGCTCAGGGGGCTCTGTATCTACTGCTCACTTACCTGAAACACAATTCTACCAATCACATATTTGTCTTTCTTCAGGTTCAATTACAGTGATAAATCTCCAAATATTTTCTTTCTTATAACCATTCACACAGCTAACAACTAAAAATATATTAGAAAAGGTAAATGTACTGCCAGGATAGATCTCGTACTGGAGGTTACAAATATTATATTGCCATTACTAGTGTACATATAGTCTCATTTGTACTTTAACATATATGAAATATAGCCAGTCTCTGAAACAAAGACTGCTGAAATGTCCTTCTTATACAAGTGCTCTTTAAAGAGACCAGATAGTGTACAACAAAATATATGGCTTTGAAAAGATGTTAGATTATCAGGTATATTTGATTGTAATGGGCATGATTTTTATAAAAAAAGAAACCAGTTCCAGAAAATATCATGAAGTTATCAAAACCACATATTATTCAGGCCCTTCTTTTGCCTTCAGGCAAGTTCAGATATTCTCAGCCCAGTCTTAAAAATGTCCAGTGAGTTATATTCCTAAATTTCCATCTTTAGAATAATCTATTTCTTTGCTTGGAAAATTAGATAGTTTTCCTTAATATTTGCCCATAATTTCTTTTTTATTTTTTTTTTCACTGTTGTGTATTATTTATTTCAAATATTGTATTGGAAGTACTGAAAATGTGTTACTGAAGAGCTTTATTAAACTTTTACAGCTACAATGGAAGACCATTATCCCTGTGCGTATCAGGCTTCTGTTTGCAAGGTTAGATCAGCCAAATCTCTTCAACTTTTCTTTAAAAGTCATGATTTCAAATCCTCTGCTAGGTTTTATTAATTTCATTTCTACTGCTTTTCTACATCTTATAATGTAGGACCCAAATTTGGACATTAATACTGCTGATAATTGGAACAATAATCACTTTACTCCATAGGTAGTAGTTCTTTTAGTATGTCCTAGAATTGTACTATTGATTTCTACTTCCTATTCCATTTTTTGGTAATATTTTTTTTCTATGTTGTTTAATCACTTGCTTCCCTTATTCTATTTGTATATTTATTCTTTAATAAATAGAGTTATGTGCACTTTGCTGAATTTTGTGTTATCCATTGCAAGTAATTTCTCCAATGCACTGATTCTTTCAGATTTTCATTCTGTGCTCTGCACTGATTGCAACCTCTTGAAGGAATCAATCTCAAATGCTAAATACACCTTTCTTTCCACTAGGTCACTCACACTTCCAAAACATAAAATTAAATTTGATATGATTTCTTCTTGATAAATCCATATTGGGTGTTTCTTGATACCTCATTATCATCTTAATGTCTACAAATTGAGTGTTTAATATTTTGTTACTTTGCAACTTTGCAGAACTGAACACACAAAACAAAAAAAACTAAAAAAAATTATTTTCTTGACATACTTTGAAATATTTTTTGAGATTCTTAGTAACTTTTTCGTGTAAAGAAAAGTTTATACATGTTTTAAGTTCAGAATTTAAGGCCATTTTATCAATATATGTTAAAATGAGAGAAATTTATGGCAAAAAAAGAAGTTGATGGGAGAAACAAATACATTTCTGATTGTTTAAAAGAAGTCTTTTAAGGACGACAAACAGTGGGAAGAGAAAACTCTGGCCACAAGGCAGACAAACTACAAATAAGAAGTTTTAAAATATTTTTGAAACAAATAAAATGTTTTCAACAATAGCTCTACTATTGATATTCATCTATGGTTAGGTAGGAATTGAAATCATTACTTATGTAGAAAATTCTTGAATGTTCCATATAAATTGATGTTCTACTATTTACAACATGCCGGGTAATAGAGGTGTCACTGTATAATGTTATTTGCTAGGAAAAACAGACAAAAAATTGGATATTGAAGAGCAATAAAGTTAAACAATGTAAATATGTAATAACAGATGATCACTACTGAAACTATTAAAACACCTAGAGCTAGCAGGACGAAGTCAGTGATTGTTCCCCTGTACTCATCACTGGTGAGGCAGCACCTTGATTCCTGTGTTCAGTTCTGGGCCTCTCACTACAGGAAAGACATTGAGGTGCTGCAGCATGTCCAGAGAAGGGCAGCAGAGCTGGTGAAGGGTCTCGAGCACAAGTCTGATGAGGAGCAGTTGAGGGAGCTGGAGAAAAGGAGGCTCTCTACAACTGGAATGACATTGTAGCAAGGTGGGTGTCAGTCTCTTCCCAAGCAACAACTGAGATGCTGTGCCAGGGAGAGATTTGGATCGGACATTCAGAAAAATTTCTTCACCGAAACGATTGCGGAGCCCTGGAACAGGCTTTCCAGGGAAGTGGCTGAATCACAAACCCTGGAGGTGTTTAGAACATGTACAAGACATGGCACACAGGGATGTTGGACTCAAGATTTTAAGGGTGTTTTCCAGTCTGAGTGGTTCTATGATTAGTAATTTCCAAAGACAAGAATTAGAGTTATTTTTGGTCTAATATTAGAAAGGGTAATCAGGAAGATGCACATCATTACAAATTCATCAGTTTCAATCTTAGATGAAACAGTTCAATGACTGATATGAAACTGGATTAAAATCCAGTTTAAAAAGTGGGATATAATTAACAATTTTGAAAGAAAATACATCTAGTCAAACTAACTCAGTGTATTTTTATTGTTCTTTTTATTGACAAAGACAGCAAAGTTTCTGTAATGTACCTAGAATTTTAATTCATGTTTTATGAAAGATCATACTGATTGAAATAACTGGAATAATCTCAAAATTAATTTATTGTGCATGGAAAGGTTTGAAAACTGACTGCAAAGCATGATCAAAAGGACAAGATCTGGAATTCTTTTTCCTCTACTGCTGACCATTTTAACAGTTAAAAACAAACCTATGCAGTTGTAATCACTCATCTACAGGAAATATAAAACTTATCAAGGGCAAATGTGCCCTCTGATTTGGACAGCTTAATATTATTAGAATCTTTTTAAGGATGAAAATGTGTTGAATCTCCAGCAACACAAGTTGATTCTTTCTTAACTTGGATGAACAAGAGTTCTGTGATAACGATTATCCACCTATTGTACTCATAAGAAAAGAGTGGCACTGGAAAATAATGAGTAAATTGTTTAATGATCAGAAGAATGCATCAGTGTATAGAATATATATTGAAATTATTTACTCTTGCAAAATGTTCAACAGAATTTATTTTTTTATTTTTTTTCTCTCTCACATTTATGTTGTCTTGTTCTCCGATCATGCTATGACACTTGACTTTCTCTACATTTTAATGGCACGTGTGTGATAATTACTTCAACACACTCTACTTCTCTAAGTCTGCTGCAGTGGTGAGTAAAATGAGAAGTCAGACTCCAGAGCTGTGTTACCTGCAGTGAACCCCAGAATTCTGCACCCAGGGGGGGATTACATGAAAATTTCATTTTATGACAACTGCAATGATACCAATAGATAAGGCATTTTGAAGGCATCACTAGGACATTCATTTAAACAAAAAAAATCTCTAGGTAATAATAGGATGATGATCATCCAAATTTATAGAATATCTCTCTGTCAGGTATAAGAATGCCATTAACTCTTTTAGCTGAGAGAAGTAAAATGGTTGCATGCCTTACTTTCCTCTGTTCATCATTTAGCAGCAGAAGCTCTGTCAAGCAAATTCTGTAATTTGGTTGCAAATACTCATTAGTACATCAGTTATGATATTATCAGTCTCTCAAGGAGTTCATACGTATGTTTCAGTTCATTTTTCTGTACTCCCAAGAAAGAAAGCAATTTAAATTTGTCCCTTTATACCTCAGTCTCCTTGATTCCTAATGCCAGGAAGCATTATTAGTAGCAGAAAGATTTCTTTAACAAGATTTAATTTCAGGCTTCTGGGTATAGAAATGAAAATAAAAGGCAACTGCAGTTTTCGTTTATACTTCAAAACACTCTTTTCTAGCAGACTTCACCACTCTTTACATGCAGTTGCTGTCACAGGAATTGTGCTGTCAAAAACTGGGTACTCAGAATCCATGGAGTTGCCTTTGAATGGCTGCACACACTGAACTTAAGATTCAGCCCACTGCTTCTCTGATTTATATTCTCTTGATGTTAGATGTTTTAATATAAATGTAAAGACTTTTGCTAGGTTTATCTACAGGTCAAGGTTTGGTGAATTCCACTATGGCCATGAATCTTCCTTGGGTCTGCTCCTTTGCTCCTGTGGTACTTATTATCCTAAGATTTCAAATCAGGGGCAGTACCATTATCATCATTTCTATATGGGAAAACTGAAGAAGATGGAAGGAAGTGACTTCCCAACGGTTATGGATCAAGCCATAGTGTTCACTGATATGTAATTCTTTTAATTGCTAATATTCATTCCTCTTCTCACCAGCTCTTTGTACATCTACAAGAAATGCTAAAACATACACACAAAAAGTTATAGTCAATGAATCCTCAGGAGCTGTGTGGATGAACGTCAGAGGTGGGTAGGTGCTCCCTCATCCACCCTCTGAATTTGATTTTCAAACATTAAAAAAAAAAAAAAAAAAAAAAAAAAAAAAAAAAAAAAAAAAAA
>JAWWEU010000001.1:40224749-40237402 GCA_035583155.1 Acropternis orthonyx | reverse complement strand
AAAGCAGTATAAACCACATAATACCCCAGGTTCTAAAGATCTAATGCTGAGCTCCTTCTGGATATATTTTCTAGGCTTAAATTTACCAAGAAATGGATCCTTTTTTACATTTTTCTGAATATAATGGAATATGTGAACATATGCTTCAGAGAACAGCATAAAACCAATTTTATAGTCCCCAAAAGAAAATTTTTACATAATAATAATGACAGTGACAGATGATTTTTTTCCACCTTAATTAAAAAATATAACTCAAAGTGGAGATGAAGAGTAAGAAACATGTCACATTAGCAAACTGCCCCAGAATGCTGATATTGCTGTTCAAACATGTACGAATAAATCACTACAAATAACCTCAGCAACGATAAATCATTTAAAATTTAACAATGTAGAGAATTACAGCTCTTACCTGTTTATACATACAGACAATACACTGTTGAGTCCCTGTGCACACTGCACTGCACTACTGGAAACCCAGTGAACTGCTTCCATCCATCTTCTACTTGTCACATAATTGTTATTTAGAGAAAATGCATAGCCTTCTGTTGTCTTATTTTCAGCCTAGGCCAATGTCCCACAGTTTTAACTCACCTCCTGAAATGCCTAGCAATATCAGTCCAAGTAATACTTTATATATATATATATATATGATATGTCACATTATATATTATATACATACCACAAAAAAAAAAAAAAAGGCATTTGTCCAACTCTCACTGATTTATTTTTATTATTCTAAAAGAAATATCATTAATAAAGTAATGCAAACAACAGTCAATCCTGCTCCTTCTTGTGCTAACCATGTGCATAGTTTTCAGAAGTCTAGTTCTGTTTTTCAAAGCCATTTTTCATTTAGGCATGAATCATAATATTGTAAAGTCACAAGATCTGAATTGTAAATCAGTGAAAATTTAGTTTTTTTTTTCAAATATTCTTTATGTGTCATCCTCCGTTATCGTCTGTAAAATAGGTAGTGCTTCTTCCTTCTTGCATTTGATAGAGCTGAAAAGAGACTCTTCAGGACTGAAACTAGTTTGCTAAATTCCTGAAGGACTTTGTGGTTCTTCAGAAACAGCCAAATTGAGAGAAATAATTTATCAGTATTATCTAAATTTCCCCCCCCCCCATTCTCTCTTCTTATTTATGATTTTTTTATCCCTGCAGTCTCCTATAGGATACTTCCTCAATTATAGAAAGAGGCAAACACCATGCAAATTATTTCTTTGATAAACCAAAAAATAAAGTGAAATTTTCTGACTGTGGATTCTCCACTCTAGGGTAGTAGCATCAACATTACAGAAATTATATGAACTGGCTAATGAAGTAATCAACAATGATTTTAACAATATTGAAACACAAGGTGAGGACACAGGAGATAGAGGTGGGCAATCAAATTAACAGAATTACGTGTGGTATTAATTATTGCATTGTTAAAAAGATGGCATTGTGGTTAAAAAGAAGTAATTTTTTCCAGTGTTATTGCTCTAGAAAACATCTTTTGTTGTCAGAAGGTAAAGGATGCACATGTGCTGCTGCATGGGGGTTCAGGTTTGGCTGTAAACAGATTTTGTCTGAACTCTATGATATTCTGCTTATACCTATTCAGTCTTTTTTTTTCCTTGAGAAATCCAAGCAATTGCCTTTAACGTATTGACTGTTAAATTATAGCTGCCTTCATGCCAGTTATAATTGTATTAGTTAGGATAAAAACGATAAATACACACAGAGATATAATTCCAAACAATTTCTAGTTTCCACTTTGAGAAAGAAAAATGCAAACTAGATATCCCAAACAGAATTGTTTTCATACTGCTTCATTTATTTGGAACAATCTTCCTGAACTGATTAAATCAGGCTATATGAAAATCTACGTCTCATTAAGCTTTGTATCTCCTCAAATGGTACTAAGTTCACTTGAATTTCATACTTACAAAATAAGGAATAACTGACTTTATTTTATTGGGAAACTTTTTAATGGAATCTGACAGAACTCAGATCAGTTCAGTCCAAAGTCTACTCCTTTTGAATCAAAACTGACCTCCTAATATTTACAGTAGTCATCACTATCAGAATCACCACTGAATTCAGGTAATCATGCCTGGTCTGGGAAAAGTTACATTTTCTGAAAAACCCACTCTTTTAATTTTTATTTTTTTTAAATCCTCTAAGATTTCACAATTATAATGAAGAGGAAAAGCTAGAATCAAGACTGGTAGAAATTAATCATTTCTCATCTCTTTCTCCTTCTTATGTTTTCTCTTGTTTCAGCTTCTGATCAGCATTGCATTTCTGGCTTCTCCTTAGTTACACTGATTAACATGTGCACTCTCACTCTATTTTTTCTTGTGATATGAAGTGGAGAGGTAATTGGGATTAATTAGGAATTTTCTATCTTAAACACAATGGGCCTTCTGACATTTAGTTAGCTGGCATGTTTGTAAAATGGTATTCCTCCAGACACTGGCTTAGTAAAACATCAGAACTACATAGCAAATAGATTCTACTGGGAAGGTTGTTATGAGAGGGTCAATTCTGCGAAAGCCCTGTACCACTGGGATAGTATCTGTTTTATGCTACTTCAGTCTTAAATCTATGATCCTTGGGCTGATGCTATTTTAGAAACTGTGTAACCAGTGCCACAGAACACAATTTCTCAACACTTTAATTGGTACCTTTACTACACTAGCTGCAGAGAAGTGGACGTGATACCATAAGCATCCATTTCTGTTAAACCTGGCAGGACAGTGCAGTCTGATTTAATCCCTAGACTAAGAGGTTCCTGATAGTTATGTCTAATTTGTTGGGACATCTTAGTAACAGGCTAGTAGCTTGTCTCGAGGGAAGAGGAGCTTGCCCACTGCAGAAACTTTTCATCTTTTCATTGTTGTTGTCCCATTTGTCAAGCTGTAGACAAATAGTCACATATTGCTGGTGCCTGAGAGGCAATAGAACATGAGTCTGAGGCCCAACATACTCAATGTATTTTTAAAATTAATTATCTCCCATGCTTCCTTTTTTTTTTTTTTTTTTTTTTTTTTTTTTTTTTTTTTTTTTTGATCTCCTGAACTGGCAGCTGGGGTAATATTTGTTGACAATAGTGTGACTGCCAACCTATAGCACATGTACCTTAAGCAGAGCCCTGTCAGGGCTCCCCCTTCATCCATGGTTCTGTGGTGCCTTAATTGGGCAAGGTCAACCATTTTCTTCCTATGTTTTCACAGCCCCTGAGGGGAAGAACAGCTCTAGTGAGTGATCCAGTGGGTCTAGGGACATTAAACTTGCAATTGCTCATGTAAGCTAGTGTAATTTTTTTTTTTTTTTTTTGAAGAAATATTAGTAGTGTTTTTAAGGGGATGGGTAAGATTTTTCAATGGTGCTAACATTTGGAAAGTTTTCACAGTTTTTTAACTACCAAATTGCAAGTTCCTTGGGAGAATTTACTACAGCTGGATGGACCAACAATGCATTTCTGTTCATTTATTACTTTTGAAATTTAAAAAATTAAAAAAACAAGAAACAAATAACCAAACCAAACCAAAACCAGCCAAAACCAAACAAACCAAAAGCAAACACTTCCCTCTTTCCCTCCCAAAACCAAACCAAACAAAAAAACTCTAACCCAAAACAACCAAATCAAACAAACAAAAGAGAGAAAAATCTAGACTTAATTATCCATATACCTCCTATACAGACATTGTCTAGAATTTGGGGCACATGTTGATCATTAAAATGTAATTAAAATCTAATAACAACACATTGTCAAAAGACTGAGAATAACTCCTTACTGGCAAAACATAGCTTGTTAAAATGCTACCCTACATAAAATTCCATAATTCCCCAACTCTTAAATTTCTTGTCCTCAGATGCATGCCTTCAACAAGATTGAGGAAGGAAACCTTAAAAAGTGCTCCAGGGAAGTCAGCAGCAAAATTACTGGTCATGTATTGAGTAATGAAAAGACCATAGAAGAAAAAAAGTTAATTGTGTTTGTTCATTCCATAATGAAAACTGCAGGCATAGTCATCAATCAGTTGCACAAATAAAGAACACAGATTTCTATATTCAGCAGCGACAGGGGCCATGGACATCCACTTTAATGATAACACACATGGGAATAAGCATTACTAGACATGAAAGTTTCAAAAGCGGTCTAGGACAAGTGACAGAGTAGGGAATGGAAGAGTGAAACATCTTTATGATTCTTCCAGGGAAAACTGTGATGGGTGAAGAGACAAGATGACCCCATGAATTTAATCCAGAATGATGACAGGATTATAGAGCTTAAAGGACTATAAACCTTCTAAACCTGTGTCTTCTAACACCTTTTCTTCTCCCATTATTGAAAAACAAAATTTAAGCTTTATTAGAATTTCATAGAAGTCATATAATCATAAAGTCAAGTCTAATAGGGAAGTGTAGGAACCCTTCAACTCATGATAGCTCACTCATTCATTTGATACATGTGGCTCTCAAAATAGTGATTTCAAAACATTTTGTATGTATACTATGTTAATTTATAAGTTATAAATGAGTAAAGAAGAGATAAAGAAGTTATGCCATCTTGACTTTTATATATGACATATTAAGGGTTTATTAAATAAACTTTCCTGTCCTATGTAATAAGCAATCATTTTCCAATTCTGTTACTTATATGGCCTGTTTCTGTTACCCAGCATCATGTTCCTACCAGGAATTCAAATGAGTAAAGAAGAAACTATGGCATGCAATTACGAGTGAAACTAAACAAAGTTAAGATAGTGTTTGTATGTGTTCATTTAGATCCCCTTAGAACAGGTCAACTGTTGCTTAAGTCTAGAATACTAGGATTTGGCTTCTGTTACAACAGTAATAAGTTTTAAGGACAAAAAACAACCAAACAAACAACCTCCCCAAAACAAAGCCCAGACATTAATGTTCCTCTCAATCTCACTTTTGCTAATAGAAGGAGAAGCATACTGGGGGATTGGACAGTTCTAACTTCCCAGAAAGCCTAGCAGGTAGGAGGAGATGATAATTATGTCCATTGAACATGAAATGTCCTATTTGCCATCACCAGTTTCATATATAATGACCTCTACAAACTAGTAATAGAAGGTACTGAGGGATTAATAAATTCTGTTTACTTATGGGAGAGTCATGGTTAGAGGCATGACCTGTCCAGCTGTTGTTTTGTTAATACTGTGAGTGACCAGTGTTTTCATAGGTGCCAGCAAAAGTCCTCCTTGATCTCAAGGTGAGAGGAGAAATATCACTTTCATGTACATATTAGTCTCTCCTGCAAGCAAATTATATAGTTTTCTGTGCTAAAGTTGACTTGAAAAGTCAGATTTGAAAGAACATATGATAGAAAAAAATCCTGGATGTTACTTTACTGTTTAATGCATCAATACATAACACTTTAATACAGTATTACACTGATATCACAAATCACAGGAAGAAATCTCACCTATAGCAGTAGGTTAACATGATGAAGTAGCATTAACTCATGCCTAGAGAGAGCTGGAGATTTAGAATTCTAAGACAATCAAGGTTTTCTGTGATTTTGACAGAAGTGGTAAATGCTAGAGGCACATAAAGAGCAGAAGTTCTCCTATGCTGTGCACTGAAATGCCACTGTTAGGTGTCTGGATCCTGGAACTGAATCCACAACCTAAAGATAACCTTGTGACTTTCATCTACATACAGACAGACGTCTGTGAATTGCATTCCCAAAATGCATTTAGTAAAAGGAGAGGTGTATGGACACCTTCAGGATAGAATTTGCTATGTCCTGCATGAAGATACCTGAGCCAATTGCCTCTAAACAAAATAATGAGCATACTGAGGGCAGTCCAGCCTGAAAATATAACAATCTTGTTATCATAACTAATTTGCCTGGAGAAGCCTAATAATTCTGTACCTGAACGAGGTAATTTAGAGCCTTTCTTATTATTTCTATGTATAATTCGTGCAGTATGAGTCTAATCAGGGGAGTTCTAAGTAGAGCTATTGCACTTCACTTGGACTTGGTTTACAACTAGTAACAAAGCCGCAATACAAAGTTGCAGTTTTAATGCAAATGCAGCCATCAGATTCCTTTAGCAGACTCTGAGCAGTGAAAAGTGATTGGTCTGTATTTACTTTCAAAGTGGTTTTCCGTGTTTGTCCAAAGTACACACAAACAGGAGTTCAGAACTTAAAAACCCATCATCTGGTGTGAGTTCCTCCAATTAATACGACAACTAGGAGAGCTGTGTAGGTAATAGAAGAACAGGACAAAAACTCCTGCACTTTGGTAGAAATAGTTTTATTTTAGCAGCTTGCTAGTTTAGTAACACACTATTCAGACATCCAAACCATGCATGTCTGGGAAGGACTGTGATCCCCATGGAACTGGCATTAATCATCTTTGGTGAAACATTTCTCATGAAAAGCACAGTTTTATTACACTAGAGGGGAGGCACAAAAGATGCAGCTTATGGCACAGTTTTCAGACTGGGTAAGATCAGCTTTGCCCTTTAGAAAGAGATTAAAAAAATGTTATATATCTGTGCAGACATTACATGGTGCAGAAAGATGATGTAGCTGTTCTCCCTCCAGACGGCAGCATCCCTTTGAGGCAGGATGGAGTACACATCTGCCTTCCACAGCGTGCATCAGAGCTGTTCTCATTCTAACAGCGGGAGTCGTCGTTCTCCATTAGGCTCATACTGAAAGCCTTGAATAAAAGCCTTAAAAAGCTCAGCTGAAAGTATTAATTCTAAGGGAAACACATAAATTTGGATCAAAACTTCCATTCATTTTTAATCTCGCTATAGTAAACCTTGTAATTAAGATGATTAAATGAGTAAAACCCTGTATTTACATACTTTAGAATACCACAATGAAAAAACATAATCCTGTTTATGGGAAAAAAAAAAAAAAACAAAAAAAAACAACACAGTAGAGGCCTTTTAAACTGGGAACATCAAACAAAGTTTGTTATTTAAGCAGTTTAAATTAGGGTAATTAATGAACCTCTTAGCAAGGACACCTAAGAGTTACCTGTCTAAGAAATCTACCTTGGAAAAAAATGAACTAATTGGGAATAATCAAATATCATGTTTATGGAAGGAAAAAAAAGATAAAGTGTTATGTTTATGAATGATCAAGTTCCCCACATTTAAAATGTTTCACAAGGGACAAGTTAAGGATTTACAGCAAAAAAGAGTGTTAGCAGGAAAGCTTCTGGAGTAGGCACATCAAAATGATGCAAGACTCCCAATGCAGGCAGAGGCAGCATTTTTGTGGAGTAATGGTCCAGCAAAAGCAAGAAGTAAGAATCTGGTAGTGACTGTTTACCATAATGAATCAGCACAAAAAGCTTTTCATTGAACATATTTTCCATCATCATTCTGAAATAGGCGACAATCTCTCTCTTCAAAAACTGTCTCATTTTGCTGGGTAGCTATTTTGCAGCAAAAATGTCAATAACTCATTTATTAAACTCAAGAGATAACTCTCTCATCTGAATCTGCACTGCAAAATTCAGAATCTATTTCAAGTGTGTTTATCATTCTCCATTCCCTCTTATGTTCCCTGTAAAATATTTGGACAGCAATCTAATGAAACTCTACATGAATAATCTATATATATCACAAGCTTGTGTGTTTGTTTGTTTATGCATTACCTCTTGATAATATTTTACAGAATAAATAAACAAAAATCATGTCTATATATATATGAAAATTGTTTTCTGATTAAATTCTTCTCAAAAGATATTAGTGTAGTATTTTTCAGTCAGTGGTGCTTTGCAAAGGCTTTCAGATTTTTCTAGAATTGTATTCTGAAAGAATGGAATGTAGGTACTCTTTAATCAGAAGTATTTATCTTCTTTTTGAAAACTTGTTAATATATAATATCTCTTTTAATACAGTGCTCTTTCACTAAGTCATCTTTGTTTACCCACAGTGATAAGGTCATTTTCTAAAAGGACTGTCTTGAAATTCTTAGGTAAGTTCATATGTAGTTATTGATTTTAGAGATTGAGGAATGGAATTCTCTTGAAGGACGAATTGCTTACAAGGGTGTAGAGAATTATTAGGCTTGATATTGTATCATGGATTTATCTCCCGTGATAAGTAAGTAAAAATTATTTCTAAAGGTGCTGATCAATGTGAATAAATCAATATATCAAAACTTGCAGTGTTCATCCAGAAAAAAATCCCTATAATCAAAAACACTCCCATAATTCATGGTCTTGTTGATTTTAGATGTTCACATGTTGCAAACATGCTTTAAATAGTCTTTAGCTTAGATATATCCACTACAATAGCTTAGTATTCACGTGAAATTTTGTCTCTCAGGTAATTTTAAGGTTCAAAATTTCTAAGAACTATTTAGCAGATAATACCATCTTGGCAAACCAGACACAGAAACGAAAATTAAATACCCAGAAACAGAAAGCTTTTAAAAAAACCCAAAACCAAAAACCAAAAAAATCCCCAAACCCTTAAAATATATTTTAGATGTTCCTGCAGACAAATCCTTGAAGTATCTCTGTTTTGCAAAAGACCTTTATACCTGGAGATGAGTTTCATATTCACTCCTTAATTTCAAAATTGAATTCACACACTTCCCCCTGAAAGTTCAGCTTTTGTCCAGAATTATTTTTCACAAATGGACTCTGATGTGGTGGTCAACTTTTAGTAATGTCTTGTACCTTATTGTCAGAGTTTTGTGGAATGATTTATTGCTGATACATCACCAGGCCCATGGAGGGACCTCTGCCCTTTCTCGGGAGGCTCCAGCCCCAAGTGTATTAATACCACTTGAAGTCCCATTGCAGTATCACAAGGACTTACAGCCCGCCAGTACCTTGCAAGTAGGGAGTTGGTAGGAAATTGCATGTGATAGAATCATAGAGTCGTTTATGCTGGAAGAGACCTCTAAGATCATTGAGTACAAACATTAACCCAGCATTGTCAAGTACATCAGTAAACTGTGTCCTTAAGAGCCACACCTTCACACCTTTTAAATACCAGGGATGACAACTTATTCACTTCCCTGGGCAGACTGTTTCAGTGCTTGACAACTCTCCTGATGAAAAAAATGCATTACATGCAGTACATAAAGAACAAGAGAAAGGGAGGCCAAGTCCCCTTCCCATTCATAGGATTTTATGTTTACTTTGTATATTCATGCAGTTTTTCAGCTTTCAGTGATTACTCCACCACACTGCAGAACCTTATCTGTCCTAGTGATGGTGAAAAAATTATGCCAACAGAGAATAAAAATATTTTTTTCTGGAAGTCATTTTTCTGCTGGCATGGAAACAGGTGCTCAAACAATATAAACTAAGCAACTGAATGCTGTCTGTGAGCATAGTATTTTTCACACCAGGGCTTTTGCTGGCCCACTGATGAAAATGAAAGATACTAATTTTTTACCATCAAAGGTAATGTCTGTGTTACAGTAGAACACTGTGTTAGAATCTGACTAAATAAAAGTTCAGAAGCATATTTTTGGGGGAAAAAATTCTAAATATTTTGATGATGTATAAGATGCATTTTGTGGAAGCTGTTAAAAGGTGTTTGACAATTGCACTCACTATTGATGTCCATCTATCTTTACACTCTCAGTTTGTTTTGGGAAATCAAATTCAGCTGCATAGTTAAAACAGTTGCTCACTTTTTTCTGTCTCAGTTTACTTATCACAATCAAGCCTTAACATCATGCACTCAGATCCATCACATAGACTGTGGTGTTAAACTCAGAAAAAGATTACAGAGGCAACCACAGCAAGAGAATCTAGTCAGAAAAGCAGAGAGATGACATTGATAACTGTAATACAGTAATAACAATCATTTCATATAAACAGAAACTGAACACATTTCTCTAATGGAAACTTAGAGGAGATTTTATTTTCTGCAGCTCTTCCATCTGCAATGTGACTTTTTTCCAGGCCTCAGATCTGGAGGTAGAAAAATCCCCTCAGTACAGACCTCATTTCCTGGAGAGGAAAAGGACAGGCTATACTGCATCTACTGGAAAACAAGGTATTTTGTCTAACATTGTGTTATATGACATGGAAATACAGAGGCATACGCAGCTATCTGCAGACTTTACAGGAATGCCAATATGAAAAGCAAAAATTTAACCTCTCTGGAATAGCTATACTTTCATCTGGGAATCCACAGGCATTTCATAGAATTTGTGGCAATTCTGACTTTTAGTAGTGCTGCAGTTTTACTGGGAACTAAGTTATACAGCAAAAGGAAACAACCAAAATCATGACTGTACTACTGAAAAAAAAAAAAAAAAAAAGACAATTCATAGTCAACGAAAGTATTGTGACACTGGCATTTGGAGTAATTTCTGAAGGTTTCTAAACTCTAAAAGAAATTTTCTGTAACCTCAAGGCAGCATATTTGCCACTCTTGGCATGGAGACTATTGTTACATTCAAGTCCTACACAAGGACTAAGACAATTTTATATCAGAAACTCTACTGTTATTCAGTGGCATTTGCAGTATTTGAGCTTAAATTAGTTCTTTGGTAGCACAAAAACTGTCAGAAAAATGGTGGATGTTTAATTTTTGAAGTTCCACAATCAAATACATACTGTATTGAAAATACTGAGTATCCAATAATGAGCAAACTATAAAGGACCAGAGTGCATACAGTCTGCAGCTTACTGTACCTGGAGAATGAAGTGGAGGGGAGCACATCAGAACAACTCCTTGACCTTCACGTACAGACACAGCACTTCTTGTCCGACCACTAAAATTCCCCAGATCTATCAAAAGAACAGAGCATTTTAGTTACATACCAAATATTTTAAATTTTGTGGCTGCTGTGATTAACATTTTATTTCCTCTGCTGTTTCCAGCTGACTGTTCCTTTTTGCATACCTTAATCTTTAACAGGAGGGTCTGAAAAACAAATCTATTTCCATTACAAAAAATTCCATGTTGTATCAGCACTTTACTGCTCTTTTTAGTGAACTTGAGTACAGTATGAAAGGAAAAGCAGCAGAAAAATATATATGGCATTTACAAAAAAACATTTATAATAGTGTTTTTATTTCTTTTTACCATATCCTGCTTGTTTTCTCTTTCCCTCAATAGAAGTGACTCATATGAAGTGAAAAAAGAAATACCAGTGGAGAGAACACCTTGGTTAAAATCCAGACTGATGATGTTGCAGACATCACCTGGACAAGGCACTCAGCAGATTGTGATGACAAGAAGGGAAAATCAGCACATTGCTTCTAAACCCAAATCTGCTCTATAGCACCTTTACTCTTTTCAATACTTTGCTTCTGATTTCTCTGGTGTTATAAGCACAAGCCAGTTGTGGGTTGGTAAATATATTTTCCCTCCAAATGTTTCCCTCCAGAAGGACACTAAGAAATATTTCACTTTTGGAAGAAAACTTTTGAATGAGACTGTAAGGCACTGCTATAACCAGCTAATAGTATCTGTTTAAAGCCTCTCAACCAGAAGACCTTACTCCATTTACAGCAGGGAACACTGGACCTAGATTCACAGTGGGGTGGACAGCTATGCTATAGCAAGTGTGTCTGTAGCAGAAGTGATACAACAAATTCTGCCATCAGACTGGTGCTTTCACCCATTCCTCAGCTCCAGCGATGGTGGTCTTCCAGAGAGCAGGATGTGAATCAAGGTGAAGAGAACAGCAACAAGGGTCCCCAAAGATATCCTTGAAAAAGACACAGAATCTTCAGCAAGCACTAAATAAAGATCCAAAGTAAGGAAAGATGGGGCCAGTGGGACCATCTCTCGTTGACATTAAATGGCCTGTAGCCATACCTCTTAATTTCTGCATACAGCGCAAGGTGCTGGGATGAGCCAGACAGCACCAAACAGTTTGAACAGGTGGAGCACAGTTATTGCTGTCTTAACTGCACTCAGTTGGCAGTTCTCTGTCAGATGTTGAAACTCCACATCTTGCTCCATGACCAGTAGAACATAAAATCAAAGTTCAATGATTTTCAAAAGTATTATCAGTTGATTTTTGGTATATTTCATAATGGGACCTAGGTGTGCTTTTTTAAGTAGAGAGCGACTTTCAAAATGTTTTTTCACATTTCTTGATGCATTTTCACATTTCACATTTCTTTTTCACATTTCACAATTCACAGGCAGATGTCTAAAATTTAAATGTATGTAAATTTGTGCATCTTTGGCCAAAATAAGTCAGTGTTTTGATTTCAACAATAGATACCATGTTTGAATAGAGAAAAGGTGGTTGGGGTCTAGTAGAATTTTAATAAATAATAGGGCTACATTACAAATATATTCAAAATGTTGCTAATCAATAGATAACTAAATTAAAAAAGTATATTGCATTTTAAAATAAGCACATCATGAGTTATAATACGTTCAAGGGCAATTTCACTTCAAAGTGTCTCTTAATGCACGTTACTTGATAGTATGTTCTGAAGAGAAGTAATTATTATTATTTTATGTTTAGAAAAATAGTGGGCTAGGATATCACTGCATAAGCAGTTGTTTTGCACGGGAGAATACCTTGCAATGAAAACCTTTCTTAGTTAAGTCCTCAGGTGATTAAATGTTATCTTTTAATTAGTTATAGCAATATCAGGATACTTTTTTCCCCCTATTTCCTGCTTTGAAGGTGCACTGTGATGGACAAATATACCTTTCCCC
>JAWWEU010000001.1:40129631-40195216 GCA_035583155.1 Acropternis orthonyx | reverse complement strand
TCGCTTCTGCCACGTGTTTTACAACCTTCCACTGGTTTTTTTTTTTTTTTTTTTTTTTTGATGATCAACCTTCTTCATTCATTGTAGGTTTTTCTTAAACTTCAGATCCCTTTCAGAGTGTTACTAAATCAGCTAGACCTTAACTCTTTCCTAGAAGTTTTCCTCCCTGAGTTCCAAAGTATTACCAAAAGTGACTCCATTACTTTTATATAGAGTGCTGTTCCTGAGTAGTTCAGTTTAAATACTCTGACCACTTCTCTCTTCTTCCCTCCCAGACTTGTGCTGCTCTTTCCTTTGTTCTATCACAAGTACTTGTGCACCTGCATTTATGAACAGAAGAATGACCTGTCAGATATGCTTATTTTTCAACAAGATCAAGAGCCTGATCTACTTCTCAGGAAAGCTAGGATACATCTGCGTCAGGATAATGAAGGGAGCTGAATGAAGTCAGGAATGTCATGGTAGCGCTGTAATACCATGCAAAGAAATTTCAAGTAAAAGGACACCTTTCATTTGAAAGAAGATACTCACCACAGTATGCCACACCTGGAAGGGTATAAATAGAGAAATGCCATGGTAATTCCCAAAAGTCAATCTGAGATAGAACTTGTGCAGGAAATTAGAAAGTGTTGTCTGGTCTTTGCACAAAATTCTCCTTCAACCTTTTAAAATTTCTCCTATTTAGTAATGCTACTCTTAATTACTGTCATCTATATTTAAATGCCAAGACTAATGATTCATTAGCATGATAGATTACATTGTGAAATACAGGTGAGTAGGTTACAGGCAGGTTAAACACCAGCCTTCCAGTCCTACAGAGAAATGTGCAATGCTAAAATGAGAAGTCAGTAGATGTATTAGGCATCTTTAAATGATTGCTGTAATTACATTTCAAACTGTGCCTCCCCACATGACTGACTTCTATAAATTCTTCCACAGAAGACAAAATATAAAATATGTTGTTTAAACTACATTTTCAGAGTAAAATACTAAGCAGAACTTAAACCTCAGAATACTTTTTTGGCATCAAAATTTATGTAGCAATAAATAAATTTGACAAGATTAATAAATCTCATTTCTATTTGAGTACTTGGAAATAATCATAACTTTTTTGGTGTTTGATCAGATCGAAGTCATGTCTATGTGCAATTCAAATGGAATGAGATAATGAATGTTGCTCAAAGGAGTATATCCAGAACTGATACCCTTTTCTGAATATAGTAACTTATTCTAATGAGTATCAAATTTGCACTGTATTGATGTATAATCCCTAATCAGGGATCTGACCTCAAGTTTTCATGCTTTCATTCTATCATGCAAAAGAATAAATATTATTTTTATGTAAGAATAAAAGAATTACTGCTTTAGAGCTTCCTGAGTTTTGGTTCTCAACTTTGTCAAAATGTCCCTCTTAGATTGAGGTAATGGATGATTTCACAACAGAAAATTCAAATGGATAAAGTGAAGGAATAAGTGATTTGTTTTTAAGGACACACACAAAGTAACCAACCTCTTTTAGAAGAACAAGGGAAGTCTAATATTTTTGCCTTACAAAGACGTTGTCTATACTAGTATAATGAAAAGTATCAAGAAATAATCTGTACTGGATTTTCATCATGGGCACTGTCACTGTGTTAGAAGAGTCCATGATTCTTTGATGGGACCATAGCCTTCTCCCACAGTATCTTTGTCACATTTCAAGTGCTAGCAGAAGTGACTAGGAGCCATTCTCAAAAGATAGTTTAGAAGTACTCTGTGTCTTAGAAGATAAAAGATTTTAGAGTCATGGATGTGGAACCTTCCATATCTTTTGTGCTCAATGCTAGGGAATGTTTAATTTACTAGTGTAAGAAATGAGCTGCTTTTGGAACTGACAAGATACTGTTTTGAGGAAACAGACAGAAAGTAAAAGAATTTCCCCACCTTCTTCTTGTATTCACAAAAGAAAGCATCTGCTTTTGTAGATAGGAAAGAATTGGGTTTCCTTTGCCTTTTTAAGTGATCTAATAGAGAGGCAAGGCAGTTGGTCTTTAAATGTTGATATAGCAATGGAAAATAGAAACTGACTGTGATTTTCAGACAGCTTCAAAAGCAGAACTGAAGGGACAGAAACACACAGCAAGTCTACCAGAGCTGATTTAATGCTACTATAGACAGATTGCTGTTGATAGTGTCAGGAGACCATTTCTGAAGGCATGCTGTGGCACACTGTTCCAGGAGACAAGTTGTGAGGTTTTTTTCCCCCAAAGCCTTCAGTGGATATCATTCCTGAATACAGTTGAACTTCCACAAGGATTAATGTCTGGCGACACTCAATGATTTTTTTTTTTTTTTTTTTTTTAAATTTGATAAACAGATAAAGGTTCACTCCCTTTCTTTCATAAAGGACAGATGCTGTCTTCAGACTTTTAGGTGATTTTATCTATTTCTGCAGACTCCCTTTCAGACTTGGATGAAAGATTCACCCATGTAAAGCAAGGTTGAAGGCAGATTTTCATCCAACATTCACCATGGCCACAATGGTGAAGCCAGATCTATCTTATCCAAAAGGAAAACTTCCTTGAGGAATGCTGGTTAAAAGGAGTTGTAGTGATTTCTGCTAATTTTAAGTCATGTAGCTTATTATTTCAAGGTATCTATTCATATTCAAGTTGTCCCACCTTGCTCAAATAAATAAAGCAAAAGTTAGGAGGCAGTCTTCACATCTGAACTAGAAGACAGATCTCTGCCTTCAGTAAGATAACATAATTTCCTGAGCTGAAACAGTTCGTGGAGTGTAACACAAATTTACATTCATTTCAGATTCACTGAATGATATTCCTCAGTTAATAAACCATTTATTAACAAAATGCAAACAGTTCTACATACAATCTACATTTTCTGGCATGTACACATGGTTTGCAGCTGTCATTTAATCATGTATTTCTTAAAAAGAGCATATTGAAATTATGCAGAAAATTATCCAAAAGTTTTGTAGTGCAAATCACTGTTGTAGCTGTAGCTATTCTAAACCAACATAGTAACATTCTTCACACTGGTATGTGCTTTCAGAGCAAAGCAATGTCCAACCTAGACTACATTACTGGGTGATCAGGGACAATTCTGAAAATAAAAGTATTACTAGTTGCATTTTGATTTCATTTCCCACTTCAGCTTGTTATCATCTTTCTTTTATAGTACCTAAAACTGGTTAGCTTTGTACAGCTTGAAGAAAATATTGATATTGTAATGCCATAAAACATTTTGTTTGGCTGCTTTTTCTGGAATGAACACGAGAAACAAAGGTTTTTCTCACATCTAGAGGGTTTAATTAAATCAACTCCTTACAAATTAATTCTAGGAAATTATGAAATATAATAACCCAACAACATGCACAGGGAGCATGATGGCAGGAAAGAAAATATAGATCATTAAGCCCATTTTTTAGTAGGTGAATTCAGTGAAAAGGCTGACAGAAGTGTGCCGTGATGGAATGGGCAGTACATAGGCTGTCTCCCCAGAAAACTATTGCAACATGTCTGGCTCCTTATTCTGTACACCACTGGACAGTCGTGGTAGATCACACATTTAAATTGTAATTAATCAATACCCTTCTCTGTAGATGAAAGGAAAAAATAGATTTAGTAAAAAAAAAATTAAAAAAATTAAAAAGGAATTTATACAAAGAAGCCAGTGACAATTGGATTAATAAAATTGCAGTGAGAAGTTCCATAAATGACAGGTGAGAAGTTGTTTTCCCCTGTCACTTCTCTATGATTTTAGCCCAGGCTGTAAACATCCTACCAAGATGGTAGGCTTGTGAAAGGTTGAATAATCCACAGATGGAAAAAAGCAATTTTGTTTTGTGACCTAATGGAATACAGAAACTGTACATGTAGCAAAGGTAAGAACAAAATACATCCAGTGTTATAGCCAGTTTTAAGACACTGTTCCAAATAGAAGCTGTGGAAGCCATCACAAAACTCTGTAGTTGTTTTGCACTAAGGCGAGTAGATTTAATCAAGTTAAAATTCTTTTTTTTTTTCAATTTTGCATCGGTTCAAATCCCTTATTCTTTTTTTAACTCCAGTACACATGACAAAAGTAGCCAACATGGAGAAATTATTAAGGCTTAATTCTTAAATCCTCCCATTAGATTACAAAAATTTCTAACAGAAATGAGAGGACATAAGAGACCACTCTAACAGTGTATGTATGTTTAGTGCATAAGTTCTTTCCTAAAATTTTTACACTTTGTTTTTGTTTCATATCCTCAAAACACTTTTGATGTTATGCGCTTCTTTAAAATTACTAGGTGTCCACCAAGTTCGGTTTCTTTTTCCAAGAACTATGATTTACTCTGATTGCTTTACTTGCCTGATGTTTTTTCCTTCATATATACACTTCCTTTAATGAAACTAAACTTAAGATAGAATAACAAACTTTCCCAGTTTTTTTGTTCCATTTACTGCAGAATTTTTAAAGATTTGTTTGGGATTTAAATAACCCTTCCATAGATCTACCCACGCCCAGAACTACCAAATTCATTAACATTATGATGGGATAATGCTCTTACATTTTAATGTCCTGATTAGAATCTTGTTAAGAAAACAAAATACTTTATATATGAACTATTCCTCATGACTGGGGAGTATAAATGGCATTTGAACAAACTGTTTTTTATCTTTTTAACAACACATTATGAGAAAACTTCTGGAAGATGACTTTAAATTTATGATTCTTGCTATAAAGAATTCTGCTTTGGTTTTTGTCAATGTAAATTCTAATAACATTTTGTCAATATTATCTGGTGATTTTTTCCCAGAAATTTTTTTTCTGTATAAAATTCTATAGGGGACAAAATAATTTCCTGGTGAACATTTGATTTTATTGATAAACTATACTTTGGCCAATTTGTTTGGGGTTTTTTTATTATTATTATTATTATTTTTTTGTTTTTGCTTACTTTCTTAAAATAGCGTAAACCAGCATGACCTTGGGCATGAGAAATTATTGGAAATGTAAAGAAGGAAAAAAATAAAAAAGAGAACTTTTATTGAGTTTAAATCTTTGTAAATATTTCCTATGGTGGTTTAAAATTTCAAGCAGACCTTTAACTGCACATAACTGGTCTTTCCATTTTACTACATAAAAATAATCAGTGATAATAGGAAGCTATTTCAAGTGTCATATTTCTACACATAAATAGAGTAATGTTCATTCTATATCTCTTTCTATTTCAGATCCAAAGACATCATATAAGTGTTTCAAAGTCCTATTTTAACTATGCACACATATTGCAAATTATATAGTACACGAACATTTATATTTGCAATGCATCATCAATGCTGAACTACATGACAATAGCCATAGCTATTTCAGGTTTTGTGGTATTTTCCATAGGCAAATTAAAGTACACGATTTTCCCACAAGATAGTGTCAACGGCCTTGTTTAATGGTCTCTGTTTTTTCCTGTTGAGCTGTATGCCACTCCTCTCTTTAATTAAAATAATAGCTTTTCAAGCTTCAAAGATGTAACTATTTTCCACAATAGTACAAACCATGTGTTCAAGCAAGTCCATGAACTTAAGTTTAGAGTTTGTTTGTTTGTTTGTTTGTTTGTTTCTGTGAAAGTGATAAGTTTAAAGCTTTTGGAATCCATGGTTTTCAGTAAAGAAAGGAAAAGTGAATGCCATTATGTGTAGCTCTGTATCTTGTAATCTAAGTGCCTTGGTTTATCTTTGTGATTATAGATTACTCTTCAAGCCATCAGAGCCCAGTAAAACTGCAGAGCACCAATTACTTTAATTACTTAAAGGTAGGATCTCTCCTTTCAGAAATCTTTTTCAATGTTTTACTATCTGTCTTACTGGAAATAACTGGAGACATGCAAGGTAGCTGTTAACAAGCATTACTTCACTATAAAGGTGCTAAAGAAGAAGGTTGCTCAAGGATCTGATTTACCACAACTTTTCAGTGATACAAGCCTCTGATACATTACTAAGAGTTTACAGGAAGGTGACACCATATGTTAAATGATGAGTTGCTGCATAGTGCAAATACCTTTTCAACAGGAACACCACCCGTTTAAAATTCAGGATTTGAAGAAGCCTTAAGTCGAATGGAAGAAAGTGTCATGCTGCATAGAAGTTGAGCTACAAATACACATTGAACTTCAAATTGCTCTTATGAACAAGTTGCTCACAAACTTCTAAAAGAACTTCAACCAGTTATTACTCTATCCTTTTTTAAAGATTTTTATGTCCTTATAACAGTCTATTCCCTCTGGCAAGTTCTGCAGCATTATTCACACTTCTCAGCGCTTCCAGCTAGCATTCCTCCATTAAATTTTCATGATAAACTTTCATTACAATTCCCAAATACTTTAATGAACAGGCATTTCAGAGATAATAGCCTAATAATTTTCATACCTGCAAAAGCAGGTGTACAAGATACTACAAACCTAAAAATTCAGTTAAGATAAACCCACCAAATTCAATCTCTTCTTTCTTATTCTAACTTTTTTTACAGTTTAATTTAGATTTGGTTTATTGGAGGAGGTAATATTGTGACTATAAATTCATGGTTTCCTGAGTGAACTGTGGATACAGCTACTGAAGCTCATAGGCCTTTTGTTGTTTGAGCTCCAGCTCTCCCTTTCCTGGTACTTTTATTTCAGCTGGAAGTCAAATGGCCACACATTAGCCATGCTTCTGAAATGGGAACACAAACCTGAGGTTCAGAGGCCTGGAACTGCTTACATTTACCAGTTGTTGGGTTCTCTAACCAAGAGATTTGTTTTATGATAGTTTTCTTGTCTGAAAGATAAAATGCAGCAGAATTTTTTCAGAAGCTACATTTAAAACTGAGGTCCAGTAATACTGTTATAAGACCATTGCTGTGGTGTTTAGAGTTTTAAACGTGCTGTCCTGGCATGAGGAAACTTTGAAAAATGTCATTATTCCTCCCAGCTCAGAAGTAGGTGGATAGTGTCATGATGTCCAAATACCTTGACAGGAACTGCAGCAGATAAGACTAAAACAATTAAGAGGCCTGAGTTTAACAGGGAGGGGTGGATTAAGGGAGAATCTCAGACCTCACTGTAGATCTGCTGAGCTCTTGGTACCACCAGATGTGTTAGTAGACATGCAAATAGGCAACTTATCCTTAAACCCACCATTTTCCAGCTGTGGCTTTGTGAAGATCTGCCTTATGTTTCATGGTAATGTCTTATTTTCATGAGGATCTGAGAAATAGGGTGGAGCTCTTTTCCTGTCCCTGCCTCTTAAAAACCACTTGTGGTAGGATTTATCTAGATAAACCACTGAAATGATGTTGATTGCCTTCCTGTAAGGTGCTGAAGTAAAATTAGGTTGGAGGGAAATTCTGGCCCTGTTTTTCCTGATAGTATGTTTACTCAGGATCATGAATTGTTGATACCTTCTGAGAGGTATATTGTAGCGACTGATTTCAAAAGCTAAGACAGTTTCAGTTTCCATTAACAACTACAAAAAACTCCCTCAGCTGCATAATGTATGAAAGTATATGTGGTATGCATGCATAGACATGGACATAAACCATATATATTTATATACTTATATATATATATATATATATATGTGTGTGTGTATGTATGTATGTATATACACACATAAAAAACTATGCTCACACACACAGTTAGAAGTACAGACTATCCAAAAGATATATAGGCACTTTATCCCATTCTATTCCCAGGTTTAAAGTTCTTTCTTTCCTGCTCAGATAGAGCGGCAAAATGATAGATGCTTCAGGAAACCAGCAATGAGTGAAATATATCACTGCAAAGTATTCAAGTATGTCATTAAAGTACAGCATTTGGGATGGACTAGAGTTACTTTCTGTGACAGTTGATTAATTTTTAAAAGTAGCAAGTCCACAGAAAACTACTCGTTTCCACTAAGCATTTTGTTTCTAATTTTGAGACCCCAGACCAAAGTCAGTGGAAAGTGTAACTTGTATAATGTATTCAAATTACAATTTAGAACTTTATCAAGTGATGTAATTTATCAATGTTATAAAAAATATTACTCACATGCAAACTGAAGAACAGCCTCTCTGCTTAGAATACTGCCAAACACGTTGGTAGTTAAACACTGATACTGTCCAGAATCCTTCATTTCACTGGGGTTGTTGATGATCAAACTTCCTTCTATTAAACTGAAGCGATAATCACTTTCCATGTCAATTTCAGTTCCATTTCGAAGCCATCTTAGGAAAAAAGGAAAACAAAAACAACTTCTTGAGCATTCTATAGCCAAACAAAGGTATGGAATCGGACAGATCCAGTTGTAATAAGGACAGCTACTCAAAGATACCCTGTGCAGGAGCCCAGTACCCTGACAAAGCTCTGGATGGAGACATTCCACAACATGCATCTGGTAAAAACTAAGTTTTTCTGGTAAAAACTAAGTTTTTCTGATAAAAACACAGTCAAAACCAGATCTTCAACCTCTGAGGGAAAGGACATTCTTTGTTTTGCCTACGCTGAATGAAAATAATTATCTCTGTTTTTTCTCCCCAGAACACCTAATGTCCACAAAAAGTTCAGACTTGAAAATTGCATAGCAGATGCATCCTTTATGTCAAATATAGGACTTTGACCATGCTTATGATAATCAAAGTTTTAATTCATATTCTATTATTAAAGCCTTAGGACCAGCTGAGCTTAACAGTTAGCAGAGCTGAGTATGCACTGCATGAAAACAAGAAAACCTTTTCTTCCCATTCTTTCAGCATTTGATCATCTGGGCCCAAGAAACAGAGAAACCTCATTTGGATATGGAAAGCAGAAGAGCAAGGCCTGTGAAGGGCAGGAAGGTAGAATGGTGTACATAGATTTGTAAAATAAAGGATTTTGGCAAAGGACAAAGGCAAAATAATATCAGCTGGATCAATATACACAAAATTCAGAGAAGTCTTGAGTAGAAGAGAATAGAATTAGCTGGTGGATGGCCAAGGACAATTCCTGGCAGCTACTAGGTAAATGGAAACTAAGATCAAATAAGGAGTCTGAAGAGTCTGAAGTCTGGGAGGTGTTTGGGAAAGAAATAAGAAGCCTGAGCAGTAAAGAAAAGGATGAGAGTAAAGATAAGATGAAAAAAGCCAGGCTGTAGGAAACATATTAGAAAGTATCATAAATGAGCCAAAACTTTGAATAATTCCAGAATAAACACTTATGTTTCTGAGGTTTCAGAAGGAACCTAAGAGTCTCATAATTTTTCTGTTGTGCAAGCGGGTTTATGGGTTGAGTCTGTCCCAGGAATTCTCTGCAGAAAGACTCACCCCTCTCATTCGTCTTGAAAGACTGAAACAACAAACTCTGTAATAGTCCATTGGCTGAAAAAGAAAAGACTGTGTGTGGTAGATTAATAGACTCCAGCAGTCTGGAATAACTCCTGAGTCTGTGTGCAATACTTCAGTTAAAGAACAGCATTCACATATGTAGGCTTTTAGATTTGTTTTTGTGTCAAACTGTATAGAACATGAAATTGTTAGAAGAATGTAAAGAAGAGATAAATGGTGTAAACGGTTATGGTACAGTTATTATAATGCACAGATATTTCCTTTGCTATTTGTTCACAGTCATTTTGCAACTTCAAAGTGGCCTTAGGAAATTTCTGTGAACTTCCAAACACTGGAAGAACTTGGCAACATTGAGACTCCAGAGGTAACTTTAATAAAGCAAAATGATTATCAATTCACCCTATCTTGTTAATATTCATGGTGAATGAGGTACAGACAGCAGAATTCAGCTGAAGTAGCTCTGAATATTCCTTAATCCAAAGGTCAGAGTTGTCAGAATTAAGATAAACTGTGAAACTACTATTTGTCCTTTGTTTTCATGATTGGACTTGTGATTGCAAAGGACCTTTGCTTCATTTATTGTAAGAAATGAAACACTGTTGACACTTTCTTCATATTGCAAGGGATATTAGGGAAATATTGGTAGGATTCACTAAATTTTTAAACAGATTCATACATAGATGGGCTAAAAAGAAAATGAATTGTAAACCTTTGACAATTTATTATTTAATATTTTGAATGAAATCATAATGAAAGATATCTTTTTATACATATATCCTTGTGGAATATATGTGAAATAAAAATACAAAAATAATTGATCTTGAAATTATGGGAAACTTAAATACCCAAAAAGTAAAAAATACATGTTTTCGCATTTCCAAATGGGAACTGCCACAAAATTCAGTTTGCTTTAATTAGTTTTCTTCATTTAGTTTCATTTTCAGTTAAATTTAATGCAGAAATACATTTTCTGATTGGTACTCCAAAAATTTGGATCTTGGTTGCCATGTGCCTATTTATTTTGAGGTGCATCCCAAATGATATTATTCCCCTCATGTAATCCAAGAACATTAGAGGAAAAGCAACAGTGAATTTTGTGCCATTTTCTTCTAGGTACCCTGACTGATCTGGGAGGACAGAAACCAAAATATAACAATCCTTGAAGAAAAGTGACAGATAACATTTCAAAATATTCTAATTTGGCTTAAGCAGATAAAAATAAATTTTTCAAATTTTTTTTCAACTGTCTTTTCCATCAGAAAATGATACTGACCAAAAATTACTACCCAGTTTATATGTGTCCTAAGTAAAATAGGACATACAGTGTTTCTCAAGCAGTGAAAACACTGTTAAGAAGTAGCATTTCAGGGAATTCTGCACTTGCCTGTAACTCTGTAACACTGGTGACCTGTGAGATCCCATAGGAAGTTTGTCAATGCCTGTATTCCTCATCAAAGGGATCTCTGTTATGTTCTTGATTGTATGGGTCCTGACTTGTGATGCTAACATATAATTTGCAGAAAGGCTAAGTAAACAGAATCGTTTTGTCTCAGAGACATATTTACTAAATCAATGCATCTGATTAATGGCTGAAACTCAAGAAATTAAAAATTTGTATTTCAGAGTAGAAATTAGACAAGGGGAAGCAAAGCTCTTTGCAAGGAAGAATAACATCTGAAATGATGCGAGTATTCTCCACTCTGTTAAAATGAAGTAATGTCCTAAAAAAAATAAAGAATTTCTAAAGAGGTTATGAAAACTCTGTCACAAATTATACAGATTAAGGAAATTTATTAATAAAATGCAGTGACAATAATGATTTTTTGAGTGTCTTAAATGTTCTTTTAACATAACTTTAATAAAATAAATTTATACTGTGCCTTTCTTTTGGCTGAAAATTCTTGGCAGCATAGGCTTCACAACCCATGTAAATAAAGATTTCTATTGTCCAGTGCAGCTGGTCAGGGTTTTTGGTGATATGGAAATATCCCTTCTCCTCACTATTTCATATGCCAAAGGTTGGGCAGTGACATACACAAACCTTTGCTTATCTATAGATCTTTTGAGGCTAAATTCCCTCTGCATTTGTCCTGGAGAATAGTATATTCCCCACAGAGTAATTGGTGTCTCTTTTCCCTTCCCTTGAATGGCAATGTGCATTGCGAATGCTGTACAGAAAAGTGGCAGCAACAAAGGGAGAAGTTAAACTGTGCTGCTTGAATTAGGCCTTTCAGGTCAAAGCTCTCCTTGCATGAATAGCAGTCAGGAAACTGTTTATGGGGCTGCTGACATCAATAAATCTCTGCAGAACTGAAGAAATGAATACCACAAAATCACAAAACAGCCCTGGTTGTAAGGGACGTCAAATGATCATTTGATCCAGTCTTGCATGGAAAATGGAGCTTAGATGAGATTATCAGGCAGCTTGTTCATTCGCATCTTGGAAACCTTCAGTGACTGGGACTCTGCCACATCTCTGAAGAGGCTATTCCAGCAAATGACTGCTCTTACAGTAAAAAAATTACTTCTTATACTGAGATGAAACCTCTCTTGTATGAAACCTTGTTGCTCCTTTTCTTCTTCATGTGTCTCTTTGTGAAGAGAGAACGCCTATCCTCTTTTTACCCTTTAAAATATGCTGAAATTCTGTATATAGTAATTGCATTCCACCAGGAAAAAGCAAAAATTTGTTAAATGCAGGCAGAAAGGAGATTACATGGGTTCTCCAAAGGTAAAATTTCTACAAGAACAATGAGGTTGTCTGGGAGCCATGTACGTAGGATTTCTCTCTTTTGGGGAGAGAATTTTTGCCTTTCCCCCATGGTCACATGGTGTGTCAATGGGGAAGTTATGTTAATGTTAGTGTGTGAAACTAATATACTTTTTCTTTTTTTAATCAACAAATTACCATTATATAATAAAAACTACACAAGGAATGTCAATAAAGAAGACTACAACATAGCTTTTATACCACACAGTGAGGAGTTCATGTTACTCCATTTTGGAAGAATTTCTGGCCATTCATTCCTAATCCCATATTACATGTTTTAGTCATGTCTGTGCTGTTTGGGGAGGTTGTGTCATGCATCAGATCCATATAGTGAGTCACATTTGTTGCAAAGAGACAGATTGACTGTTGTGGAGCAGATATCTAAGGATTGCACTGCTTCTGAATTTCTTGCTGTTACAGAAATGCAAGTGCTGTGATTCAAAGAACATCCATCCGCAATTCTGAAGAATCCTCAAGTCAAATAAGTATAAAAGGTAAAAGATAAAATGCAGAATTTAGGCTTGCAACCTATGACAAAACACAACAAGAGTCTCTTTGTTCCTTTTGTAATTGAAGAATGAACCTATGAGAAAAGATAAAAGTTATATGGAAAAAAATAACCAACCACCAGCCCTCTTACATTATTTGTAATTTGCATAAAATATGAGCAGACTCAGATATAGCAAATAGATAAGGTGACTGCAACATAGTGTTCCCACCCATAAGTGGGGCATCACTGGTGAATTGAACTCAGACTCACAGGTCTGTCATAGCAGGTCTGTATAGTAGATAACTGTGGGATAGTGGTTTGTAAGGAAATGTAAAAAACCGAAAATGGTTGCGAAGGAATAAGTAGACTTGTGAGTGAAAAGACACCAGATTTGGCTGGTGCCAAATCTGTAGTGTGTGTAATCATTTCCCTATAAAATGGGATACTATGTTGCAGATGTTTAGGAAAAAAACCCACCAACAAACAATTAAAAAAATTTGATCTTGTCAGTTGTTACAGACACAAGTCGATAAAGTGGACTACAGGAGTCCCTCCACATGGATAGATATGATGCAGAGAGCACATAATTTGAAAACTTCACATACTGCTTTGTCTTTAATCACTACCACTTATACATCTAGCTTATTCAGAATCAAAAGAAAACATTCAATCAGGAAAGCCATTAGTGTCACAGAGCCATTTCTGTTCTGTTGCTCTCCAAAGTACATTGACTTTCAGAGTAGGATTGCAGTGGTTAATATTCTGAAAACTAAAAAAAATTATTTTCTAAACCAGATACCTGTAAGTGGGAGTAGGGTTTCCACGAGCTTGACAATTCAGAGACACTTTCTTTTCCTCAGAATCAGTTGGAAAAATTATATCATCTGGCTCTTGTAAAAACACTGGCCCATAATCAACACTTTCTGTGAAAAAAAAGAAAAACTACAGTTTAGAAAATCTGAAAAAATATAAATGTATTATAGGTTATTTAAAAGCAATCATTAAAAGAAAAAAAATTAAAAATATTACTAAGTGAACAATAAAACACATAGTAAGATTTAAGTGTTTATTATGCTTTAGAATGGCTTTCTCAATAGGTCTGCAGTCTAGTGAGAAGCTCAAGAGAATTAAAAGGAGTTAACTCTGTTTATAAAGAGAAAAGTAAACACAAACTTTCCTGCTGCTTGCAGCATCTTATCTCACAGAAAAGTAATACATAGTTTTCACCTTTATGTCAAGGAGTTACTAAGAAAAATCACTTGGAAAATTAATGACAGCAACTGGTAGCTATATCTGACATTTCATTTTCTTCCACTGTCTTCTCTAATTTTGGCATGTACTTATATTCTGATAAGAATTTACATTTCTGAACTAGAAAAGCTGATTCCAATTCATTCAGATTGTGAAGAAGTATAAACCTTCAGAAAAGTAAGAGGTCGCAAGCAGAGCATTCCTGGATAACTAAAATCCTCACTGTGGAATTTTAACAATTTTAGGCTCACTCCAGACTCTTGAATGACTTAATCCCACAGTGCTCTTCATATTTAGAACACTAACCTAGTGATTTGAGTGTGGAGAAAAAGTTACATTGTCCTACTATTGCAATGAAACATATGGGAAGAAGGGTTTTCTCTATCAGTTTTATGATTTTGTATGTTCATGTCATAGATGTCCTCCAGTATGTACTGAGGGCAGCATGACACACTATGACATCCTGCTATATTTGTCCTATCAGTAGCAGCTTGAAGTAAGAAAGGTACACCTGGACACTTGGGGTTTTGGTCGTTGACTTAAAAAAATTATTTACTGAGTTGTTTTACCAACTCCACACAACTTCAACCACAGGCTATGGTTTCGCAGTTTTGGGAACTGCAACCTTTTTCATTGAGCTAACAGCTTCATAAAATCTGGATAGACACAAAAAGGGGCATATGAATCTTGGTACAGAGAAGAAACTCTAGGAGTCTGAAGAAAGATGAGAAACATGGCAGACATAGGTCATAGTATGCTAGTTTTGACATGCAAATTTACATGTCTTTAAATTCTTACATTTGAGGGTTCTCAATTCTCTTACCATACACTGAAAAGACCACAGAAACCCCCACTATGTTACTCAACATTTCCTTTTAGTGACTACACAGTTATTACACACTTAGTTGTTGTCTTTTTACGCTACTATTGAAATGCAGATTTTGAAAATACCTTTACTTTCAGGAGTGCATCCTTCTACTGAAATAGATTCAAGTAATTAGTGTGTCAGTTTGTAAAGACAGCAAATAAGAGCAGCAGCAATTAGTAGTTTCTGTTTTCCATAATTTTTCCATTTATTTGCCCTATTTCTGTGTAAAAGGACTGTGTAAAGACATGTGGATTGCTGTTCTGCATACGTACATTATTGTGTAGGTACTTTTCTTCACTTGGGTTTACTGGCAGAAATATATTTTCTGTAACAAATATCTGCATTACTTTAAAAAAATCAAAGTAACCACAATAAGTAATTTCTGATAGGTACTTATTGAAGTTAAAATAATTCCAGCATTAAATTTTGAGCAGTGCAGTTGAAGATGCCACAGGGCCAATGGACTCAGCTGGCAAAACATTTTAAGAAAGGAAAATGTGTGTACAAAAGCATTGTATGGATTGTTTCTTATAATTTGCTCACTTGCTTTTTATATTGCACAAAAGAAAGTACTAATAAAGTAGGTGTAAATAATCAAAACTCACATCAAACTAGAGCTTAGCAAAACCAAGAATTAATTAATGGTAGCAAATCTAAATCATGGAATTATATTAACTGTTATTTCACGCAGAATAGTAGGCATATGGATAGGGAGTATGTGAATGAAGATTAACAATTTTAACTTCTCCCTAGGAATAACTCTGTAGATAAAATATAATGTCACAGTCTAGGGCTGCTGGAAGGAAAAGAAGAAGACAAAAGGCTCGGTGCTGGTGTCATTAGCAGCACAAATGTTCTATCTGCATCTTTTGCAACAGTGGTAGTAAAATACCGTGTTGCACTTTCCATTTGCAAAATAACCTAAACTCTTTAGATGGAAGCTTGAGTTCTTAATGGTAGTGATCAAATGGACACTTGAGCTGTGTGGACTGAGGAGCTGAGGTTTTACTTCTGCCAGCAGTGAAGGCAAAAGTAACAGAGAATGTTCAGTGCATCCAAGTCATGTTTCTAAAATATGTATATCTGCACTTCAAATGGAGTAGTGGAATACTGACAGAGAATATTTGGAGACTCAGAAGAAACATAATAATGAATGAGTCCTGTCTGCCAGTTTCACAAACACTGTAAGACAGCTCCACAAAGACTGGAGATCATGACACACTCTTGTCCCCCCTCTCAGGCACTCAGACAGAGATTTCTGCAGCTTTTGACAAAGCCATTGACCCAAAGACCATGAAACACATACAGCCCCAGTCTACAACACACCATGGTCCCATGGCCAGCTGGACACTCCCCTCAAACCATGAACAAGGGACTCATCCAATCCTTATGAAATAATTTTTTCCGATTCATGAACCATTGGCTGGTTCTTCTGCTTTTTGTGGTCTTTTGGGAGAAATATCCTGGATCTTCTCCTATTGTCTTTATTTACTTATTCTATTTAATTTATATATCTTTGTATATGTGGATATATAAGCTATATATTTACATACACACATACACATATTTTTATACATGTGTACATTTTCTGATGCCTTCAGGGGTCCAAAGGCATCAGGTTTCTTTTGTACCCATGTTTTAGCTAACTGTAACACATGCTCTTAAACCTGTGTGAGTGTGCACTGCAGGGTTTTAGGTCCACATCTCATTTTTTCTTTCTAACTTAAGCAAGAACATAAAACAACATGAATATTTAACATACATGTTAGCATATGTATATTTCATTTTACTATTTTAATTTCTCAAGGGAAATATTTCTGTTCCTCATGCACGTTTTTATTAAATAAGATACAGAAAACTGGTTGGTTGAAGCCCTGCCCTATTTAAGACTAGTGATTTATTATAGAATCTTGGAATTACAGGTGTGTGTTGCAACCAAGCAGTGTAACAGCTAGATTGTGGTCCCCTTGTAAGTTTTAAGTTGCCATTATCAATCTAGGCAATTAAAAGCACTAAACACTGTCATTAGGATTTACTGCTTAAACTGGTATTGTCTAGAAAGGCAAGGATAAGGAAAACACTAAAAACATTAGCAAAGTCCCTCTTTTAAATTCTGGAATATCCTTGAGAGTAGTGCTCAAATATTTTTTGAGTACCAGTGTTCTCCTTACAGCACTTTTGTACTTAAAAAATACTGGAGTATATGGCTTCTTAGTACCAAGTATGTAAGTCCTCCTGGGAAGTTCTTGCTGAGCAATGCAGGTGCCATGAGAATGGCAGATGAGAATTAATTTTCATATACTTTCAATTCTGTAGCAACTGAAATAGCGTCATTCCTCAACAGTCAGCTTTCTTGCTGCCATTCTTCATATAATTCCAAGTCAATAAATACACCGTGAAAAGGAATTAATTCCTGAAACCTTGGCATGACAGAGGTGGGTAGAAAAGAAATATGACCCTGTTCAAACACCTGCATTGAAGCTGCATTGTCAGTATTATTTTTAGTGTCTGATAATTCTATGTGCTGTATTTCTAAAGAACAAAAGAAATGAGTTTATTATAAATGTTTTCCTAAATAATATTTGTAAAATACAGCTATCTGCAGAAGGAGAAGGTGTAGCAAATTCTACACTGCATTGGTCACATGGCATTAAATGTCATTAAATAGTTTCACCCTGTATGCAACATTACAGTACCATTTAAACGATATATCTAGCCTAAACAGTCTTCTTGGTGCCATCTTCTCAGTCTGAGGTACTGGTGGGAAGAAACAGCAGACAAGTTATGTGAGGTGGTATATTCAGGCAGCCTGTGAATATGGGGGAAGTATTCCTTCAGGTCTTCTCCATTTTGTCAGTTCATGTCCCTTTAGAAACACTTTTTTTACTGCTGGTGATAGCACTGGTGGGTGCTTTGTCAATTCCTCTGAAGGTGGAGAGAGAGCTTCAGATCAACCACTTATTTTCAGCTGTTATTCTGACACACTGACAAAATCTGTCCAAATGGTAGTTGGAACAAAGGTGATGGCAGTTCTTTGAAAGTAGAGTAACTCAGAAAAATTTATAAAAGCACAAGTTTTTACAGGACCAGGTTGCGTCCCCCTCACCCCACTCCCTCCACCATGTTTAAAAGGCTTGTTCAACCCATGGGGACATGGAAGAATTTTCTAGAGAAAATCTACACAAGATGATGTAAAATGATAGAACTTCTAAAGCAGACTAAAATGAGGGATCACTAACAGATCTTCCATCCTAAAAAACACACTGGATTCTGCATACAGGCCCTATGCAGAAAAGTACCTACTTGACACATCACAAACCAAACCCAGTGATCTGTCACTCCTAAGTATTAATATCTTCAGGATACATTTAAAAAGTTGAAGGAGTTGTTGATAAGGCTACCTGTGTTGATGAAACATCCATATAATAAGAATTAATTAAAGTAAAGCAGTGCTGACTTATCTCAAATTGGTCCTACAAAGTGAAAGACATATTTTGGTAAAGGTCAATTACATTTTAGTGCTCCTCACTACCAACTTTGCTTTTGAATTTCCTTTTTTCCCTTTCTTTGCTTTCAATTTATGCTTCTTGAATGTACTTCACGTGATGATCTTCTAATTGGCCTTTGTTATCATGGAAGTAGACAGTTTAACCTGCTCAGTATATTCAGAAAATATTTTAGCAGTATAGTCACCCGGATTTCCAAGAAAACTTATTGCTTTCTTCAACTAAAAGATAGAAACTGTCTTTTTTTTTTCAGTTTAAAATCTGAAAAAAATTATTAATCTCAGTGCTAATATTCATTTTACGAGTAGATTCTATACTATAATCTTTCACTTTACACCTTAGAAATAAAGAATGACTACCCATGTTAATATCACTATCATATGTCAAAATATAAAATTCACTTCAATATAATGAAAAAGAAGCCCATGAATGCTTCATGGGAAAATATGTTCAAATGATTAAATCTGTGTGCAATGGATTTTAACATCAATAAATTTGGCTGAAATTTACAATAATTTTATTGCATATGTAAAAGCAGACACACACATATATGCACACATATATATTTGTAAAAATATGCATTTCTACTGTATGTTTTAATCTCTAAATTGTGTTACAGTTAACCTAAAAGTGAAAACATTTTGAGGACACTCTTTTTGAGGTAAGTTCAGGCAGATACACATGCCTCAAGATATGTACATTGATTCTAGCATTCTGCATGCTGGAATTGTGTACAGTACATACATGATTAAATTCACACTGAAAAGGGGATTATTTTCTCATATTTTCAGATTTATCTTTCTGAAACATTTTATTTGTGTATTAAGCAACAAAATGCTAGTTTTTCCTGTTGCTTGAAATGTTTTCTCTGTTCTGTGGTCTGTAACAAATAAATCTGTTCTGAACTTAGTTTATAATAGCTAAATTGCATGCCACATGAATCAATGTCGCCAAATATTTTTAGCAATGGAAAAAAATTTAGTAGTTTTTGTCTTTAATTCAGACTGGTAAATGGTGAATCTAGCAGATGGTAGGAAATCAGGAATTCTCATTCAACAAAAATTAGATTTGAATCTTGTATATCTTTGGGTTCATTGATTAAAACACAGTTATGACACAAACCTTACTCTTTATTTTCTTCAAAAATATATCAAAACAAAGATGAAGGAAAAAGGAGTCCTTGTTCAAGGTTAATTTAAATTCCAGCAATTCCAAAAGTTTTTGGAACAGTAAGAAAACATAAGAGTTTGCCGTTTTGTGATTCTTCAAGACTATTTAATGAATAATTCATACTTTCTATTCACATTTTTTTAGTCATGACTTTACACATCAATACATAGTTTGAAGAGAAGGAATGCATTGCCTTAACTGCATGTTTACGTGAAATAATTCCAGAGAGTCTGAATTCAGCAGAGAGCCAGAGCATAGGTCTTTTAATTTAAGATATCAGGAAATGCATGTTGAATTGAGAGTGCAAATGAAACAGCATAAAGTCAATATAAAAGGACCTTTATTAGAAGTAATGTCAGGTGTCTGAGCATGTCTGCTGGGAAATCAATTGAGAAGTCACTTGAGAATGTGTATAATTAAGCAGCTAATGGAAGTGTTGTTTTTGGGTTTTATTAATGGCAAACTTGATTCCTGAATTTATGCCATGTATTAGGTGCTTGATATATGCAAATTCTCTATTGTAATAACGTATGTTTCATCCCCTCTTAAAAATATCCTCTCACTTGAAGCAGTGGTCTCTCATGACCATGCATGAGCACAGGATGCTGCAGCATTTCCTCTTTTAGGAGGCCCTGGCTGATAAACATGAAAATTTAACTCCATCTTTGCATAGCAGCTGTAGGATGATAACTAGAATAGCTTTCCTTCAAGAGCCCTAAAACTTAAAGAAAAAAACAAAAAACCCCCACCCTGAGACTGAATCAAAATCAAGAATTTTAGTAATATAAATAAGGATATTTTAACTGGTGACTAACGTTAATCTGAAGAACCTAAAGGAAAGAGGCTCATTTCCATTTTGTGATATTTAATAAAACTCAAAATTATATCTGAGAAATACTGAAGTAAGCTGTTAAAATTTGCTGCTTTTGAAAAATGCTTCAGAGTTTCAGAGCAGTAAATTAGACTTACCGTCATGCTTGAAGGTCTCTGAAAAGTGATAGAGGTTTGTCGGGGAGTGATAATGTTGCGCAGCTCCTCTCCAGCCTGGTGACGATCCACCTCCTAATGAAGGACTGCTTAATCGTGGTCTGTTCTTTGAATTAAATGAGGCTAAAGATGAACTACCAGATTTGATTCTTAGGATAGCAGCATATGAAGTGGGGAGACCAGGAACAGCTTCTGAATATTCTGGAAAAACAGAACAAAACCAACCAAACAAACAAACAGAAACAACAAGAAGTGAACACTAAATAGAGACAAAATCCATCACTTTTCAAAAGAATATTTAGTTACTCAGTAGAAAAGCAGAAAATTATTATCAATACAAAGAGTGACAGAAATATCCCAGACTCAGCTTCTAGACAGAACTGGGTAGCAGCATATAGCTCTAAGTCAGAAAAGTTCCCTGCAATTTCACTACAATATAAAAATCAAGTGGTTATTAAATTTTTACTTATGGAAAATTGAGTTTTCAATTATTTGAATTCTGTTTCTATGACTTTGTATTTCTATTTCATAATAGAAAACTGTCTTCCAAGTCACCATCTTTCCTTCACAAACTCCCATTATTTTGTATGTGCAATGCAGAAACACTGACTGAAGTTAAATATGTTCCTCAATTCAACACTACTCTGCAAATCAAGTGGGCTAGCTAAGCAGGTTGAGTCCATATATGCGCAAATATCTCTCCAAAACCCACACAAATGCTAAACTCATCTCTTCTTCTGTCTCTGCAAATCCGGTTTTTTTTTTTTTTTTTTTTTTTTTTTTTTTTTTTTGTCTTTTTGGCCTCTATTTAAAATTTTGGTGTTTACAAATAAAGAATGGTGCATAAGTTTTTGGTCCCTGTGTAATGCCAAATAGAAAGGAAATAGATTTTGTTATTATAATAGGTTATAAAATATAACTCAGGGCCTGCAGGAACAAAGCAAGCAGAACAATTGAAATCAGTTGTCCTGAAAATGCAATAGTCCTAAGGAGGTGAGATGAACACTTAAAAATACATGAGCAAAGGGACTCAGGCTGTATATCAAGTGCCTATGACGGAAAAGATGTTTTGAAGGACAAGTGGACACTTCCACTAGAAGAAAAAAGATCATTGTTTTGTCATCTCTGTTGATGATAAATATTTAAAAATTAGGCATCCTTCACACTGGCATAACATGGACAATGAAAAACTATGAGTGTTCAAAAGCTTTAAATAGCAATGCACTCAATTGATATAAAATCTATCTAAAATACTGGATCATAGTCTTGGTGGAGAGTTTTTGCAAAAGTCATAAATATATTTTAGACTATTTTATATATCAAATGGTTTAAAAGCAGAGAAATATGCATTTTACTTCATGTAACAAAGCATGTTTAAAGTCTTCAAGGTTTTGGAAAAGCTTATTTCAGCACATTATTTATTGTCTCTGATCAGATGTTAAAAATTCATTTCTTCTACCTTCCAGAAGAAGCTGAAATTTGGCAAATGATGACCATTATTTTTAAATTACCATTTTTGTCTAGGCAAAATCGAAATACACATAATATTGTATGAAGCCATATCACATTCAAATTTTGGATTTAAGTTTGGAAAACCAAATGGGAAAGACAGAAAAGACAGAAATAACTTGTTTTTCACCCTAGTATAAAACCTAATCTTTATAATGTGCATCATGCTGTTTTGCATATCATAAGCCTAATATCATCTTTTCTGGCCCACAAAGGGAAGCAAAACAGAATAAAATAATGATAAATTAAAACATAGTATGAAAATATATCCTACAAATCCTCTTGAAAAAGTATAATTGGACTATAAATATGATTTCACAAAAAATATCTTTGATTGTCTTTTAAGATATCTCTTCAACATTTTGCAATATTAATGTAATTTTTAGTTCTTAGTAAATACAATATTTCCACAGGGGAAAGTAATGTGAAATCTGTTGAATTCCAGGAGAATATTGAAAAAACTTAAAAAAATTATATGAAAATCTATCCCCTTTAAAATAAGTATTTTTTTAAATTCTGATTTCCTTGAGATCAGACTTGCATGGTCATTGAGGCTACTTGAAGAAATTTTTATATTTTTTACTTGTTTTGGTCTAAGCAAACGCTGATTTATTTTATGAACAAAAATGCTTTTGATCCTTCCAAATGAAATTTCAGAAAAATAAGCTGCAATAGAAATGTCCATGGTTAAACTTCTCACATTAAATGCTTAATGCAAAATGAGAGCAGAGAAGGAAGATATTCCCTGGGGAATATGGATACAGAAAAGGGGTAAGGCTCTCTCTAACGTGTCCTACATAAGAGGATGGCAATGCTTGGTGGTGAACAGAGCAGTCCTAGTGGCAGGAGAGATAACTAGTTGGGCACTGCGGAGCTCCTCAGATAGTCACAGCTCAGATTCTCTGATATACCCCATGGAAATGTGGCAGAAAATCTGGAAATTGACAGACTGGGACACAGTCCCGTTTTTCTCACATGAAGCTGGGATGTGGCCAGGTTGTAGCTGGTAACAAGAATGCAAGGCACTGTGCAAAGGACTCTTGTTTTGAAAAGACATCACATCTCTTTGTCTTTTTAATACTTTTTCTGCTTATAACTCACAGTGAACAAATTATGTCTAATCTACATGAGGTGGACAAGGAAACAAAAATTCAAAATTAAAAACTGTGGTGTCACAGAACTATCACTATCCCTGGGTATGTTTTTATAGAGAAGTAAACTAATCCTAACAGTGATACATATTCTGTTTTATATGATTCATTTCTACAGTTGGGGAAAAAAAAAAAGGGGACACTTGTGCTCACTGTTAGGCAGACATTCCTCCAGAGTACACACAAACATAGAAGAAATACACACTGGATAGAATTTTAATTTATAACCAAAAAACAATGCAGAGTTGCATTTGGGGCATACTTTATAACACAGTATAACAAATCTGAATGAGATTTTAAAAGGAAACATGATTGCAATAACATATATACTGCATTTTTCCTTGAGAATTTTCTGCAGATACAGGCACTTGTCTTTTTCAACATGGTATTATAGTGCTATTCTATTTGTCCTATGGCAAAGGACATGGATTAGGGAAAACTTCACATTTATACTTTTTTAGTGAATGATAAATACTTTGAGTGCCTGAAATAAGGTATTAGTAGGCTGTTAAAAGGACTATATGGCCTACATGTAGAAAAACTCTAATGTCTTAAGATCTTTTAAACTATGTAGTCCATTTGTTGATACAACCAGATAGTTCCTCAGATGATGTTCCCGAATATATCAGTTATTCTACCTTGAGAAGATTCAAATAATTATTCCTATGTTATTTCATTGGAAAAGTTATGAAACAGTCTTCCTTGATCAGGTAGACTGAAAAGCCTCCTGTGCACACAGTCTGAGTAGTATATTGTTTCTTCCACAAACAAATGGAGATTAGCCATAAGAATTTGAATACTAATAATCCTGATTCTTAGACCATTTAATATAGCTTCTATGTTCCTATTACCCCACATTGTCAGCTTGGAAAGCGGGTGGAGTAAGCACATAACTCTGCCTGTTTTTATATAAATATACTATATTATAACTCTTCATTTTGTTTTCATTATTAATTTTTTTTGTGGTGCAATAACATGCTGAGAACAAAGTGCAGCCAGGCCACTGCTCCTCTAGTGAGTCTGATGCTTAGCTCTTCTTGCTGTCTCTCCTATTCTCTGTCACTTCCACCTACTTCCGTAAAAGTCCCTCAGATGATCTTGCATCCTTCTACCAGGTTCTGCCAGATGTATCACCCAGCAAAAAAACTGAGACAAATAAACACATAAACAGCTTTCTTCCCTGCTGCCCAGGCATGCAAGAAACACCCCAAAAAAATAGCACACATATACAAAGTTATAAACAAACACATCAAAAATTGTATCCTTCATTACACTTAATTCATTTACCACCAGGCCAAATTGCACACTATACACACATGGGAGAGCAAAATAACCTTTAATCCTTTCAAAATCCTGCTATGAAGTACTTTATCTTTTTACTCTTTTTAATTGGAAGGGCATGCTGACTTACAAGATGAAGCATATAATGGTTCCTAGTAGTCCTGAGCTAACAAGTACTCCTGTCCTAATTAGTTTGGGATCAGACTTTATGTCATTAGGGTGAGTGCCTGGAACAGCTTCTAGGCACAGGAACATATCTGGAGGTGAAGGAGTCAGAGAAACACAGAGGGGTAAGCAGGAAGTGGGACTAAAAAAAGCAGAAAATACAATAGACTGACTCCAGGATATCTGTTTTGCCAATGTATTGCTTTGCTAGACAAAAGAAAATAGAAGGCATACTAAAATCTCCAGCAGCATGTAGCCTCCCTTTCTTCAGAAGTTTGAATCAAAGTGCAGTTTTTGCTAAAGTAACATTTTTCGTTTTTAGACTATGACTCTCCTGTTTTTTGTATATGTAACACAAGGAGCTATTCCAGTAAATAGGATTCAACAACTCTGAAATAGTTTTGACAACTTCTTTTTTGCTGAAATAGTTTGTGTAGGCAGCTTGGTGAAATGAACCTGTTCTGTGCTGCCTTATCAAGTTAAGAAGACTGTATTTCTTCACCGACTTAAAAGGAAAAACAATATTTTAAAATTCTTTGTTATCTAGTTGAATGAGGAACACTACTTCTGCAGTCATAATTCCAGGGTTTGAAAGAACAAAAGAACCAACAGGATCTCCAATGGCATAAATGTAAAGTACCATAGGGAGAAAGAGAAGGAAAAGATACAAAAGTCACTCTACATGGCAAAACGTTGCTGAAGTAATGATGGTATTATGGAATCTGGTTTCTGACCTTTCATGGTATAATTATTTTGTTTGGTTGGAATTAGTGATCAATGTGAAATGTCATCCTGACTCCAGTTGCTCTGTCTTGCTCATGGGGATGCTGTATCTGAGTAAAGTTTCTCCTGTAAAATGTAACTGGTTAATAAATTATACATAAGCAAATATTTCTTGTTTTGTTTACCAAAAGTCTGTAGCCTGTGATCCTTACTGACAACTACAGTAGGAATCACACTTACCTGAAACCAAAACCTATTTCCTAATCCAAGAAATTGTCTTCAGAGATTTAGACTTCTGAACTGCCTAGTTACAATGACTTAATTAAAAAATATTTTTATTTGAGTACTATTTACAGTAAAAATATTCCTTTAATTTTGTTTGGATTAGACTTCTGAGATTCAGGAGAATAAATGTATATTTTCCATTATTTAACTACATAGTTAAACTGCTCAAGAGTAGATATTACTCTCTAACGTGTTTTTTAGTTTTACCCGTCTACCATTAAAATCCTTGAGTAATTTCATCGAAGATCTATGTGTAGTTCTCAAAATGTTGCGGCACTTGAGGTTTACAATGAATATATTTTTCCTAACCTCATTCTGAGAAATAAATGAAGTATCTGAGATGAAGCATCGATACCAAAGGTTCCTTCAGCTGTAAGAAGACACAGATAAGGAATATATAGGTCTAAATGGTAATTTCAACAGTGGTATGACACTTTCAAGATAGACTATACTTTTTTATTCCCAGTGCACATTTTCTTAATGGATTTCCAAAAGCAAACTATGATATGAAAGAGTTTTTGTAATTTTTTAATGATTCTGTATTAAGTAATTAAATTAGTATTGCATCTTTTATTATTTCCAGCACACACTTCTGTAAATTAAAATAATATGCAGGTACCTCCAAAAATGCCAGGTGCAGTGGAAGGTCAGGAAAGTTTATTCCAAAAAGTCAGAAACACTAGATTTACAAAGGAAATGCTACAGTGCTGCAAAGCACTAGGCCTGAGGAAAAGGCATGCCTCCTGTTCCTTCAAGGCTTTTATTTTCTTTGGCCTCTCCTCTGCCCCCAGCTCTCATTGCCTGCATGGTCTGTAACATCTATTTCTCTCTCCTCGTATCAGAGAGAGAGAGCGAGAGAGATAGAGAGCGAGCAGTTCTCTTCTCTCTGGAATGTAGAGGGAAAAGAAAAATAACCAAAACATCTAAGTACCCTTGGGAAAGGTACTTCCCAGGCAGGAAAGACTTCCCTCTGTCCCCTTGAAGTGAATTCTTTCAGCAAAAATTATATTTACCCTTACACTGCTCTTCAGACAGATTGGCCAGATTCAAGACAACAAGGAAAAATGGTGCCACAGGTAACTGAGAAACTGTCTTCTACTGATTAGTTAGGGGCCTTTGCTTTCAGGCAAAACCAAAAATATGAATATCAAGATAATGTGAAAGAAGATTACTCCTGTGATTTGTAATAGCTATGTCAAATTTGACTTAATTTCATGTGTGTTGTGGGAGAACAAAGCTGACTCTCTGGGAAAGGGGACTTTTCCCCACAAGATAGCAAATACCTACACAAGTTCCTTAGGTCCGTGGGTATAAATATAAACCACAAATAATATCCTGTTACATTTCATCTGTCAGTTTTGTTCTAAAAGGCAAGACATAGTTCAACATACATCAAACAATAGTACATGATAATTTGACCAAAATACATTCTTTCTTCAGCCAGAGAAAGAAGGCAAATTCACTGAATTCATTCCCAAAACTCCTTTGAAAACTGTCTTTGTAGTGTTTGAACTCTATGGAGAGAAAAGGATTTTTTCCTCTTGGGGTGATGTTTTGTTTTCTTCATTCCTTTTTTTTTCTTTAAGTGACTTCTGGTCAGCTACTAAATCACTGACATTTCTCAACTATTTAATTAAAATGTAGTCGGTCTTATAATACTTGCAAATGTGACCTTCATTTGTGTATTTTTGCGAGCTAGCATGTTTAATCAAATGTCAATAAGAATGCTAACCCAATTTTTTCATTGTAACTTTTAATTACATTGTTTCAGTGAAACTTTTCAGTTTTCTAAGCTGATGAAAATACGTGCATTCATTCTGCAAACTGGATTGTATCAGTGTTTTAAACAGGAATATACTTTCTGCCTTGTTTTGTGTATGCACATTAATTTTCCTTTAAACTGCTCAGTGACATATGGCTTGGTAATAACCTGAGAGAAAGATGCAAGAATAGCAGAAAGCTGTGTTGATAAGGTGTCCATCCAGGTCATCTTCTATGAGAACTACTAAAACATAGCAGAATGTGAATAAATTATGTTTTTATGATAAAATTATATTAAATGTCACAAAAAACTCCAAAGCAAAACCAAAAGCCCTCCATAAACCAAAACAAACCCAAATAAATAAAAAAAACCCACAAAATAAAACTAATCAACACACAAAGAACCCCCAAAAGAGAAGAAAGCAAAGAAAAAAGTGGAAGCCAGCAGATTTCTCAGTAACTGGCTAGTGTATCTGATAGTCCTTTGTGCATTTTCCACTGTGGTGGTGTAGTTCATGTGTCAGAGGTGTTATTCTAAAGATGCTATTATATTACTGGAAACTACAGACAACACAAATGGAAACCTTCACTGGGAATCTCATTTTAAATGGCTGGAATCTGGCTGTGAACTAGTGAGGCTGGGTTCACTTTACAGGTAGTGGAAAGGAAAAGGAACTTGGCATGTTGTCAGGCTCAATAAATGGCTACTTTTTCTCATGGAATTTAAAGGAAAGTAATATGAATAGCTAAGATGTCAACCTTTCAACTTGTTCGGATCTCCATTGTCTTAGTGACAGAATCATAGACTTAAAAAGGTTGGAAAAGATCTCCAAGATCATTGAGTCCAACCTCTGACTCATCACCACCTTGCCCACTAGACCTTGTCAACTAACATGAAGTGCCACATCCAGTCATTTCTTGAGAACCTCCAGGGACTATGATTCCACCATCTCCCTGGGAAGCCATTCCAATGCTTAACCACAAGAAATTCTTCCTGATAACCAACCTCAATCTTCCCTGGTGTAGTTTGAGTCTATGTCCTGTTGTCCTGTCACTACTTGCAAGGGGGAAGAAGCTGACTCCTATCTTGCTACAGCCTCCTTTTAGGTAGTTGTAGGGAGTGATAAGGTCCACCTAGACCCTCGCTTTCTCTACTTCTATCAACATAAATCAGTCAAGCTTCATTTGTGTCTTTTCTACTCAAAATTTTTTTGTTTTTCTGCAGAGAAGTGAAGATCAAGAGACTTGTCTTGTTTTCCAAAGAAGCAGTGGGGGATGATTAAGAAGCTGCAAGTTCCATAGGACCACATGCTGATGGTCTTCATCAACCCTTTTCATCACAGATGTGAAAACATGGGAAAAGGAAGAAAATTTATCTATGCAAGATGATCTTTCCTTGGGGGAAAATAAAATATTTTTGCCAGTTCTTTGGCAAGAATAAGTAAACTTTCAATCCAAAAATTGTTCTGTTGAACTTTTCAGTAGTCCACTATTCAAGGAAGATACACAACAATTTAATTTGAAAATCTGCAATAGCTTCTCAGTTTATAGAACTTGTCTTTTTCTCAGAAACCTGGTCATACAAGGCAACAAATTCAAGGACATAGAATATTATAGATAGATATGGAAAAAAATTAGGATTATATTTTATTTTCTGTTAAAATAACAAAGAGGAAGTGATTTGAAAACTTAAAATATTGACTGAGAGATAGCAAAGAATGTTTCCAGTAGCTATTAGCAAATGAATCAACAACTTTGGAATAGTATACAGTTAGAGCTAACTTAAATGTCATGAATTTTTATGAGGAATTACTTTGAATAATAAAAAAAACATTTTTGTAGAGTTAGTCATTGCTTCCCTTACTACTCAAGAAAACAATCTGTTTTTAATCTTACTTCCACTTCAGACTCATAATTCATCAAATATATGCCCAATTATTCCCACTTTGCATCCAACATATGACACACACCAAAGTAACCAAACTGTACTTTAAAATAAACCACTTTCAGCTACAGAATGCTTCTAACTGCTGCAACACAAATAATAAAAGTAATAATATATTCCAATTATGGAAGAACATTTGTCCAAAGTAAAGTAATTTCAAACTGAGAAAAGTGCTTTGAGATTATTGTTGTATTTTTTCTATCAAAACACTTAATGTTTTCTCTTTCAAAACATGTTAATGTAATATACAGATTACAACCATTTAGGGTATGTTTCTGCCATAGCATTGGTTTGAAGCACAGCTGCTATGTTCAGTGAGTGCTTTGTGTCATTTTCAAATTCACCAGTGTCATGTAATGAAGTGTTTTTCAGATGTCAAAAATATAAAACTTTTTGAAAACTTCTAATGAATTTATTGAAGGAAAATTTAACTCCAATCAATAGCAACAGAATTTTATTAATTATCATATTTTATCTAGCTCATTTATTACTTATGTTTCATGCAATCTTAAAGACCACAGACATGTCTGACACTTGACCAATGTGTTGAATTTTTCTGCCTGTTTATCTAAGAAAAAGGAGTTTTAGACCGGGTTTTTGCAAAAAATAACACTTGGAGCAAACTGTATAGATAGCTGAGGGCATCAATACTCTCATGCCACCTGAGAAAGACAAAACCTATTTTATGTATCTTGTGATCTTTGGCCTGCAAGAGGGGTGCTAGTTACTAGGTGTAGACATATATGAATAAGTGCTCTAAGACTCCTGTGTGTGTTTAGTTTGTCAATTTTTAGATATACTTCATTACAGTACTTCAGGTAGTTTTCATATAACATTTTTCAGCTCAAACATGACACGTATTCTCTAGCAGGAAAGCATGGAGCATTACTAATGTGAGATCCATAGATTAGCCTACACTGCATGCTTTTAATTGAAATCTTAACTTATTTTCCCCGTGGTTGATAATCATCAGAGTGAGCTGTCAATTCTGAATGTGAAGGGAGAACCAGGTACTAAAGGTCAACTATTTCAGCACAAATCAATTAAAGTAATTAGATGGCTAGAAATCCTTATTTATGTCCCTTCCTTCCTACAACAATATACATATCAATGTTAGGTGGAAAATAATAGATAAATCCACATCAAAGGAGAAATTTGTAACTGACATTGCTAATATAAGACACTGAATTAAATTATTAATACCACTATTGAGCAGTCAAAATGTTAATAATCAGTGTGCAAAGGAAACAAACCTGCTGATTTGTAAAATTGCATGTTTTTTAAGAGATCAAATAGCTACTTGGCCAGAAAAAACCTAATCTAGGATGTTGCTCAATTTTCAGAAAGGTTTTAAAACATCCTAAGCTAACTTGAAAAATCTCAGTTTGTCTTCTGCTGCTCAAACACAAGATCTGATACTGCCTCAAAACTACCAGATATTGCTTTGAAATGCCACATTTATTCTTCTGTGCCCTTCAAACGAAGAATTAGCTTTCCAGAAAACATCTTTATTGATATCTTGTATTTCTCCAAAGCTACTCCTGAAAGCACACTTTTTTTGGTGATCCCAGTGCATCCAGGCCAGCAGAATAGATGGTGTGGGTGTTTTTATTACTTTGTATTTTCTTGTGTGCTATTTGGACTTCTCCTTCGTTTTATTTCACACAACAACCTTATTAGCAAGGACTGTTTCTTTGCTTGCACTTTTACCAGTCAGAAAACCAGGACCCCCTACAACCATGGACCATAGTCCAGCAGAAGCAGTGCTGACTCCAGTCTGGTGCCTTATGGTGTCACTGGGGCAGGAACTGACCTGAAATGGGGCACTGGGCCATGGCAGGTGGGGCCTGGAGGGGCCAGGTAGGGTCACTCAGGCCTAGCAGGGCTTTTGGATCTGTGACATCCACCTCCCTTCCCAGAAAGATGTGCCCCATGCCCTGCAGACACATGGACTTAGCAGGGATCTGCTATGGAGTTGTTGAGTTGCTTAGGGTTAACATAGGGCTCTTTTAAGGAACACTAGGATGGGGACTGATATGGGGAAGCTTGGGGTTGTGAGTAGATACTGGCTGCGCATGAGAAGGCCTGGCAGGCTGTGCGGGAGGATGGGAGAGATGGGTTCAAGCCTGACCAATAACTCCTGTTTTATATGTTATAAACAGAAGTACAATTCAACCCATAACCTTAGAATCATAGAATGGTTTAGGTTGGAAATGACCTTTAAGATCATCCAGTCTAACTATTAACCCAACACTGCCAAGGCCGCCACTAAACCATGTCCCCACATGCCACGTCTACACATCTTTTAAATCCGTTCAGGAATGGTGATTCCACTACTTCTCTGGGCAACCTCTTCCATTGTTTCACAATGTTGCCCATGAAGAAGGTCATCCTAATATCCAACCTATTATGCCCTGGTGAAATTTGAGACCATTTCATCTTGTCCTGTCACTTGTTCATTGAGAGAAGAGGCTGACCCCCACCTCTCAAACCTCCTTTCAGGCAGTTGTACAGAGTGATAAGGTCTCCCTCTGAGCCTCATTTCCTCTGGCTTAAGGACTCTGAGCTCCCTCAGCTGCTCCTCATCAGACTTGTGCTCCAGCCCCTTCCTCAGCTCCGCTGCCCTTCTCTGGACACACTCCAGCACCTCAATGTCTTCCTTGTAATGAGGGGCCCCCAAATGAATACAGGATTCAAGACATGGCCTCACCAGTTGAGTACAGGGGTACGATCACTACCCTGGTCCTGCTGGCCACACTACTGCTAATACAGGCCAGGATGGCTTTGACCTTCTTTGCCACCTGGGCACACTGCTGGCTTATGTTCAGCTGCTGTTGACTAACACTCCCAGGTCATTTTTCACCTGCAGCATGGCATGGGGTTCTTGTGACCAGAAGTTTACAAGGTTAAAATGCCTATTTATTAACAAAGTCCTGCAAATAAAGTAAGTTATTAGTGTCTATGTAGAGGAATGAAAACTGTTCATTTGAAAAGAAAGGTGGCTACAGCATGAGGCAGAGTGGTGTCTGGTGTCATATCTAGGCATAAGCACCCTTGACTATTCAAACAGCTAAACCTATGTTGATGGACAAAACTGGAAATTCAGTTTCCTGAAGTAATAAAAGACAAATATAGCTTTCTGATGATAGATCACATATTAATAAGACAGAAAAAGCTAGAATTTCACAACTTTATGTAAGCTAAATACAAAGATTAATTTGCACAGGTAACAGCTGTACATTGTATGAATTGGTTAAGGAATTTTGTAAAATATTCTTTCATTCCACAGTTTGGAAGCTGTGCGAGTAAATAGAGATCAAATTAACATTCAATGCAATTAGTACAAGAGCAAGAAATTCTAATGGAGCTTAATTAGAATAATAAAGTAATCCACTAAAGTTTGTCAAACAACACTAATATTTTAGAAGGATCAATTTTACTTTGACATAGAAATTTATGGATAAGCTTTTGATTAGCACTGACACACTTATGATTTACAGCTAAAGTAAAGCTTTCTGTAAATTGCAAAGTTGAATAAAGGTTATATAGGATAATGTGTTTCTGTTACCTGTGATACACATCCTTACATATTAGCCCAATTCAATGTGTTTATGTGTCCAGTGGAAGCAGACAGCCTTTCATTCCCTTTAAAATATCTATCTCCTGGTTCAAACCATCTTTTTTTAGGCAGATAATATATTCTTCCCTACAGTTGGCTCCTTCTGTAGTTCTCTGTGGTTTGCTTTAGCATTTGCTAAATATTTTACAGTCCACTCTCCACCCTGGCTTGCATCTTTGAGACCTTTATGTGGTTTAGTCTTCCCTTAGGAGTCCTATGAATTAATTGCTGGATGTACTGTCAGTGTAAACAACTATTGCTCACAATTAAACAATTCTTATACACATACAGTGAAATTCATTCTCATGCTCTGGACAAATACACTGGCAAAAGACTTCTTGAGCATTTTTGAATATTTAAAGTGGCACATAGGTCTACAGACTGTTAAGGATTTGATGTTGCTCCTGAATGGTTTTCAAAATAATAAAGAAAATACAAATTTTAAAAACTCCAGCTTGTTATGATGGATATTATTCCACTGTCCTAACCTGAGAGTGCCATGAAAAGGTACGTTGCAAAGCTTGTCTCTTGTCTTCTTTGTCTGAGATGCACTACTACAGAAGAAGAGACAAACCTTTCAAAGCAACCAAAATTCTTCCAGTCTTTGCAATGAAATAAATTAGAGCGTACTGTGTGGGGATTTGTACTTGCTAAGGGTAAATCCGTAACAGAAACACATCTGCACACTATTAATATCCCACAGTCTCTTCAGGTGACTCTTAATTCTTCCGCTTTGTAATCACAGTGATTGATTTTATCCACAGGATCTGATGCCCACTTGAGTGCATTGCCAGTGCTAAGCCTACGCTGGTGGTGACTGGCACTCTCAATGAAGTATTTGCAAACTCAAAGGAAAGCCACTAAAAGGATGCAGCCACTGAGACAGACCAGCAGCTCCTTGAAGGACACAGAGTTGAGCTGTTTATACAGTTCTTTATAATGAAGAAAAAGAGAGGCTGTACAGACGAACTCCAACAAAATGTGAATTATTTCAAAATAATAATAAGGGCACTAACATAATTCCTTAATACAACTGTCTTGTCACACAGAAAAAGCCAAAAGTGCAGTTTAACAATGAGATACTTAGTGGTTTGCTGAGCTTTAGAAATTATGATTTTAATTTTCAAGTTCTGCAATAGGTTTTATGGATGTGGGGTTATTTGTAATAATGTTCCCTTTCTAATAACTTTCAAAAAATTGAAGGATCCATTTTAGAGGGGTCATAAATATCAATAACATATAGGTCCCATATATATTTATGGTAATCTGTAATTATTTTTGTTACTTATTTTATGAATATAGATATCTATATATAGTATAAAGAGGTTAGCCTATTTGAACAAACAGGACAAGGTATTGCATAAATTTCCAGTGACTAAGAATAACTGTTAACAGACAAAAAGGTAAATATTAAATAACTTCCACAAATAAAGTTGGCAGAATATAACTGCTTCACATATTATACATACAAATGAAAGATCTCAGCACTACAGATAAACCTCACAATTTTATTCTACAGGGTGTTCTAAGGAGAATGGAGGTCTGCAGTCTCAAATAAAGAGACCTATTCAAAATGATGGGACAATATCATCATGCAGTCCAAGAAAATGCCCTGTAACATCACTCCATTCAACAGTGGGCAGTCATACACCTTTGCAGACTAGTCAGTGATTTGTTACAGCCCCAAAGAAACTATCAAGAGGTTGTTTTGCCTCATCTTTTCGTAAAGTCATCTGGAAGAATTATTATTATGAATTAAAGAGAAGAAATACATGATATGATATTTGAAAAGTTAGAACAAAACCATGTTTTCTTATTACTAACAGCAACAAAAGGTCTAAAGAGAAAATGATCCCAGCAAAGAACACCATTATAAATTTTCATGCAGAATTCTATTAAAACCTATAAATTCTTTAGAAACATCTTTGTGAAAAACAAATCACCTGTAAGCACTGTCACTGTAACAGGGGTAATGACATTGTAGTTGGAACCAGTACCGAAACACCAAGACAGTCAAAGTTGGCCCCCATATGCCCATCAAGTGAATAAGCAACGAAAACGTGAAATACAGCAGGGAAAAATCAGAATAGTTGATTTTAGAAGTTGCTACAAAGGACTTTTCTTAAGTAACCAGAATTACATTTCAAAGCAGCATTATTTCATCAAGCACTTATGGTAGTACACATAGGCAACAATAAAAAAAACTTGTCATGTCTTGAATTGCTGTGGCTTTATTGCTGATTTCCATTTCAAAAGTACTTGCAAATATATAGACATGGAATACAGCAGGAATTTTTAAATAAAGAAGATTTTGAAATCAATCAAGGCTGTCTAAAATTTAGATCCCTTTCCACAAGAATTTATAATAGTTCTTTTTGCTACTATGTAATTTACTGCTGTCATGTAAGTAAATTTTTAAGTATGAATAACACAGAACAGATTTATTCTAATTCATCTATTTGGTATATAGAACTTTACTGTAAACACAGTTAGTGTGACTGTTTTGAAGCCTGAGGTTATATTTCAAAAGCCTCTCTATAAAGAAAAGATATTGAATCAATAAGCCTTGCCATTCCAAGGGAATTTGCATTCTGAGGGTTTTATGTTCCCATCTATGGTTTTGCATTACTAAATGACAATGAATGCCAATCATCATAATAGAGAAAATCTCTTTGCTTACCTGAAATTTCTCTTACTTTGAAATAAAAAAGTCCATAGAAAGTGTTATTCTGGGAAGTTTCAGCAAGTGTAGCAGTGTAAAGTCAGACAAGATTATCAGTCATAACTAGGAAGGAAATATTTTGGGATTTATTTCCAGGCACATGGCTTCCAGAGCCAAAATATTTCTCCCTGGTTTTGGTGGAAAATAGCTTGAGGGAAGAAAGCTACAATAACTACTAAAACAAAATCTTTTTAACTCTGTGCCCATTTCTAACTCCAAAGCAGGTTGAATTTTTGGACCTCACTATTCAAGAAAGTCAACTTCATGTAATTCTATTTTATTTGACTTCAGCCTGGAGTCCACAGATTTGTGACAAGAGAACCCTCTCTGTGCTGCACACACAGGTAACCTAAGGAATCATTCTGACACTTTGGCCTCCTAATTTTAGTGAGAAAAACCCATGTTTCTATTGCATATTTCTTGCATGTGGGTAAATTAGAATTTCTGTTGTCTGTTAAGCAGACAGATATTTCTGTTTTGGGACCTTTGAACATTTACACAGCCCATAGGTAAATTTCAGAATTGTCACCATTGCTCTGTGTACTCAGATTTGAAAATTTTGCAAACTCCCCTAAAACAAGGTTTTCACTCAAAGGTCAAGCAACGCTTTAAATTACTAAGTTGGCTTGTGTCAGACATACAGACAGTTCCTAGGCATACTTAAAAAAAATTATTCTTATCTGAAGGAGGTTTACATTTTTGACTGTTAATGTTTTAATATTTGATTCTTAAACTCTTTTTGAGCTACTGGCCCTCCTGTCCTACAGGGAAATATCATAAAAGACATCTGGAAGGATTAGAATATATTTTTTTCCTCATGTCTTTTGTATTAATTTAACATCCCTTACATATAAATGAGTAGAACTAGGTCCTTAGGATTATCTCCCTACAGCCTTCCATGAAGATGTACAACATGACCACTGGAATTTTATTATGCATTTGTTTACATTTTTGTAATCTCCTCTAGAGGGAGGGAACTTAAGCAGAGAAATGCCTGACAATATTTTGGAGCATGCGGCTGACTCTCTCATTTTTCCCAAGGCTGAATGTTTTTGTCTCCTTTCTTCCAATTGTTAAGGAACAGGTTCTTTCAAAGGAGGAAGGGGCTTCTCAAATGCTCTTATCCTTACTGCAGTCTGGGATCTGTGTGGACCAGATATTTCTATGCTTCTCTGTTTTAGCTAGCTGTCAGCATGGAATACAAATTGAGTTTCTGAAAGCTATGGTAAGGGGCAGCAGGGAAGGGCTTATTTCAAAAGTCTTTTGAGAACAACTGATACTGGATTTCTCCATTCTTCATTCTTTGTCTTCTGCCAGTGAACTTCTGGGAAGCAGAAAGTTAGAATAAACTCTGTGATGTTGCAGACAGCAGAATCACAGAGCTTCATCCATTGCACATGCTGTTCAATGAGATTTGCATTTACCCAGCTGTTTCAATCTCCATTGCTTCTTCAAAAGAAAAAGCAAGCAAACGTTCTGAATTTGAAAATTGTTCTTGACTCTGCCTAAACTCAGAGGTTTGAAAATGCAATGTTTTAAAATGAGTTTCTTATATTTATGCTCTCTATTAGCCAGTGGAACCATATCTGAGGACAAATCCTCTGCAGAATTTTGAACTCCAATATTACTTTCATTTTTTTAATCCACTCACATTTCCCATAGATGAATGACACCAAACAGCACTGGCACCAGGAAAAGAAAGAGAATAAATAAGTACGGGAGAGAAACTGTCAAATTTCAGATTATGGAAGATACATACACTTAAAAAGAAAATGAATTTGACTCAGTTGTGTCTCTCCTCAGCAACTCACAATCACTTTATTCCTGCCAACAGAGTAGAGCAGAAGGGAATATTGAAGGCATAAAGAGAATAAGAAAAGCTGATATAGTGAAAGCAGAGAAGTTAAAAGAATCACAGTGTATTTCTGATAGTAGCAATAAAGATTAAAATCTGTCTGGTTCCATTTGTAATTTTGCTATAACTGGTAACAACAGAAACAGGAATAAAATACACAGTCACCAGCATAGTATTCCTAGAGTTAGCAAAGGATAAGATGGACAAGACTGCACTCAGACCACAAACAGAGATGAGATAAAGAATTCTAAAAAGTATCAAAACTCTACACCAGCAGGAATGCTGTGTGGTACTTGGCCAAAACACCTGTTTTTTTGTAGAATCAGATCTGCCCATTATGTTACTGATGAGCACTCACTAACACAGCAAAAATAAATATCAGCTGCTGCTATTACTTTAACCCCTAAAAATAGATGGTTCAGACTAAAAAAATAGCACCAACTCTCTTGTTCTTAGTAATTTAAAACATTACTTGACCTTTAGTGAAAACCTTGTTCTGGGAGAGTTTGCAAAAATTTGAAGTCTGAATACACAGGGCAATGGTGACAATTCTGAAATTTACCTATGGGCTGTGTAAATGTTCAAAGGTCCCAAAACAGAAATCTCTGTCTGTTTAGAAGACAACACCAACTCTTTTATATAGAGATTGCAGAAGAGAAGTAAAAGTCTCTTACCTATATACTCTCCTTTGTTTGTAGCAAGATTTTCTACTGTTTTCTTTGAAAATTATCTTTGCAAAGATTTCTGCACCAGGTTATTATTACAGTTACAGTGAGATAGCTGAGCTTATGTCCACCACATGACTACTGATTTGATTGAGAGCACAAATGACCAACAATGACCTTTACTGGGAACTTATTTCTGTAGAGCGTACAAAAAGCCCCTGTATTCTTCTCCTCACTTCTTGTTCAGCTTGTTGTTCCTTCCAACACAAACTATTCTGTCATTCTAGCAGCAGAAAATGGCCAAAGAAGGTTCAGGGATTTCTGATCAGATTGGCAGATCCCAAAGAAGAAGCAAACATGACACTAAAAAAGGTTGAGGGCCAGGATGACATGGAGGGAACCTGTAGAAAGCTCTCCCATTTTTAGCAGGAGTTATTTGAAGGCATAATTAATTCCTCTGAAACAAGAAGCATTTTAGTTTGTTAATTCCAGCTGATAGCTCTTTAAACTTGCATTAGTTAAAGGAAAAACTTTCTGCTAAAAGGATAGCATAACTAAATTTTTAATTTTTTTTATTTATCTTTTAACTATTCAAGTGCAATTAGAAACTGTCTTTTACAATTAGGCTGTAGGTCTTAATTTCTATCCATGGTAATCCATATTTCTCTCAGTTTAGTAAACTATGTGTTACTACCAACATTCATGAAGAGTAACAATCTCTTAGATCATGGGACACGGTTTTTCATTTCCTCTGGACTGTTCCTGCAAGTCAGGTTTTAGACGCTGTACAGAGAATGTTAATAACTCACTATGGCAATAAAGGTTCAAACTTGAAAAGATTGACAAACAAAATAGCTTGAAGTAAATAAATCTTAAATCTTTCAGGAAATTGTAGCAGGTAGGGATGTCATCATGGGAGGAGCTGTTCATAAAAAACTGAGGTCAACTTTTCTACAGAAAATGTTCCTAAGAAAGGATATAACAGTTTCCATTTAGAAGAAAAAGGTTTTTTTTAATCGTATTACTCAGCTTTTCACCAACAGTTCACCTGTTTTTATTGAGGGCTTTTTTATATAATTTTCTTTAAAAATGTTGTTTTACTAGAAGATATCTATTTTTCAAAGTGAAAAAAATACTGCAATTTGGAAAGACTTTTTACTGAAGTAACTTCTTAAATACTGATGCAATCAGAAGAATGTAAGCATCCCAAAATACCCAGAAGCTTAGCTATATCTGGCAGTCACATAAGATGTGAAAGATACATATTTATGACCCTGCTCTTTTCAACTTTCAGATAAATCTTTATGAAGCATAAAAGAAAGTCTGATTCTAGAAGTCAACAAAGAGAGCATTTCCTTGTGCTGTGAAAATCATTGGTTAAAGGCTCTGCTCCAATTTGTATTCTCTTATTTACAGAGGCAGAAGAAGTAATGGGAACAAGACTACTGAGAGTCCAGTTATAAACTATTCTGGTGTTGTTGGAAAAATAGAGGATCATACTCTGGAAAAGCACAAACAATCCAAGCGACACATCCTCAATAAGAATTTTAAACACCGAGTTTCCAAATATTACCAGAGTTTCATTCTTAAATTCTTTTTCATAGACAGATTAAGGTAGCTCATGTCCCATCTTAATATTAAAATGTCTAAGAGATGCTTAAATCCAATTTTTTTCCCAAATGAGGACCTCTAAAAACATTTATTCCAGTCAGACACACACTTTACAACAAAAACAATCACATCTCAAACAGCTACTGCACATGTTAACACAAAAATCCTGTGGTACTGGATTTTATAGAGGGTGGTAGAGTACATTAAATCCACATCCAGTGAGGACCAATCTAATGTTCACCCAAACTGTACCTTCTTTTTGGAGAGGTGAGTTCCACCTTTGTGGGACTGATGGGTATATGCTGTAAACTTATGAACACCTTCAGAGCTTTCTGATTGTAGTAGTTTTTTCTGCCCTCAGCTCATGCAATAGCCTGCTGGGCTATGGCGCCACTCTGAAAGAGTCAGATTCATGCCAGCATGTTTTGACTCTCATGGGCTGATAAGGTTCTCTGCAGGGCAAAGAGGAACTTTCAGCCACCAAGGACTAGAAAGTTATCACAGCCATACTGATAAGCTGAAGGAACCTGAAACATGCTCTCTAAAAGGAACATTTTGAAAATTCAAGTGAGGTACCAAAGGTATTTTATTTTAGCAATATAGATAAACGAAAATATAATGAAAGTAAGCAAATATTTATCTCACATAAAGAATGCTAGTGACTATATCTTTCTAAACTTCGATCTTATACACATATGCAAATAACATAAATATAAGTTTTTGTGAGATAGTGGCAATGTAAGAGCATGTTACAACAGGGATAATAGCATCTAATTGCTAACCACATATAAGCACTAAACCACCCTGCACTAACTGCAAAAATACAGTTTATGATGAGGTTTTTTGCACTTTTTCTTCAGCCCACTCTATAAAACAATATTTTGATCAATGTCTCAGATAATGCTTATTTCCCAATTAAACACAATCAATTATTCCATATGCCTACATAACATAATTTTCACATCACAGTTGCACTTCGGTCTCTAGTGATTTTTCATCAATAAACTTAAAAACAAACAAAAAACCCACACTAAAATAAAGAGTAGCTATGTGTATTTTTGAGCACAAAATTTTCACAGTTCTTGGAAAATGAAAGGAAGTAATTTACTTATCTTAGCTTCCAAAATCATAACCAGAGGCACCTAATGACTCATTTACCTCTACACTATAAAGTCAAACAAATAGCACTGAAATCACTGTAGCCTGTTTTAACTGTCTTAAGTAGACAAACTACTCAGAAAGGACTTTATCAGAGATTCATTGTATAGCAGCCCTGTTTCCCTAGTGCAATTATGGGAGCTTGATGTCACACGCAGAATAAAGAGAAAATAATTTTGCTGAATGCCTAACAATTTTGAGGTTTTAATGTGCCATTTGTTTGATAAAATATTAGATGCCATGATACTATTAAAACAATGAAATACATCCAACTTTTCAAACGAGTTCCAATTTCTGTTCCAAAGGACAGAAATTGACCTTTCACTAGCAAGCTCTAATCTCAAAGTGTAAACTGAAAATAGGCTTTATAATTAGAAGGCCAAGTAATAGTGTTTGCTGATGCAAATGCAAAGTCTTTTTAAAGTCAGTGAAACAAAGCCTGGTTGTCCCTGAACGGTCCTTGATACAGGTCTTTGGAGTGAATCTACCCTTTTTTATGCAAAAGGACAGCAGTCTTCATTCAGCTTAGTGCTTTATGATCTTGTAATGTCTTTGTACCTGTTGCAGAAAAACAGCCACAGCATTGTTTTCTGCCCTACGAGGGATCCTCCTACACTGAAATGGTCCTTCTAACATCAGCTGAATTAACATTATAACAGATTTCTCCCACTAACTTTAATCTTACACTAGGCACTCCAGAGACACTCCAGAATAAAATTTTGTAATATGCTTCATTTTAAAGAAACACTCATATTTAAAATTAAGTTTAATAGAAAAAATATCCTAGGTCAGGTGGGTCATATAGATACAAATCATAATAAGGCACCACATTAAATAATAAATGGATGATGGGGGCAATCTTTTAACAATATGTAGCGAGAGTAATTCACTGCACTCAATAGCATTTATTCACACTTAGGGAAAATATATTTCCTCTAGCTTTTGTGACTTTTAATCATTTCATTGTACAAACTTCCCTGTTTTATCACTATTATTGACATGGGAAGACTAGAGATGCTGCTGTTCACTGCTGTAAGGGAGGAAATTTGTGTGGGCAAAGCTCAGTTGGAGTTGATATTGCCAGTATTTCAACTTTTTTTTACTTCTACAGGAGAGTAATACTTTCAACAGTAACAACTTTTGTGTTGATACGCTCACAATACAAACTAAGGAGAAGCCAATTGCGGTGAACCAGTCAGAACACTTGTTCATCTAAACCAATTCTTCTGCCCACACTGAAATGTGTATTTCTGTGCTGCAATTCTTACGGAAAGAGGAAGGGAACAGGGGAATATAAATCTTGGCTCTGTATGCCAGCTCATAACAAAAAGCAGTTGTCTATTGGTGGATTTATGTCATGCTTGATTTTCAGGTCATGATTCAGGTGGTCTGTCTCCATGTTAGAAGTTATTTACCTTTTATCATAATTTCCTTCATATAAGAATATTCTATAACATTTCTGGAAATGTAATGTTTTGAAAGTGCTGAATGGAGATTGTCTTTGAAGTGGAATGTGACAGACAAGTGAACAACATATACCAGGACTAATGTCAAAATGTTAGTGCAGGAAGAAAAAGATGTATTGGTTCTTTGTCTAAGCATAGTCTTCTGGATTGGAAACATCACACAGAGATGGGCATCTCCCAGGTTTTATCAGCCCTGAAAGTATATTCCTCATGTAAACTTGACAAAAGACTGGCATTTCAGAGAAGCTTTCCACCGGAAAAAAAAAAAATCATTACTATTTTCAGAGCATTGATTATGGCAAAAAACATATTTTAGCTAGGCAGGCAAGTAAAGGGATATGCAAGTTTAAAATACGATGATTTAAAATTATTACAGCTGTTCATCAGATGATAGTCACTTTCCTCAGTGACAGTTTAAAATTGATCAGTGGTTACTTAAAAAAGATAAATAAATCTGCTAGGAATTTATCAAGAAAACATTTCAAGTACCTGTGTTTTACTTGCAAGTCTCCTTTATGTGAAATTTTTTTATAAATTTTACAGTGAAAAAAAATGTAAGCCTGGACAAATTTAGACATAGAGACAACTTGAAACCTACTCTCAGGTCTCAAACTGATCTTTTTTCTTTTTCTGGGACACTGAGTAGATTTTTTAGCACATTTATCTCTCAGTTTGCACACCAAAACAATGATTCTTTAGGATCTTTACCTATATGATTACACTAAAAATATCAAAAGAGGTTTAATCAGAGGATTAAGTAAGTAAGTCTTACTAATTTCCAAGGGCAATTGCACTTCTTTGCTTGCCAATAAACACCCTCCATGCTATTTCTATTTAACAAATTCATGATAAATTGCTCACTAAGGGCAAATAGTGCTTGACAAATTTAGTAGATTTCTGCATGGGGTTACAGCCATGGTGGATGTGGGAAGATTGACTGATGTAATCTGTTTAGACATGTGCAAAACATTTGACACGTGACATCCTTTGCTCTAAACTGGAAACACATGGATTTAATGGATGGAAGACTTGGTGCATAAGGATTTGGCTATATGGTCACTCTCAAAGAATTGAGATCAATGTCTCAACATCCAGGTGAAGACCAGTGATGACTGACATTTTGCAGCAGTTGGGATTGTGACTGGAGGTGTTAAACATCTTTGTTGGTAACATGGTTGGTGGGACTGCGTGCATCCTCAGTGAGGCTGCCGATGACACCAAGCTGTGTGGTGCAATCAACATGATGGAAGGAAGGGATGCCATCCTGAGGGACCTGGACAGGTTTGAGGGCTGGGCGTGTGTGAACCTCATGAAGTTCAACAAGGCAAACTGTAAGGTCCTGCATGTGGGTCAGAGTAATCCCAAGCACAAGTACAGGTTGGGCAGAAAATACATTGAGAGCAACCCTGAGAAAGGATTTGAGGATGTTGGTGAATGAAAGGCTCAACACAGCTCAGCTACGTTTCAGCACTTGCAGGCCAGAAAGCCAACCACATCCTGGACAACAGCAAAAAAAGCATGATCAACAGGTTCACTCCGCCCCTCTACTAGGTTCTCTTGAGACCCCACCTGGAGTACTGTGTTAAGTTCTGAGGACCCCAATATAAGAAAAACATGGACCTGTTGGAGCTAGTCCAGAGGAGGGCCATGGAGATGATCAGATGACTGGAGCACTTTTTCTATGAGGACAGGCTGAGAGAGCTGAGATTGTTCAATCTGGAGAACAAAGGAGACCTTGTAGCTGCCTTCAGGTACCTAAACTGGGCTATAGGGGAGCTAGAGAGGGATTGTTTATGAGGGCATGTGGTGGTAGGGCAAGGGAGAAAACTGAAAATTAACTATTAGGAAGCAATTCTTTACTGTGAGGATGCTGAGACCCTAGAACAGGTTGCCCAGAGAAGTTATGGATGCCCCATCCCTGAAAGTTTTGAAGGCCAGGTTGGTTTGGGTTCTGAGCAACCTGGTCTCCCAGAAGGTGTCCAGGCAATATGGTTGAAATTAGATGGTTTTAAGGTCCCTTCCAACCTAAACCATTCCATGATTCTGTGCAAGCAGACTGGATATTCAACACTGTGAAGCTGTGTTTCCTTTTCAATGTAAGTTCTGATATTTTATGCAAAGGTCCAAAAATCTAATTTACTTCAAAGAAAGATGTGCTATTCTTTAATAACTCCTTTGTAGTGTCTTCTTACTGTTTCTAGTTTATGTTCAAAATCTTAACTCTACTTTTAGACTAAGAATCTGGAAAATAAATCTTCCATAAGTGTGAAATATGTCATGGATTCATATGTTCTTCATGGGTCAATACTCCCCCACTAGGCTTACAAAGATTTTCCAGCAGGTAGAAGTGCAAGGGTCAAAGAAAAAAGGTTTGAGATTTTTTTTGTCTAAATGTTGATGTGCTTTAAACAGAATTAACAATCGGCCATATTTTATGCAAGATAATCCATGTGATTAGAAAGAGATGATGTTTTCATTCTTCAGATTTCTACTTTTTTTTCATTTCATCATACTTTAGCATACGGTTTTTAAAACAGATTTTATAAAACTTTTTTTCATACAAATCTGCTCTAAATAATTATGAGCAAGTGTTTTATAACCAGATTTCACTGAACAGAGTAAACTTGTCAGAAACTCATGGATATTAAAGGAAGGAGTTCCATACTGTCCATCACCTGTAGCTAGTGCTCAGCAAAGGGTTTCTTTTGAACAATGCAACTTTTCTTTTTGTCTTGGAATACGTCTGTAAAAAATACTGTTTTCCTTATGTTTATTTTTCAGATTTTTTAATTCTTCAAATATGATTTAGAGAAGGCAATTGTTTACATTTAAGCTTTGTCTTTGGAAAGTTAAGTGATAATTCAGCTGGACCTGATAATTTCTGGAGGAAAGCAGTTCAGAAAGTGAATTCCCAGAGACACAGGAGATTTTCAAAATATCTCTTTGCAAGTAATCAATTTGGATTTCAAGTGTTAATAAAAAAAAACTGGAGAAAATAAGTGAGAATGTCATTAAACATGAGCTCACATGGCATACAAGACCTAACTTTATCACTTCATGAATTTTTTCAGCCATCCCCAACTGCAAAACAAGAGAAGACATTTTGTAGTTTAGAGGAAGCAACTATATTTTTAAGTCACATAGTTTTTTGTTTGAAATCCACTTATTGTTTCAAAAGTAGACTTGCTGTGAGAAAGCCTTCCTTATCAGGCTAACATCACCCTAATTATTAAAAATGTTACCCTCACTACAACTGTGATTAAATATTTATTCGGATGCCTATTACCAGTACTTATGGGCATCAATAAAATCTAAAATTTTATTCAGTCAACAAATTTTCTTCTATATTTAATTAATTTCAAATATGTGTGTATAGGAGGTACTGATTGTTTTGAAATTACCATTATAGCTGACCTTCAATTTTTCAATATAAGTTTTTATTGAATAATGAAGCATTTTATTGAATAATTCAAGTATCTATGTCATATTTAATTACCATCAGTATGTGCTGCATTTTCTTAATACTATGCATGAAATAACATTTCTGATTTACAAAGACACAGTACCTTGGACTGCTTTAAAAAAAAAAAAAAAAAAGAAAGAAAAAAGATGTGTAACTCCAAATATACTGCTTTCTTATGTAAGCATGCACCTCTTTTTTCCTTAAACTCTAGACATTTGGCAAGCTGCATAAACATTAGTTGACTAATTTTAGACATGAAGCACCATAAATGGTCTTCAACATATTCATGCACTTCTTCATATTCAATGATTTGAATATCCAAGGACCTCACGGAGACCAGAGATCACTGCCAGTGGCAAATATCCACAGTTTTAGTAACTTCTGAATAAACAGCTTGAGAAAGGAGCAAAATTAATATAACAACCAAGGAAGAAATAACTCAGACCTACCAGTAAGAAAAAAAAACTTGTTTGAGTTTCTAAGACTAGTCACACTACATTGACGTCTTTAGTTTTCCATTTTTTGGGGGAAAGATGCAGACTCAATATTATTAAACTATTTGAGTATGGACAAGAAACAGCATAAAAGGCTACAACCTCACTTTTTGGAGGAACTGAAAAAAGGAAAGTGCAATAAGCTTCAGAATAGCATTGAACTTTTCTTAAGAATTCCCCACTGGTACTACAAAACAGTATTCTAGCTTTACCTTGTAGAAATTTCATGCCTTTTTTCCCCAAGTTTTCAGCATCAAAGGTTTCTGTAAAAAAATGTTTAAATACGCTCTATGATCAGCACTGAATACTGAAATAATGACTAGGTTTTATGGCTAATTCCAGAGACGAGAAAATCCATTAGTCTTTCTCTGCTTCAGCTTCATCATTTGTAATATTGGGATAATCTTGAAGTTTTTCACAGGAAAATGTGTTAAACGCCATTAGTCTCCAAGGAAAAACAAATAAAATACATCTTCTACACTGAGAGTAAATGTTTGCTTAATCTTCATTACAAATACCACAAATAGACCAATGTAGCTTAGTCTGTTTTGGACTCTGCTGAGACCAGTTTAAACACTGAATGAAACACAGTCTTTTAATTTCAACCATAAACACTAAAGTTTCTTAATACCTTTTTCCATTTTTAGCTTCATAAACCTTTACATTAAACTGACAGACTGCAATAAATGAGTTTCTAAGGGTGTCATTCATATCACAGGTGGGTTTTTTTTGGTTTTGACCCATTGTGTATATTTCATAGATATCAAAGACTTGCAGTGGGTTTTGTTGTAGAAGTGCGCGTACCTTCAAAGACCTCACCAGCAAAATTATTTGAAACATTAGAATAACTTATGGCCTATGGGAAATGTTTGGACTCATCCCACAGTGGGGTATTTTCCTCTTTCAAAGAAACTGTAGAATTCTGCTCCAATAAAGTATAGTCCTGCTAAGCCATATGTCCCTGTGATGCTGAGTTTGGGGGCCTAAACAGGAAAATTAAAACTAAAATCTTGGGAGTTCAAGGGATAATGATTTACACCCTCAGACCTTCTGAGGCAGGTGTGGAGCCTGCTGTTGAAGTTAATTACCAAGCATTACCAAGTGAACCTGGCATATTGCCACTTTTCTAAAGTAATTTTATCACCCAGTGTAGACTGAAAATACACTTCACTTCAGTCTTCCTCTCATTTATGTATGTTCCAGATCCCACCTTCAAATTAATCATCTTCAAATAACAATAAACTTTAGCTAATTGTCAGTTCAGAAATCATTAAAAATAACACCAAAGGGGTCAAAAAATCCCAGTGACCTACAGCTTAATTCATTTGCTTTTGCTAGTAACTATGATGAACTGAACAGGTAACTAAAATATTCGATTCAAGTATTGTTATTTGTAAAGTCTGTTAATAGTTCTGTTGTGCTGGTTTAAAGGTAAACCAGCAGAAGAAATGAACCCAGTTCAGAAGGAGATTACGAGTCAGAATTGGAATTTAATAAAAAGATCACAATGATAGAGAAAAAATCCATTTGACCCACAAAACCAGATGTACAACCCAGCATCCTGGGGCATGAACAGAATGGAACTCACCAGACCCTGTGCTGAGAACCACGTGGCGCACCTGAATACAAAGAAAAAGGAAAGAAGAAACCTGTTGGTGAGGATGATGGTCACAGTCCTGTTGAGGTTCTGGTCCTCCTCTGGATCCAACAAGGGGTAACAAAAGTCCCAAAATCCCAAGATTATATATGCTCAGGTTCAGATGGGAATGCCCAGTACTTCCCCAGGGCGAGGAGTTTCACAAGGGGTGATTGTGAGTTGAGGGATACTCCTTGATGGCCCATTAGCAGACATGACCCTCTCAGGCTGGATGTGAAGATATTAATGACTCCCTGGAGGGGAGTTATCACACCTGAATCACTGATGTGAAGACAGAAAAACTTCCTTATCTCACAGAGTTTCTAAACACCCAGTCTGTAGCTTGAGGGGTCAGGTGTGCTCTGAGCAGCTGCTGCAAATGATCCAGTATTAACAGTTCATGAGAAATGACATAGAGGGTGTAGAATACACAGCCCTGACCACACCCACACAGTGACAAACTGGTCCCTGCCACTATAACCAGGACATCTGTGTACATATGTATAAATGAAATGATAGAAATTTTATTCAGAAATCAAAATATAGACTTAATTAGTCTTTTTGGGCAAGCCTTGTTACTCTGGCCGTGTAACTAGCTGGCACATCACAGTTTGAACAGAAACATGTTTCCAGATCAGAAATGTGCTATCATACAACACACAGTGGATTTCCTATGGCATTGTGGCAGATTTTGTCCCACCTACCAGAGAAATGTACAAAATTCTCCAATTTCACCTTATAAAAATCACTGAAACCTAGTTATGACATAAGGCTTTCTCAAAGTTATGATTAGAAAGCAGGTGGTTAAAATTAGCTGATTCACTGAAAAATGTAATACCTAATTAGCTACCTTAATTTTAAACCCATTAAAGATCTCCAAAAAGGGAAGTGTCAAACTTTTCTGCATTACCATTTTCTTGATCAAAATTCTACCCTCAAAAGCATATTCATATCTCTGTTTACTTTTGAGGGAACTGTAAATGCTACCTGCAATGTGGGAATTATAGATAAGGGTGGTATTCACAAAACTACATTTCATGATAAACAGTGCATACCCTGTAATATTAAAAACACTTGAACTGACAACACATCGCTCCTATAGTAAAAAGGTAATAGTATGGAATTCACACAGTCAAATGCAGGTGCCTACATTATGCAAGTCATTCAGAGACATTTTATAGCAAGTGAAGGAAAATAAATATAGCTGGGGTGAAGATCATAATTAATCTCCCACTAAAGGGAATGAATTATACTTTTAAAGTGCCTTTCTTTCCCAAGATATGAACAAAATTGAAGATGACTCGTCCAGAAGTGGAAACCTAATCTAGTTCTAAAATCAGAAACAAAACATGAGTTCTGTTCTTTTTTTTCCCCCCAGAACATGTATTGTGCTTAAAAATGGTATCTAAGGTGACTGCCTTTATGATACGATTTTTAAAAATATTTTTAGTCTTTCATTTTCTATAAACTGGCATAATTCTCTGTAATTTAATAAAATAATTCCTGCCAGTGATGTTTGTGTGTGGGGTTCTGATTTTACACTTTCAGCCATGATAACAAAAGGAAGACAGTTCTGAAGTTGCCTCTCCATCAAATTAAAAAATGATCTAATAATATCCATCAGACCAGACCATTTCAGAGAAAAATATGTTCTCACTCTTTTGATGTTTCCAAAGAATATAACATTAAAATATTAATATAAACCAATAAGAATCGATATGTCTACAACAATAGAAAAAATAAAAAATATTATTGGGACAACTTGATAAAAAACTGTTGGTAAACTTTGTCTTCTTTTTAAAAGCAAAAGGAGAGCTTAGTGTGTAATGTGAATGTTATTAAAGTCAATGGAACAGCAAGACTAATATAATACTACATCATTTTGACAGGTCCTGAAAGACCAAGAAAAATCTAAACAGAAAAAAATATTTAAAGATGGTCTTTGGGAATTCAGAAATGTCTGTAACATTACACTTTGAAAATGTAGTTCCTTGAAACAGACACCACGTCTCATTTGTTCATCGTACCAAATACATAAGCCATGTTACTTCATACTACACTGTTTAATATATATTTAATATATAAAAAACCAAATAACATATTTAATATTTGTATTATGTGCAGAGTGTTAAGGGTATGTGGAGTTGAAAACTTCATTAAGGTCATCCAATCAAGGACTTTTGCATGGCAGAAGGGAATAATATCTGAAGGGGCAAACAATGAACAAGAGCGGTCAGAGACAAAAGCCTGACAGACACAGGATACCAGAGATGATGCCAAAGACCAAAGTCTCCTGTCCATAACTGATGGGCCGTTAAGAAGATCCAGTCACAACTTTGAAGAAGGTAACCTAGATGTTGCAGCTGATAAGAAGGGGTAAACAAGAAGAACATGAGGACTTGTTTTCTTGGAAGCCTCAAGGTGGACTAGCAAGTGACTCACCCAGTGTGGCAGGTAAGAAGGCTCAGGGTATGGGCAGGGGTACTGGGCATACAGGAAGGCCTTGCCAGTACTTGAAGCTCTGGAAATGAGTGTGTGCTTGTGAATCTACACTGCTACATGTGTGCCTTCACCAATGAACTTCAATCCTGACAACAGAAAAGAAAGAAGAGTGTTTGGCTTACATCTCCTGCATGTCCTGGTAGGTTCCCACTCTCCTGGAAGTTCAAGTTACTGCCTTCTGCATGGTATTGAACCTGTGTAACCATTCCTGTCAGCATCTTCTGTGTGTTCTTTGTGTCTGTGTGTGTCTCTGTGATACATTCAGCCTTGTTACTGGTTGAATCTTCAAAGACAGAAGTGGCAGCCATATCCATAGACCTGGGGCAAAGACCTCTAGGTTCCCATGTGCACCAGACTGGGCTCCAGCAGCCAGGCAGTGGGAATCCCCCTTGGATACAGAGCTACTAGACATTGCAACCATGAGTAACACCCCTTAACATGGAAGATCATGGTGCTGTATGATCAAAATACTTTAGGATTCTGTTTGGGGAAAAAAAAAAGACCTTAAAGAAAATATTTCCAGAACAAATAAGTGAAACTATTTTAAAAATATACAGTGCTGTGAGTGAAGATAAAAAGCTCTCCTTTAGTTAACTGAAACTGCAATCCCTGCTAAGTATAACCTTTGCAAAACAGCTGTTGTACACTTGGCTGCAGAGAAGGTTTTAGTGTTCTGAGAGGTTCCACTGAGTCATAGGTCCATTGCATCCTATTGATGTATCTTTTTGGAGCAGCTTATTATTCAAAAGTACAAAATTCAAAGACCAATTTAGGAAATAATATTGTTCTGAATGGCAATAGTAATACAGAGAGAGAAAAGATATCAACTTTGTTTCACTTAGCAAGAATGGCAGAAGCCTGTAGAACTGGAGTGCAGCAAGGATGATGTAGGGTAGCATGGAAATGGATGACAGCTCTGTGCATGTAGTGCTATTAAAGCTTGCTGAGTTTAATTTATTATTCCTGCACATATGTCTAAGATATTTAGATCATATTGGGCTAAACGCACACACACTTTTACATGCCTTAACAATCATGTATTAAATTGAGTCACATAATTCTATGTCTGTAGATTTTCCTGTGCTGTTATGTTAGTGTGAATAATTACAAGACTAACATTTAAGTTTAATCACATTAGAAGAATGGTCTGGAGTTACAGCTGCTTCAGAAATAGAAAGACCACATATTTCTTTTATCACAATTCTTACAAAAATTGTTTACATTTTTTGTCTTTTTTAAATAAGGACTGTCCTATTAGTCTACTGTTTGGACATGCTTGCTTTTACTTCTTGAAAGTGAAGACAAAATATAGTCCAGCTTTGGGGTTTTTCTTTAATTCTCCACAGATGTGTATCTTGGTTACAAAAGAAATGCTCCTGCAGACCTGCAGGCTGAGGAGCTGCTCTGCAGTACAAGCCCCCAGATAACCATGAGACCTTGCTGAGCCCTGTCAGTAAAGAGTTAAATATCATCAAAGAATCACAGAATCATGGAATCGTCAAGGAAGGAGGGGATCTAGGAAGTCTCCAGTCCAACCTTCTGCTCACAGCAGGGTCAGCTATAGGGATAAATCAGGTTGCTAAGGACATTTTATCCAGTGAAATCTTCACAGCCTTCAATGACAGTGACTGCACAACACTTTTGTGCAACCTGTGTCACTACTGGACCTTCACCATAATTTGTGTGTCAAAAGCAGAAGGTGAGGAGAGGCTGGGGCAGCTGGGTTTCAACAGACTGGAGCAGAGATGCCTTTGGGGTGACCCAATAGGAGCCCAAGTGCCTATGGGAAGGATTTGAAGAGATAGAGCCTGGGCTTTTCACAGGGCTGCTGAGCAGGAGAGTGAAATAAAGTGGACACAAATTGATAAGACAGAAGTTCAGACTGGATATAAAGAGAAATTTCTTCCCAGTGATGAAGGTCCAGCAGTCATGATCAACTACAAAATTGATTATGATGCACCAATAATTTGTAAAAACAGCTGTCTGGATTCAATGCTCTGGAGTAATTTTTTTTTGTCTCCTTAACTAAAAAAAATTACATTTAAAGCTACATGTAGCAGACAGTACTTTCACTAATGGTGACCACACGGGGCTTGCTGCTGCAGTGAGAAAAGACAGCAGAGCACCAGGGCAAGCAGGTGGAGTGAATGAGAATGCAGGTGCTTGCTTTGTCACCTCAGCTTTTATTAAAATCACATAGCATTGGGTATTTTAATCCCAGGAGAGAACAACTGGCACAGCAAATCAGCAGTAAGAATTGTGCAGGTGTGTGTTCTACGGACTCAGCTTTTTGAACAGCAATAGTGGTTAGTAGGCTGACATGGAAAGGACAACAGATAACATGTTTCCAGAAAATGCTGCATTATCTTTTATTAAGTGGTAACACGAAGAAAAGGAAAGAGCTGATGGCATGCTTTAACAAAAATACTTTAGGCAAGCAGTATTCTGGGTTTGAAGAGAAGTCAAAGCTACCCGTGAATATGATGAACATTTTCAAATTTCCTGAATTTCTGATTCAGATTCTAGTTTGCAAATTGATCCTCCTATTTGGCCAGGCAGCCTAGACATGAGGCCCAGATTGTTCTCAGGACTGGTTCCCTTATGTTTTCTGATCAAATCTTCTCTAGTTAATAAACTGAGAATTCTTCAGGCAGAGGAAAGAATATAAGACAGCTTCTTGGTAATGACATTAACATGGAAATGTAGGAGTCTAGATTCTTTTCAAAACCTGGTGATTCATTTAATCAAGGAACTCTGAAATTATTTGTGTTTTCTCACATTCACAAAATGCTCTTAATAAAAATTAAGACTTTAAAAGAAAAATTTAGCACTCATTTTCTCTTTGCAAGCTTCCTGGTGATGGACAGGCTACAGACTACCTTTCTGTACAGATTTGAGTGGTAGTTTCTGAGTATGCTGTTGGTGGTTTTGGGGTCTACCCCTACACCTCTTTCTGCTTGCTTGTTGCAAACTTTAGTAGACCAAATCCTCTTTCCTCCATCTCCAGCTAAAACCAGACTATCTTTATTTTGAAAATCCAAAGTAAAACTGTTACTTGAAAGTGGTTTATAAGGCACTTAGAAGATATTGTGGGTAAAACATTTTGATGGTGAAGAAACAGTCTTTGAATTTATTCCTTTCTTCCCAGGCACCATTATCTTCTCTTATGTAGGACTCTGTTTGCTTGACAATTAAATAGTATATATTTAGAAATATAGTTGTTCTGCAGATTGCTTAGTTTGGTTAAGCTGCCTTATATGTAATTTGAAGCAAATGAATACCGTAAATTGAAGCAAGTGCTAGAAGTCTTCACATTTATCATGCAAATTAAGGTAGTCAGTGTATGAAAAGACCTTTAATAATTAAACCTCTTAAAATTTAAAACTTTAAAGCACTTTTTTTCCTGCTTCCACCAGTGGTTAACACTGATTTGATACTAATAACATAATCTATCATGCTCTGCAGGTAGAGGGATGTCAAACCTGAGTAAGGACTGCCACAGTCAGCTCTCAACAACTAAACAGCCAAAATATATTAAAGAAGGAAACAAGATCACCTTTCTTCACATTTAAACATTGTCAATAATGACAGTTCAGATTAAGAATGTATTTAGTCACAATATCTAGAGTCTAGCTCTCTATGAAAATATCACCACACGCATCTATTTGGTTGGAGGTTGGGGGTGGTCAGTTATTTTGCTGTGACCTATTCAATATGACATCCAGCACTGATCAGAGACCTGACAGCTCATAACATCACCACAGAGTATTTCAGTTTTTAAATACCAAAAAGTAATCAAATAATAATTTGATGGGTATAGTATAGATAAATGTAAAGGACTGACTAGCTGGCCAGCAGGGACATAAAATCTATACTTCATAGCAATTTGTATAAAAATTATAAAGTTGTGGTTTCTGTTCCTTATGACCAGGTCTGAAAACCCTGTGTAGTTATCATTCTTGATTATGTTTGGCAGTTGGTCTGCTCTCCTGCTGACTATGGATTTTTGGGTGATAAATTCCTTGTAGGAATTATTTGTTTTGAAATGCTCAACCTAACAGGCTTCTAGGCACTGCTATATTATTGACAATATTATACCCTCCTGGTATTTTATGTCAGTGGATGCATAGGGTTGGATGGCTTTTGCTGTGTTTTGTTTCCTTTATTTTTGTTGCCTAAGAGAAATTAAACTCTCAAAGCAGCACTCCTCCAGGGGATTAATGTACTTCTTAGGTAAAGCATTTGACCTCAGGACTTAGAGCATATTTCTTATTCTTGTTTGTGTGTTTCTGGAGGGTGTTCAGCAGTTACCCGGCTGTGTGATATCTGATTTGTCTTGATGCACTTTGCCACTTTCTATGATGTGCTTTAGAACATTAGCAGCAATTTGTGACTTATATGACTCTATATGAAGGTTTGCAAAACATAAGCAACAATAAATCCAAATAAATCTCTCAGTCAGTGATGGACCTGTAATGTAAAAATAAAACAGTGTTTAGGAAAATTTAAAAATAGGCCCCTATTGCTATACAGAATTCAATGTACCGGTGAACCCACACTATGAAATGCAACTTCAAAATCGTAACTGTCTTGTATGCAATATATGGCACAATTAGCTGCTTTTTCTGACTAGGGCATCTGTAATGAATAAGCAAATGTCATTTCCCAATAGATTTTCCTGTATGTCCATCATTGCTATATATTTAAACTGCACCCTTGAAATGACATTGCTGAATATATGCATAATCAGCAACTGGCGTGGAGTTTTTAAACAATCATTTCTTTTTCTGCTATTACAATAATCTCATTCTTATCATAATTTTAAAACCTTAAACAAAATTTATTTTAGCATAATATTTAGTAACTTATAGACCTGAAGCACAATTGGAAAGCCTGAAAACAGAAGCTTTCTGACTACATTTTCTGTCAGTTTGTACATATATTTGAATGAGAGAAAGATTCTTACAGGAAAATTCTGCATAAACATGATGGTTTGAAAAATCTACTTATACAGCCTATGGTTTTTCTGTAAAGTTATGAATTCACTATACAGTCCTTAACAAAACTGCAGATTATGCTTAGAGTATCTAGCCCTTTTCCTTCTCCACTACCTCCCTACCTCCTCTGGGCACCAAAATTCCGAGAAAGACACACCAACACTGAATGATCAACAAAGATGCCAGTGAAATGTAGCTGCTCTAAACCAGTTTTTGCTCATTAGAAAAGATGGAGCAATCAGGCTGCAAATCACCAGAAGAGCAGTTTTATCTGTCAAGAATCTGTAAGCACCAACCAGGGCCTTTTCAAGCATTCACCTGACAGAAAGCCTGGAAATTGTGAAAGGGCAGGGACTGCACCCATCAATCCCATCAGTCAGCCAGAACTGCCTCTACCAGACGGCTAGGAGACAAACACTACTTTCTTGAATGCAGATAGACCTTGACACGCTCCCATAGGAATGAGAAGTTAAATTAAGGAGTAGTGCATTAGGAAAATAATAAACATGCTAATTTCTTGTACTTTAAGTAAAGCATCATCACATTCAGCAATTCTGTGCAAAGTTTATTTGCTTGTAGCTGTACACTTCTAACTCTTCTGATGTCCCATTAAACCAAAGACATCTTTTAAGCCAGGTTCTGCAAAAAAAAATCTGCTTGGCCTTTACTGCAAAATCTGCATTACTGCAACAATTGTGTTGAGGGATACAGGGAGTTAAACAGAAATTCTTCCTTTTAAAACTATTGAGCTTGAAGTATAGAATTAGTTGCCTTTAAAGACCCAAGAGACTTGAAACTCCAAGATTCAGTGTCTGGATCATCTGCTAATAGACTACTGATCAGATGGAAAGTGTTTTATCCTAGGATGTAATTAGTAAAATGACAATGCTAAAGCAATTTCTAGGCCAACTGAGCTTACTGGAGTAACTCCAGATTTAAAAAGTTTTATTGTAAAATGGAATTTAGCCCTTAATGTATGTCTAACGGTATAAACCTAAATTAATGCAGGTTTTCTCACTTAAGCTTTTACTTGAAATGATAAAAAAATGAATAAAGTTTATATAATCATATTCGTCTACCAGTTCTTCCAGAATGTATCATTTACCAAGTTCTGCCTTCATACATTCTGTGCTCTATCGATTTTCAGGTATATCAGAACAAAGCAAAGGACTCAAGAAAAAAATTGCTTGCCCATAAAAAAGAAATGTAAACTAGTTTTGAATGCACATCATGCTTTTTCATCTTTGACAGCAGCAGTATTTCAGAAGATACCAGATAGGAGGTATTTATGGCAGGTGCATTACTACTTAGAAACTAATCTCACACACATGGCTGTTAACGTGAAATATGGATTTTAATAATCCAGCTTGGTGAGATATGTGAGCCTGCCTGGTGGGGATGTGATTAGCCACAGTCTGCAAGATTAATTGAGATACACAGCGTAAGATTACACTTAGTGGATTCCAAGCCAGTCTGATTATGCAAGAGACCACTTAGTTAAGGCTGTATCTTTATGGATATGAAAACAGATAAATCACAAACTCTACTGTGACAGGAGAGTCAGAATGGAGACTTTTTAAGTCAGTGAGCCCAGCAAGCAGATCATCAAAGTAAAATATCTGGATATTTTCTAAGCAGAAAAGTAAAACACCAATAAATAAATAAAAAATCCCATGTAGTTCAAATGGAGCAAAAAACCACATAAGGAATGAGACTATAAATGTCTGCCATAAATAAATGTCATTATTTTAAATTGATGGTATGAAATTTACTTTTTTATTTAAACATGGCAATACTCATTCAGGAGAGTACTCATTCAGGAGAGTTTTTAAATGGTGATTTTCTTTTTAGTTTACAGTTGAGTCTAAAATTGCATTGAGATCACCACTACACAAGATACCAGTTTGAAGGATTACGTAACTTTAAAATGGCACTGTCAGGAAAACTTTAAGTAATACAGTACCATTTAATACAGTTCCATAATGAGTGTATCTTCCAACCTATTGCACTGCTGAAAACACCAATTTTTAATACAGAAACAGAAAGTACAGAGTGGTATTTGCAGAAACCAGCACAGCCTGGGTTCAATGCATTCCTCAACAGGCTATCAGTAATTTGGACAATTTACCCACTCACTCCTTCCCTGATTTTTGCTGTCTGTGAACTCATTATTAACCAACAGAGATACTGAAGAGTATTCAGATACTACTGTTTTACTTTTAAACCCGTATGAGCACCAAATGTAGAGAATGCTTTCAGAGAAAACATATGCTTACCTCTGCTAATTATTCTAGATTACTAAAGTCCTGAACAAAACACTTAAAATAACTTATGCAAAAGTGTAGATTTTCTCTTCATGGTTTTTATTTTTGTAATTGGTTCATTTGCTAGCTGCAAAACCAGTAACTTCTGGAGCCATGTAACAGACATTTTTCCTCATTCCCTTAAACCACAGCGAACCTCTCACAGATTAGTCAGACTTCTGAAACAGAAATTAAGTAAACACGCACAAGAAGAAATTCCAGAATAAGGCAGTGTGAATTGTACCTCATTTTTTTTACTTTGACAGGTATGGTTTAGTTTAAATTATTAATGGGAATACTGAAGGAAAGATATGTCTTTATCTCACATAGCTTAGGAATTTAGTGGGCTCTGACACCTGTAAAGTGCTGTGTTTTAATTAACTAAGGCCTGGACTCCTGTTATTTTAGTTATTTTTCTCCTAAATCAGATTAATATCACAAAATGAAAACAGAAAACTTGAGCTAATAGAAGAATACTGGAGGGGTGCACCTGGAGGAAATTAACTTACAGAGGTTACACACCCCTCAGAACCTAGTCAACAGAGATTGTTTTTGCTAAGAGGTAAGTTCAATAGAGAATTATTTAAGTAAAGAACAACCTAGATTTATATTAAATAACGAAAAATGTGTCTTAGTAGGAACTAGAACAATGAGATAGGAGGTTAGAGGTCAGCAAAAAATAATCACTTAGGTCAGGCAATCTGCCAATGCAAGGAAGATTCCATGACAAGGAAGATTCCATGACAAGGAAGATGGAAAAAGCCCCCCAGTGCCCCTTCCCCACACTTTCCTACAGGAAAAAAAAAAGACCCTAGATGACAATCTTGCTCCATGAAAGAACAGCAAAAAGAGACCCGAGAACCTTCATAATGCAATGGGAGAGGGTGGATCTTCATGAGGAGCTTTTGAAAATTACTTTGTACAGATACCTCAAAAGATTGCAGCAAAGAGGGGGAGTGTATGGTGAATTATTCCCCATGTCCCCAGCTGGCTGCATTAAAAAGGACTGGCTGATTCAATAGCTCTCTGTCGTTGGATTTGATTGTTTCAATACTTTGAACTTGGTGCTAAATACTGTATCTTAAATGTAAAAAAAAAAAAAGCTCAGCTTTTAGTAATGTGAACATCGGTCAAAAACTTTGCTACTAAAGGATTTTCTGAATAAGGAAGAACTTGTATGTATGTTTGTATGTACATGTCTCAGGAAAACACTAGACCAGTAACATGCAAAGTAAATGAACATGAATTCACTTTTACTCCAGTTCATCAGCCATATCATACTGACTGTAGATTTAGTAATTCTCTACTGTGTCACAGTCTGATAATCAATGTTACAGCACAGGTTCCAGTGCTGCTTTATAGGTTTTGCCTTGCTTAAGCTCTGTCTCCTGAAGCTCTCCAGATATTTTCTACTCACTAAAAGTCACTAAGGAAGCTAATATAAGCAAAACAGGAGAAGTAGTAGCCATAGGTAATGATGGGGAAAGGATGAAGGAGAATGATCCAATTTCAGCCCTTCTCATTTGATTTTCAGTTGATGACTAGCCACCAGGAGCAAAAAAACCAGAACCCTGGAACACCTAGAAATGGTTGTACACCAACACATAGTGCAGTAGGAAATTCCAGTCAAATGGGACCAGAATATACTAGTTTTGCTAAGGTTTTAATGTTCACAATATATTAAGTCATAGAATCATAGAATATTTCAAGTTGGAAGGGACTCATAAGGATCATTGATTCAACCTTCAAGTCCTTAAAGGATTCTGTTACTGACATAGATTTTCAAGCAAAAGTATTTATTAATTTGTGTAATGTACAGGAAAAAAAAAAAAAAAAAAGCTCTACACTCTGTTAGAAATGGATATTGACTTTGGTTTTGATGCAATTGAGAAAAAAACCCAAACAAACTGGCAGTAGAATCAGGGCAGAAACTTTAATATTACTACCATGGTGAAAAACTCCTTTCTGCTCTATATTAAGTCCCATTACACAAAATATTGATGCTTTTGATCTTTGAAAGCACAGCATTCTGTATACATGTTCATACTCTGTGATTAAGTTTTAATATCTATCTGCATGTTCTTACTGAATTCTCAGAAGATCTGAAAAAGGTAGACTTTCAATTAAGGTTCCATTTTCACATATGCTGGTGGCAGCCAGCTGGAAAGCAGCTTGGAAGAAAAAGCTCTGGGGGTTCTGGTGTACACCAGGTTGAAAATGAGCCAGCATCTGGACCTTTACAACAAAGGGGTTCAATGGTAAACCAGACTGCACTAGGCAAAGCTTGGCCAGCAGGTAGAGGGAGGTGATCCTTTTGCTCTCCTCAGCTCTGGGGAGACCACAGCTGAAGGACTGTGTCCAGTTCTGGGCTGCTCAGTACATGAGAGACATTGACATACTGGAGGGAGTCCTACAAAGTGCCATGAAAAATGATGAAGTGCCTGGGGTATTTATCCTGTAAGAAAAGGCTGGGATTGTTCAGCCTGGAGAAGAGAGGGCTCTGGGAGATCCCATCAATGTCAATGTCAGTAAACACCTGGAAGGAGGGTGCAAAGAGGATGGAGGCAGACTCACAAACTGAGGTACAGGAATTCCCTTTTGAACATCAGGAAACACTTTTTAACTCTGAGAGTGGCTGAGCACTGGCACAGTGACCCAGGGAGGTGGTAGAGTCTCCCAGCTTGGAGATATTCAAAGCATCCTATCCATGGGCCTGGGCAACTGGCTCCAGATGGCTCTGCTGTAGCAGAAGAGTTGGACCAGATGACCTCTGGAGGTCCCTTCCAACTCAACTCTTCTGTAATTTTGTGAAGATATTACTATTACTCGAATAAAATGACTGTATGAATATGAATTCTTTGCTCAAAATAATAGCTGCTGTACTGATGGGGTAGATCTAACATTCCATGCAACTGTTTGATTTTGGCTTCTGTTAAAAAGTTAATCCAAAGTAACTTTGTCAAATGCATCTTTGCTTTACATTAAAGCACAGGATTCTCAGAAATATCTCAATAACCTAGGAGTAAAAGGTTAATGGACAGATAATTAATTTCTTTTTATAGATCACCATAATTTTTTAAAGTTGGATATTCAAAATGAAAACAAAATATTTAATCCATCAGTAAATCATGTACAGAAAATTTAAATGTCTTTTAATTTTAGTGAAGTTTTGCTGACTAACTTGAAAAATTGGTCAAGTTTGGAAATTTCGTGTGAAAAATAAGAAAAATTTAGGCTGTAATATTGCTTCAGTCAATGAAAGTACAGTACAAAAGCATTTAATTTCACATTTCATTGCTACTTCTAAACAATGAACATTAATTTTGTTTGCATTTCTTCCCTTAAAGTATTATTTGAATATTTGACCAATATTAACATGGGCTTTAAGATGGCAGGACTAAATGACATATCCTTCACTTCAATTGATATTTCCTGTCTATTTCCTCAAAAGTCTGTAAAACATCATTAGATAATACCCAGTGTTTTATAACTTCAGTCCAACTGAATTTATATTGTGGCTGTTCCTGTGTTTTGCAGTAACTTGTTGCAGAAGAAAGACGCTATATCAGAAATTAATTTACTTATACAGAATCATGCAATTAATGAAATAAATTGTATGTTCTGGATAGCCTAGTTTGGAATTTTATTTTCCACTATCACAGACACTGATACAAAATATATTAGAAACTCCTCAATAATACCTACGTAGTCTTTCAGTGTTTGGTATGAGAAAAGTGATGTCAGACCTCTGCCAAGATGAGATAAAATTCTTAACAATAAATAATAAAATATTCCCCCTTAATAATATTTTTTAAAGTGATTTCTCTTCTTTCCATACAGATAAAACAGATGCAGATATCTGCAAATATTTGCAAAGAAAATTCAGAAATATTCTGCTATATGACAGCTCTCCCATGAGTCTTTTGCTTATTTGTATTTTTCCATGTATATCAAATCTAAATCTTGTGCTTTTTGGGATGCCTGGAACAAAACCACTATCTTTGAAACTATCTGAATGTAAAGTCAGTTTACAAAGGAAAAAAGAAGCCTATGCAAATACAACCACTATGCTATTTGACTAATGAAGGTGACGTGTTGCCCATGAAGTTAACATTCTTTGGAGCATGGTAGGGTTGCTTCCCAATTATGGCTTTTGATACTATTGACATTAAAATTTTGCATAGAATAGTGATGAAGGGCTAGTGTCTGGTTTATTTCCCTCTCATGTCTAAATCAAACTTTTTCTCCTCGCCCATTCTTTTTAAATTGGTGTAAGAGCACAAGTTCAAGCCTCTCTTTTCTTTAGGATAAAAGAGATATTTAAAGAGAGAAAAAAAGTCAACTATATAATATACAAGAGTGCATCTTTACAAGAATATATATGTAAATACACAGAATTTAGAACACATAGAATTTAACACACATGTTAAATTCTAGAGAAAGCATACTAGAAATAATTAATACAATTTTTTTTTTTAAAAAAGGTTACATTCCAGGTTTAATATGCTTTGAAAAAAACATTTCATTGAATGCTTTGAGATATATTTATTTGATATTCTAAGCATTCTTTACAGTACCTTGACAATAACTCTGAAAAAGGTACACAAAGTTCATGCAGCAATTACACCTGTTATGCTTTCTCTTTTGTGTAATTGCAATTTAATTCATAGAGCCAAATGCCTAATTACATGATGAAGATGAATTAAAACATATTAAATATAATAGGTACGGTTTCTGAACAATAAACTGTGAAAATTGAAACTTAAGAAGTTACCCATTCTATTAATAATGAAAGGGAAAGAATAAGTAAGACTTGCTCTTTATTAGCTTTCCTTTTTTTTATTGGTAGAATGGGTCTGTTTTGACTTTATCTTCTATGGGGAAACTTTCTGTTTCTGTTTGACTATTTGATTTTTACAGTATGCTTAAAAATACACTAAAGGAGAATTTTTTTCCCTTAGAAGACAGAAAAGTTGGTCAGGGCTAGAACACTGAGTAATGGCATGTATGAAAACAGTAGTATGTTACGTCACCTTCATTTGAGCTAAGAGGTTTGTTGGTTGTATTCTTTACTGTCAGAGAATTACAGAAAAGGGACTGATACAATCTGTATATAATTTCTGCAGTAAGGGAATGTCAGCATGCATATGCTGTACTTTTTATACTTATACAGGTAGAGTAATTTTTCTAGTACCCTTCTTTATATTGCAAAAAACATATGGATTTAAATCAAAGGAAGATGTTTAGAAAATCAGAAAAAAAGGTGAAAAAAGGCTAGAAGGGATCTCTGTGATCCACCTAGGCTAGTCCCCCAACCCTGCAGCAAGTTCATCTGCTCCTAACCATTCCTGAAGCTGCTTGACAGTGTCTGTCACCAACACATATACCGCAATGTCCCTCAGCAATTTTTCCAGGCTGAACCCTTACACTGGAAGCACAGGTTTAGTTCCCACCTAGCGAACAGTGTTAGTGCTCACACATGGCAGTTGGGGGACTATCTGTCTCTGCATGTATGAGAACAGGTAACTGTCACACTGTTGAGACTGCTTTTGATTGTTCTAAAGGAATTTCTGAAGGACTGTTGCACCTACATAACCATCTATGTCACTAGAGGAATGGCCACATAAGGACACAGCAATCCAACAGTGGTCATTAATGGATATTTAGGGATGACTATAATTGAGACAAGCTGCTTCCCTTTCAGATTATTTTCAGTTCCAACTGTTGGAGGAGAGAACTACCAACAATGGAAGGATCACCTCACCAACACATCTGTGACTGCCTGACCCCTGGATGCTGCACCTTGCTTGCATATGACTACTGTTATGTCAAAGGAATGTTTATAGTTTAAGAATTTTGTACTGTTTGAGGATTTTATAATGTTATATGTTTTTCCTTTGTTCTCCTATGTACCCTGTTGGGATTTTCCACTCACGTGGCTGGTAAATCACCCTTGACTGCCTCCTGCTGGCAGCAGGGTAACAACCCCCTATATGGCATACTCCTGCCCCTGTCCCCTCAGTTTGGGGGGTTTATTCCTTGTTTGGCAGGACCTTCCCACACAGTTCCCCAAAACCTTTCCAGGTCACACCATGTTCCAGAACCCTGCCCACCCGACCCTATTAATAAGCTGTGTACAAGTTTGAATAAACTCTCTCTTCCCTGCACCTTCCTACCTAAACTCCCAGAGTGGTCTCCCTCATTCTGTCCCCCATGAACCCCTCAGAATCGTACCCAACCTCATTATTTTCAGACTGTTTTAGTTGCTGTATCCAGAAACCTCTCTTCTCTCATTTGAATGAAAAAAAAAAAATAAAATACTTAAGATTTTACAGATAAATTTGTTATTACTTTCCCTGTCTGCTGAATTGAAAACTACCATTTACTTTGTTCCTTCTCTTAATGCCTATATATACATGTGGAATTACTTCTTTTTATACTTGCTATTCCTTGCTTGCTTTTTTTCTGATTTTATGCAATATTCTTATTGATTGTCCTCACATATATATTTTTATACTTATTCTAATGCAATATGCCCATTTCCGCATTCTGCACTCCCTGTGAAGAGGAGCTCATGGGCCAGCAAACTGTTTTTACTGCACATCCTATTAGTTTTCTCCATAAGAATAATTTTGGTTTTGTGGATTTGCTTCACTGATTAAATCCTTCAGACTTTCTTCTGTTAAGATCTGGACTCCAGATTTATTGAAGGATGCCATAGTGATATCCAGTGTCATTACTTTAGTGCTCTTTTCCCTTTTTTCCATAATAATCATTGTCTCTTGCTTCTACCAGCCCTACTAGCTAGTCACCAAAAAACTCCTATTAAGCTTCCTGGTAGTTATCTCTAATAAAAATCCATCTAAATTAAATTTTTGCCTCTATGTATTGCAATTTTGATAAAGAAATTCAACATATATGTTTTCCTGCACACTTTATAAACCTGAGAGCATCAGCATGCACTTTTGACATGTAAGGCAACACTTCCTCTCCATTCTCTCTATGCGTCTCTACTGGGAAAAAAAAATAAAATAAATCTGTGTCAATATTACCAACATAAGAATTATTACAAATCTGTCATGCTAATCAATCAAGTCACCAATTAAGCTTGTAATATTACTATATTATGACTCTCAGCTTCTGTTTGTTCTCCATATTTGCAGCAGATGCACACACATATGCACACATGCACACACAGACAGCTTCTGAAACTGCCGCTACCTTGTCATGCATGTATGTGCACTGGCCGAAACGTCCTTGAAACTATGGGAATTTTGCAACTTTCTGGATTATGTCAAAAGAGGGGAAATAATTTGAATTAAAGTAAAAAGCTATAGAAAATTATGACACTGCAGGTATTTAATTTGAAATATGCCTGGATCCTCAGGCTTCAATGAATTTATAATGCTTGCTTCAGGTGGTTCTTATAGCACAAAATAATAAGGCTGTAAAGGAAGTGTGGTCTTACACACTAGGAAAAATTTAAAAATCAATTTAAAAAACCCTACATAGAATCAGTGCAGGTGTGGATGAAAAACAGAAAGAGCAATAGATTAATGAGGATGTTCTTCATGCAACTGGAACATACAAGACTTAGAAATCAAAGAGTTTTAACTTGTGCCTGTGTTAAGTTTGTGAAACAAATCTACAAAAGGTAAAAATCAGTTACTGCACATACAATACTTGGTCTTTAGCTAAAACAACTCTTGTAAGGAACCTAAATTAAATTTGAAAGAGAAAGAAGAATACACAGGTCACTTCACTAGAGTTTGATTTCCTGCTGGTTTCTGATATAGGTTGTACTTTAAGTAATCAAAGCATCCGTCACTGTATTCTGTCAGAACCATTTTACAAAAATGCATACATTGATTTATTAGCAATGGAACATGGCGGGGGGGGGGGCGGGGCGGG
>JAWWEU010000001.1:40079274-40129607 GCA_035583155.1 Acropternis orthonyx | reverse complement strand
CCCCCCCCCCCCCCCCCCCCCGGGGAGGGGACAGGTTTAGATGTCCCAGGTGTGCTGCACTCCTGCAAGCATCATCTCGATCAGCTGTGGCTACAGCACAGCAGGCATGCAGTGCCCACTTGGTGCGGACGCCCACTAGAGGGAGAGGCACAAACTGCTGCGGTGAGTTTCTTTCATTATTCTGGGTATTGCTCCTCTAAATCGACGATTAATGACCCGATGGACTATCACACAACAGAAAGGACAGAGAGACTTTGCACATGTTTGGCTAAGGAAGCTCTCAGGGACATGCAGTGCAGGGAGCCATGAGTGCCTTTCCATTCAGCAAACCTCAGTTCAGCCTCACAGAGAAGCTGATGGACTTGGCTGGGACCAAATCAAAAGAGAGATTTCCCTCAAGAGATAGAAGTTTTTGGGACTCCACAAATGATGAACTTTGAGGTGCTGTAGATGAGAAACAAACAAGGAGACCTGCAATTTTCCCCATTCAGGGGATTTTGGGATTTCTATAGATGTTTTTACTTCCTCAAAGATAGTAGCTTCAGAGAGAGCTGATATTTTAAAGGAATAGAGCTGTATTACAATATGAAGTCTACTTTATATGACTTATAAATAGGTTGCATTAGCTCAGTTTAAGAAAGACTAATGCACAGTTAAGAGGTATCCTGCCTGTTACAAATGAGATAATTTGGGAGATAATTATTTGCCTGGGCTGCTTGACAGCAATGTGCTGAAATGGTTTAATGATGGTACCACTTTAATTAAATATGTCTGTTTCTCAAGGATAACTTTCACACTGAAAAGAGTTTGGGTTGTGGTGGCTTTTTTTGGTAGGGAGAGAAAAAAAAGGAAAGAACAATGTTCAACCAGAAAATAATTTTCATTATTCACTAAAATTTGAGTTTTTGAAAACTATGCTTATTTATGGACAAAGCAAGGTGATCTTACTATAATTAAGGTTTATAAATAACTGCAATACCTTCTGCTGATGTTTTGAGCTTTAGGAAGCTTGAAACTTTGATCTGTAATAGGAACATTTTTTTCATTCACACTTTGAGTGAACATGAGTATTTTATCAGCTTATTGGAAATTCATGCGTTGCAAAAAATCTGATATAAATGTAGGTGGGGACATGAGAATCTAGACATGTAGAAGTCACAAGGGTTAAAGCCCACTGCTTCAGTTGCAAAATACAGAGACACCTAACTTAAAAGGGAAAAAAAGAAAACTGGCCTTCAGTTTTGAAGAACAGAACAGGTATAAGCATGAAAGTCCACAGTAACAGATCATCAGCAATTTGAAAGAGTGCCCAGCTAGTACAAAGGGCAATGGTTTTAAGCAAAAAAAGAGGGTAGATTCAAACTATGTATAAGGAAGAATTTTTTTGTCATGAGAGGGTTGAGACACTGGAACAGGTTGCCCAGAGAAATTGTGGATGTCATACCCCTGGAAATGTTCAAGGCCAGGTTCAATGGGGCCCTGAGCAACCTGGTCTAGTGGAAGGTTCAATGACCATAAATCTGATCTACATTTATCTCCTTTCAATTTAAAACCATTACCCCTTGTCTTATCACTACATGACATTGTAAAAGGGGCCTCTTCAGATTTCTTGTGGCCCCTTTTAGGTACTGGATGGGTGCTGGGTGGTCTGCCCAAGACCTTCCCTTCTCCAGGCCAAACAACCTCAACTCTCTCAGCCTGTCTTCATAGGAGACGTGTTCCAGTCCTCTCATCACCTTCATGGCCTTTCTCTGGACTGACTCCAACAGGCACCCCTACACATTTCTCATGCTGGGGGTCCCACAGCTGGCTGCAATGATCCATGTGGGGTCTCACAAGAGTGGAGTAGAGTGGGCCAAAATCTCCTACCTTGACATGCTGGCCATGCTTTTTTTGGTGCAGTCCAGGATATGGTTTGCTTTCTGGGCTGCAAGTGTACATTGCTGGGTCACATTGAGCTTCTCATCCACCAGTACCCCCAGTTCTCTCTCCCTAGGGCTTCTCTCAGTCTGTTCTATGCCCAGTCTGTACTTGTGCTTGCTCCAACCCAGGTGCAGGACCCTGAACTTGACCTTCTTGAGTCTTGTGAGGTTCACGGATGTCTGACTTTAAAATCTGTCCAGGTCCCTCTGGATGGCAGCCCTTCTTTCCAGCATGTCAACTGGACCACACAGTTTGGAGTCATCATCAAACTTGCAAGAGTGAACTCAATCCCACTGTCCATGTTTTCAAAAAAGATGATTGTTATTTTTAATTTTATTTCCCTTGCATGTTAATTTTCTCCCTATAGTCAGCATTGTTGTCTGTTAGATCAGTATTTTGGATGATTGCATTAGCATTTACATGCATTATGTGCCCTGCTTCAACTCTGAAAATTAAAATATCTTAAACCCCAAATATTGAGTTCTTTTGGACACAGTTTAGGAAAACACAGTACTGCAAATCATAGGGACATCAACTTAAGAGTGGAAAGATGGGGAAGAGGTGCGTTGTTTATTTACTGAGCATTGTTTTGTACTGAAACTATAATGGATATATCAATTATACTTAGAGAGTGAGAGAGAATAATTCACAAAACCAAACCCAAGATATATAAAAGCATCTATTTCTCAATGCAGAGGGTTGACTAGGTGAATAAGATATATGGGCAAATACTAATTAATGGGCTATATGCCCTTAGTGAATACTTTCTGCAAAACAACTGCAAACTTAGTGCTGTCAATGAATTTGAGTTTAGACTGATGAGAAAATTAAGTGTTAGAGACTCATTCGATACTACCTATGAAAGAAATCTAAAAAGCATTTAATAACCCGATGACAGATTATTTGGACTTTTTATTACCATTTTAAATTAATTACTTTCAGCAATTACATTTTACAGCTTTGTTGCAAAATTATGGACATCCTTAATTTCTTTCATTTTAGGTCTATTTTTTCCCATCTCACCAAAACATTCTTTTTGTTATTAGACATGCTGGATTTAGGTTGATTTTTCAAAGGTGATAGGAATAGCACAATCTAAGGAATAAGAGGAATATATACCATAATTAAATGTTGTAATTATATATCTAGAAATAGATTTAAGATGTATGGATGCACCCAGAAATGAGTTCATTGTCAAGTGACACATTTTTACAGTAGCCTGCCATGAGTGCCAATCCATTGCTTTCTCAATCTTCACTTTTTACAAGCTTTATAGCAAAATGGATTTCCCAGTGAGATTAATAGCTGAGTGCTATCCATACTGTTATTCACTGTAAATATCTCCAGCAGCCCTATTAACTTTAATGCATTAGCTCTTCTTCTATTTATTGCAACTTAATGAATGCATAACAATTTTAGTTTAGGATACCATTAGCAGGATAGATTTTCCAAGCTCCTGTAGCTCAGCAGATGTACTATCATAAATTACCACCGAGATATGTGCTCTTTTATGATGGTCATAAGACAAAATTATTGGAAAACCATTTTTCTATTCTCCTACAGACTTGGCATTCAAAAAGGCTACAGGTTTAGTAAAAGCATCATGTCTGAGTGCTGTAATCAGCATATGTTTCACAAGTAACCAGGATTTAAACAGAAGTGGAGATATAAAACCAGGCCCTACAGCATTCTTTGAAGTGAGGTAAGTCAAGAAGACAAGTATCCAGAGGACATACATCATATACCAAGGAGCTGCTCATGTCTGACAATTGTGACTATAATTTATACTCTATTCATAACAGGAAATATTTCCCTTCCCTATTATTTGGAACAACACTCAATAAAAATAAACCATATCTTTGAGGGCTTGCTGAGGGCCTACATGAGCAAATGAAGTTATATTTGTGTCATTCACTTCACATCTATACAGAAAAAGCAATGAAACAGAGATGGCTGAGTGGATTTCAAGGAAAGTTTGATGTAAAATGGTTTCCAAATCCCTCCCACACTTGAAAGCCATCTTTGAACCCCTGGAGAGCAGTTTAAGTTGTAAAATTCACTTGGGTAATTCATGGAAATCCTAGATATAGAGTGTTAGTATGACAAACAAATCAGCTTGCTGTGATCTAATTTTAAACTACTATAAATACTAACCCAGCTGCAAGATCCAGATTATTAGTTCTACAGACATCAAAATAAGTAAAAGGAATAGAGATACCCAAGAAAGACCATCGCTTCCTAGGGAAAAATGTTTGGTGATGTTTGGTGAGCACTGGATGACTATTTATGGCTTTATAACCTGTGCTATATTTGAAAGTACAGACATAAATTAAAAAGAAAAAAAGTAGTATCAGTTTTAGATATCAATCCAAGTAAAAATAGCTAGCTGAAACTGAAGATCAATTACAGCCAAGCAAAGTTTCTGTAGCTACATACTGGTCTGCTGAAGAAGTAAGACATCTTTACAAAACAAAGAGAAAAAGGCAACCTTTTCCACCATAAAGTTGAATTCTGTCAGTAGAATAACCAATCTTCTTTAATCTTTCAGAATGTTCTTGTTTTTTATATTGAGCTGTTTGAAATATATTGCAAGATAGAGCCAAACCTAAAGTGTTTCAGTTTTCACATTTTTCAGTGATTCCTTTTTCTCTATGTGGCCAATTAGAAATATCCTTGAAATTCTCTGTTATAGCTCCATGTATCCACACCATCTTTGTGATCTGGAATGCTTGCTTTGAGTTTGGTTCTTGATCCATACTATTTTGTGTGTGTGTAAAACCTTGTGATGTCTGAAACAAGATAGGTTACTTAAGGATTTCTGTAACTATCAATATATCAAAACATCCTGAAAATGTTAATTTGTGTCTTTTTTTTTTTTTTTCAAAACTGTTGGTGCAGGACTGAAATATGCAAACTTCTCTGAAAGTCCTGGGATACTTCAGCTTGAAGGGGACACTTGCTACAGGTGAGAGAGCAGACAGCCTGCCTGCCAACAAATAGATGTTTCCTTCACATTACTCATTCTTGCAATAAACTGTGATTGATAGAACGAGCATGCAACTGTGAGGACTGTAGCATTTACTTTAATATTATATTTTTTCATAGGATAAATGTATACATTTAATATACTCTTACACTCTGCTCCAAAAAGTATCCATAAGCAAAGCAAAGTTTAGCTTCCTTCCTTTTAGCTGGATGAAGCTTTTCTGGATCAGTAATTCCTCACCTTTATGGGACCATAAACTAATACCACAAGCACTTCTCTAGAAATCACAAGGAGAGACACAAACACATTTAATTTATCTGTTATTCCCAAACAAATATCAGAAATCCTATAGAAATTATTACATTCAGTTCTGACTAAAGTTCACACATGTGAGCAGTTATTTTAAGTCTCTTTGACTTACGTTTTGCATTGAACACAGCATGTTAGCAGCCGGAAACTCTCACATGTGACTCATAAAAATGAAACATGGATATTCCATGTTACATTTAGTCAGATATGCCAAGCTGCATGGAGTAAATTTTCAAGGACCGTCTTCCAGGGTAGATAGCTTTGCACTGCATGTCCTCCGCTCTCTGTATGGCATACAGTTATGGTAATGAAAGGTGTGTCAAATCAGGGGTGAGGCATCTTGGAAGTAGTTTTTTCAAATAACATTTTCTCAAGGGAAAAGTATCTCCAAAACATGCCAAACAAGTTAAAACTCTATTCTACTTCTTAAGAGAGGTCAAAATAAACATTGCAACACTTAGAATTCTTTATAATTTGCTGGCCAAGGACTGTCCTTTTGTTTAATTTCTCTAGCTGCCCCTGTGTTTATATATCTATATATATGCATTCTCAAATATATGTGCATGTTGTGTGGAATGTGTGAAACCTCAGTAATGACACTAATCAATCTCTTTCTGGTGACCAAGAAAATATTAGAAAAACCTGTAATCCCATTTAATTACTTCATTCTGTTGGATTTGAAAACATAATGGGATAATTTTTCAAGTTACTTCAGTAAGTTTTATGCATAAGTCATAAACATCAAAGCAAGTTATTCTTGTTTATACCTCAAAAATAACATCCTGGGTAAAATAACAACATAAAGCTTTATTGGTTTTGAACATCTTATGCAAGAATTTTCTCTTCAAACATGTCCTAACTTTTTTTTTTAAAAAAAAAATAGGAATTTCTAGAGTTATGTTACACATTTGCTGTGTCACTGCTTTTCCATTCTATGCATTACACAGACATTTTGCTGTATGTACTAGTACTGTTGTATCTGTCTAGGTAATCATCAGTTCTAAATTCACACCCCCAATTCAGTTAATATTAAGAAGTTCATTCCAGCTTTATAAATTAATTTTTCTTTGTTTTAGTTAGTGTATAGATCAGTATGCAACCTTACCTAGATATACGTGTGCTCTGGATCCAGAAGGATCACTAACACAACTAGTGTGGAATCACTGCTGAACACATAAGGACAACCCTGAGCATTTGCAGAGAGTTCAGGTCTCAAAACGGAAATATCGCACCACACTTTTACTGAGAAGATCTGAAGAAACAGCAAGAAATTACAGAGAATCGGCATTTCACTGCTAGCACTGAGTAGTAAGATCAGTGAGATTTCATGTAATCATGTGATGGGCAAGCTCTTGTCTGGAAAATTAAACCTGAGTCTGAGAAAGGACTAAGGAAGAAGATATCTGTAGCTAATTCAGTGAACAGAATATTTTTGTATCACAGAAGATCCAGTTTCCAAAGTTAAAGAAATAAAAATAAATAGAATAACCACAAACAAACAAGAGACCTCTAAAACCCAAAACCAATGAAAGAGAATGAGACAACTCTTTTCCTGTCAGTTCCTTCATCACTTTTTTCCAGTTCAGCAAATGATGAAAAGATAAGTTGTTTTATAATAAATTATGGGTTTTTTTCCATCAAGCATGATCAGTATAAATAACAAAGGTTAGAGTTAGTGGATTAATGCCCTCCTGATAGGAAATTTAGGAAAACACAGAAACCCTTTCTTTTCTACAAAGAGTGGGATTAGTATGGCAGAGCTATTAAGGATGATTTTATGGATCAGCACTTTACTTAAACTCAAAATATCTGTTTGAATTCCTAGGTGTTACTCATAATGCTATCACAAATGAAATTCTAGATTAGCAAGTCTTCTCTCATCACTCTTAGTTTCCTTCGTAAACAAAAGAGCGAGGTAGGTATCCTTGTGTTGGCACCCGACTTCTGTGTAATATTTCTTCTGAAGCCTCCTTTTGGAATGCAGATGTATTAACTACAAAGATTCACCAGAATTCACTGTATACTAAATACATATATTACATATGTGTATATAAAACATATATGTAATACTTATCTACAATATTCATATAACATTATGTTTATATATGCACACACAAAACAGATATTATATTAGTATTATACTTATATAGTATATTTATAACATATTAATGAATAATGTATACCTATTATAATACCTGATCACTGTATACTAAATACATATTGTTATCCTGCATCAATAAAGTACCACGCTATGATTGCATGTAAGAGAACATCAGAGTTTGTAAATGAACTTAAGCCCCCAAGATAAGTTCATTTCCTGAAGAAGCCTGTTATTGAACAAATACTCATTTCTCTAAAAGTATTTGTGACTCCTGTCTGACTTGATGGTGACCTAGCAAACTGCACATGACTGCTTCCCTCCAGGGAAAGTGTTCTGCTGAAAGAGACAGAATAACTCAGGCAAGAGAAGTGCAGAAGCAACTAAAGAACAAGGTGCTTGCAATCAAATGCTGCATTGAGGCCCAAAGCAACCTGACATAAGCCTTGACTAATGATTTAACTTACCCTTCAGCATGCAGGTGTATCTGTTCTATCATCTAGAGGACATGCAAATCACTAACACATGCGAAGGAGCTGATGTTACAAGATAACGGCAATGTGCACCTGTGATTTAGAAGGCAAATCAAGGCCTTAGAACAGTAGGCTACATAAATTATTATAAAACCCTTTGACTCTAGAAATCAAGAGACTTGCTGAATAGTTCATTGCTTATATTTAATATCTTATCAAAAATTTAAGTCTAACTACAAAAAAAAAAAAAAATCTCTACCCTAAAATTTATAAACAATCTGAGATATTCATAATTTATAACTGGTTTATGCACAAATGTCAAGATAATTTTGCTGGAGCAGAGAATGTGGCAGCAGACAGCAGAGTCACTGTTGATGTTGACAGACAGTGACTGACTACCTGCTTTATCTTCTTTGGAGTGAGCATTTCAGATTTGGAAGTGTCTAACTTACACCAAAGTAAATTACTGGTAGTACTTAGTATTTTCATCCTTTCACTCTAAGATTAATTGCTTTGCAGACACTTTACAGCATTTTGGTTTGCCTTTCTCTGTATGAGAGTGTATTCACATACAGAAAGGAATGAGGAATTGAGACCAGGAAATTGCTTTCATTTTCTTGCTACCACTAAATAACGTGACTTCTCAATATCAGGATAAAAGGTCAATATCTAATTTAGAATCCTGTTCCTGTAATCCTTGAGATGAGTAACTCGACTTCAGGAGAGATGGCTTTGTGATTTAGTGCTTTCTTAATGTGAGAAAAAGCTGAGGAATTTGGCCCATGCTTAAAAGCAGTCATTGAAAAATGCACAGTGCATTTTCCCTTCCCTTCCCTTCCCATCTCTAACCATTTTTCCCTTTGGCCAAATGACCATTTTCTGACGTTTGTTCTCTCAGTGATCTCTGATACTCTTTTATTTAACATTTTAGACATAACTTTTAAGCCTACTTCTTTGGATTAGGGCCTACAGCCTATTAAGCCATAATCTATCCTTTAGTCCTTTCACATATGTGAGAGACCTTGTTCCTACAGTCTCAGTGCTATGGGAACAGAAGTTTTAAGTTAATACATGAAAAATGTACAGTTAGCTTTTTATACTAGAGAAAATAATTTGTTTCTTCTTTAGCAAAAGATGGTCATCCACACACCTGTACATATCTATTCTCCCCTCAATTTCTCCTTACAGTTTTGAGAGTTTGGGTGGGCGGGAGGGGAGGGGCAGGGAAGAGGGGGCATAGGCCAGTCCATTCCTTGGAATTTCAAGGTATTCTCTTGCATATGCTTTTTCTTTCAAATCAAGGCTTACACATATCATGCCTTCATCAAGGAAGTTCTTTTCTTAAGAGACACTTCTGTTGAGATAAACTTCTCTTTAGCAAACAGAAACCTTCCTTGCTTTTCTTTGCTGTATTTTTTCTCCACCTCTATATATCATATAAGTAACTGAGAACCAGCAACTTGAAAAACATGTATTTTCTGAGGCATTTTCCACCCCAGATCCCTGTCTCTTTTCACCTAGGAAGTTTTTCCCAGTTCATGTGGCCTTCTTAACTTAACTGCTGTTTGGTCACAAGCCAGTCTGTCAGATTAATGGTTGATACTGTTTGTTCTGCAGCTTCATCCAGACAAGCAAATTGATTTCTGTTAGAGAATTTGTCAGTTTGTGATGGACTTAATACTCCTTAAGGCATTCAGTAACATGGCAATTTTAGGAGTTAAGGGGCATTCTTCAGTGATATGCAGACAGATGCCCCAGCAGCTATATAAAAATACAAATTTCCATGATTGTAGAAATGAGATGTGAAGCATTTATTAATGTGTCATACACGCTTGTTATTGAAAAGACTCTGTCTTACTATAGTGTAATTTTAAGTCCAGAAATTCCACTTCACAAGACTACAAATACATTCTGAATACATATTTAAAGAATTTCAAACTTATTCTGACTGCCCTACAAAAAGGCTAATTTATTATACCTAATACAGAGACGGTTACTATTTCTGTTTTAACATAAAAAAGCAGAGCAAAAGAGGATGAAAACTATAGCAAGAGAGTTCTCAATGACATTTTAATGTATAAAGGCATGCAGCCATCTGAACTGCAACAGAAAAGTGTTTGCTGGGCACTCCTATGCCATTGGCCTTTAGGAAAGAAGAATGTTTTCTGATCTTTTCCTGGCTCTGTCTGACTCTGTGTGACCTTTTGGAAGTCACATTAGTTGGGTGTGCAGCATCCATAAAAATTAGTAAACTATTGCTTTACTTGTTCTCTTGAGGTTTGTGAGGCTTAATTAGTGAATTTTATAAATCTTTTCTAGACTCACAAGTGCAAAGTGCTATAAGGACAAAGTTTTATTGACACTATTCCTTTGGGAAATGAGTTTCTTGGAGCTGTGTGAAATAATTAGTCGCATTTTGCAGGCTGTGCTGCAGCTAATCACACCATTAAAGTAATCTGTTACATAATTTTAGCAATATCTGTTTTCACAAGTTTGGAAAAACCAGATGTGGCTCTCAGGTTTCTAACTTGGTCTTCCCCTGTCTCTCCACAATTTGAAAACTATTAAGATGTTAGGATTTGTTCTGTTTCCTTTTTTAAAAAAAAACATGATGATAGTTTTTCACATAATTTCTAGAAAACTGCACATATTATGTGTTTAGGAAAGGTTTTCTCCTGTTCCTGGCAATTCCACAGAAACTATCATTATCCTTTTTCAAAATACTTGGAATAGTCATGAACTACTTTTTCTAAGAAATCTTGTAATCTAAATAAAATATCTGGCTGTGAGTTTTCTTGGACAGGGTGTGACTGATGGCTTTAAGGCTACCTCAAACGGATTCTAAGTTGGTCATTGACAAATGGACTTTTTTTTTTTTTTCTTTGTTAAGCAGCCAATGTCACCTTTCTTCATTATTTGGAGGATAAGCACATCAGCTGTCTGAGAGTCAGCCCTGTTTAGTGGAATCATAGTAACCTGGCTCCTTTTGTGCCATTAATAAAGGTGCTAAGGCACTCCTAACAAGTTTATCTTATGGGTCATATTTTATAAAGTAGATGCATGAAGGTACACATACACCATGTTCATGTTTTTATTCTTTTCATGTCTATCTCCTTTATTAAACTTTGTGAATTTTTTTTCCTCATGTTTATATAAGTTGCATGATAATTTCACTTTTTCATATAGATCCACTTAGACCGAGAAAACCATCAGTTTATGGACACTTATTTTTCCCTTTGAACTGTATTGAAAAAAGTATATGACCAATACATTCTAAAACTTGCTTGTCAATCTGGATTCTACTGAGTTTCTTTCTGATTAGTTATCCAGGTAGTTTAAGTCTTTTACTTCATCTGAGACCTCTGCTTTGGGGAAATTCATTAATTGCTCATACAAAATCCTCATCCATGTGAACATTCTCACTGAGCTGCAGTTTCAGTCACAGTACCCATATTCATCTCCCAGTTTTTATCAAGCACAGACTTTCATCAGGCACAGTTTCTCCGGTAACTCAAAGAAAGCACTTATACTGCTCATAGATTATGTCATGCCTTCTTTTTCACTAGCAAGTACTTCTCAGACAAGGAATACAATTTATGATTCTGTTGTAACCATGTGACTTCGCCAAATTTCTGTTAAGATAACTAAATCATATATGTGATCATTATCATAATCATAATATAAGATGCTGCTGTTTACATTTCTTGCATTAATAAATATTTATACAGCATGCTCATCAACTTGATTTACTACACACTTTGTTTTTCCTCTCTTTGTGATCCTTGGTTCACATACCTTCTGACAGGTTAATTAAAAAGCTAATATTGTGACCAAATTTTAAGTTTTCAGTTTTCAAGTCAGTATGAAAAAGCTGTTTGGTTTTATTCTTCATGAGGAAGCTATGGAAGCTTGTGGAACTTCACCTTGTAGTATAGGAAGCCACTCTGGAATTACCATCATTGCAGTTATGTCTTAACCTCCAGGATATCCCTGTCCCTTTTGAAGCCTTCACGTTTAACTAGGAAAAGTAACAATAATGATATCTGTGCCTTGAGGAATCAACTCTAGAAATATCTGTATTGGTAGTGGCCTGTGTGAAAGAGAAGCCACAGAATATTTTCAGTAACAGTTTGGATTCAGGCTCACTGATACCTGCTGTGCCTTACAGACTTTGCAGCCAGAACACCTGGCATCTCTGAAGTTCACTACTATAGCTTGTCAAAGATCTGGACATGCTAAAGAGTCTGTGAGATAAAGAGTATATATCTAGGGGTTTCCTGATTTGGGAAAGCATGCCCTGGACTTCTAGAAGTGTATCCTGACAAAAGAAACCATGACATCAAGAAATTCCTCTCACCATTTTTTGGTAGTTCAAACTGTAGTAGAAACAAATCTTGAAATGTTTATTAAATATTTATCACTCCCAAGAGTTCATTTAAAAAAAAAAAAAAAAAAAAGACAAAACCAAGAAACAACAACAGAAGGGAAACTGCAAGACCATCTAAGTGATGCTAGTATAGTAAAACCCAAAACAAGCCGAAGTTCTCTTGGTGCAATGATGCAGTTCTTTTGTGCTGAAAAGAGTTTGCTTTCCTCATGACATTTATAGAATGTTACACATGAAAGACTCAGATATTGCAAGGGGCCAGCAGGGCATTCTCTCTGTAGTTTATTCAACATTTACCTGCAGTGATAAACCAAATATTCAGGAGAAACTACATATAAAAGGGAACATTTACACTCATTATATATAAAATCACAATACCAGTACCACAACAGATTGGATGTGCAAATTAATTTTGAATTGTAGAGAACATTCACTACTGATATTCATGTATCACAACATGTTTATCTCTGAGGTGTAAATATGGTTCATATTTACATAGTAATAAGTGGACATCTGTGCAGTGGGAGAAAACAGAATTCAAATCAGTCAGTGGTAACCAAAGTATAACATGTTTTTGTGCTTCATTCATGCAATCTTACTAGATCATTCCCAGCAAGAAATCCCACAGTGACTCGTAGCTATAGACTATACAAAACCGTTTTTTCTTTCAGCAACATGGCTCTTTGAATACTAAAAGTTTGAAAATCTTTCACCTGATTCTAGCACAGAGCTTGCCAAATATAAACAGCAAAAATCTTTTTGAAGATAGAACAAAAATAATGAACTATGCAATCTAATTTATATACAGAGTTTATATTTTTGAGTAGAACAGTGTTTATTGACTCTAGCTGTTTTACTTATGTAATCACAGGAAGAATGGTCTCAATCCACTGCACAGAACAAAGGGAGTATTCTAGAGAGAAATATTGTGGACCTATGAAAAAAATGTGTATTCCTATAATTTTGCTTTTCTTTTCTACTAAATATTCATTCATGCATTTCATCCTGGTGAGAGAAAACAAGAGGGAAGCAGTTTGAAACATGCTCATCCATCTCCTGCATAATCTTCTTTTCCTTGTTCTCTGCACACAAACAATATTAAATTTCACCTGAACAAGGAGCCACAAAGAGACAGCTTAAGATATATCTATAACATAGCGCTCACCTGTGTTTGGAAATGGCTCAGTCAAAGAGTGGCAACATATTTGTTTGCACATTTTGTGCTGATAGACGATATGTTACTGGCATCCTAAAGAGTGGCATTTTGATAAGGCTGAACTAGACAGCTCTTTATGTGGATAACCTTTTAAATGGGAAGCAATATAGTAAGTCCTTGCTCCCCCAATCCCTTTATAATTGTCATCAGCTCCAGACAATTCCGGTTTACCTTTCAGTATTGCAAGACAACAGTTAATTCTATAACTTTTTTTTTAAGTTTTTTTACCCCAAAATCTGATTTTTGTCAGCACTACATTTGTATGAATAATAAGATAATATAAATCAGTAAGACAGTAAGTTTAAGATATAGGCAAATTTTACTGTTTTCTTCTTCATCATGATATTTCTTTTAACTTTATGAGTTAAATGTCAGTAGCAGGTGCTGTTTGAATCAGTGCTGGATGGTTTGAGTAATTTTTTACAATTTAGGCATGGCTTTTGAAAATATTGTTGGATATTGTTTGCCCATCCAAACTAATTAATGCTATGGTTAAATAGAATCATAGAATGCTTTGGGTTGGAAGGAACCTTAAAGATCACCTAGTTCCAAAACGCATGCCATGGGCAAGGACGCCTTCCATCAGACCACATTGGTCAGGGCCCCATCCAATCTGGCCATGAACATTTTAGGGATGGGGCATCCACACCTTCTCCGGGAAACCTGTTCCAGTGCCTCAACATGCTCACAGTAAAAAATTTCTTACTAACATCTAATCTAAATCTACCCTCTTTCACCCTAAGGCACTTTCTCATAGTCCTGTTACTACCTGCCCTTCTGAAAAGTCCCTCTCCAACTCTCTTGTGGAGTCCTTTAGGTACTGAAAGGCAGTTACAAGGTCTCCCCTGAAGCTTTCTCTTCTCCAGGCTGAAGAGTCCTGACTCTCTCTGTCTGTTTACATAGCAGAGGTGCTCCATATGCCATCATCATCAACACAGTTAATTTACAGAATTAGTGAAGACAGTTTATGTTTCCCAGTGCTTTTCTTCTGGGTGAAAATGCCAACAAAAATAGTGCTCAAAGCACTGTGGCAAGCCTGCTATAGAGCATTCCTCTCTCAGAGGTTTATAGAGCCACCATCACTGTTGTACCTGATGGGCAACATTTATTCCCAAAGAATCCTTTACACACTCAAAAGCTTGTGGCTGGTACTGATATAATCACTGCTAGACATCAAAACTCTCATTGGTTAGACTTTCATTGTAATAGTTGACTAAAACAATCTAGAAATCAGAACTGCAATGTTGCACAGCAGCTTACCAATTTTGAAAAAGTACTGCTGGGAAAGTATTTCGAATTAATGTGTCTTTTGTTGTTGTTTGTTTGTTTGGGGGGGGTTGGTTTTGGTTTTCTTGTTTGTTTGTTTGTTTGTTTTTTACTTTAAGATGAGACAGTCATGGCCATTGCTGCACACAGGATATGTAGACAATACAGACCTGGTTTCAGTTTTCTGACCTAATTTATTCAGAGAAGATTATGAGCACAAGTATCCCATGTTCAGGGAAGCATCACATGTGCTATATTATAGGAAATACAGTGTTGACATCCCACAGTTTATCCTGACAAAGGTCTTATATTTTGGCTAAACCTGATTACACTATGGCATGAGAGGGAGATATTCCAGAATTAATACTATTGAGTAGATTACTTGCCGAAGTTTGGGAAGCTTGATATCAAACATATTAAATTTTTTCTCCCACAGATCATTTCAATGTTTAACAGTGTTTCACTTAGAATTTGTTGTTGTTGTTGTTCTCTGGCTGGTACATTTTAAATTCATTGCAAAACTGTAATTGTTTATTAACTGAAATTTTCATTTCATCTCCCAATAACCTGGTTGCTTAGGAGGAAACCTTAATCTCTTTGAAATAAAACCTTTGTGCTGTCAAGTGAAATAGAATAATAAAATATAGTTCTAATAATTTATTTAAATTAAATGCTGCTAAAGATTTTCCATAAATTTCTGTGCCAATTACAAGGAAACTAGCTTTTAACTGAAATTTTTATGAAATAGATTCCTGTATTTTATTCATTAGTAAAGATTCAAACCTCTTTTGTACTTTGGGAGCACAAGAACTTTTACCTATCACCTCTGACAGGGCTACCCTAAATAGGGTAGCAAAAGCATTCAGAATTAAGCTATCACAATCTGTGCTGCTAAAGATGATCCAACTGCCATGGATTTTCCCTTATTTACTTGTTTAGTCAGTGGGATACTCTGGGGAGGAAGGAGTAGAGGAAAAGGTTCAGTTCTAGCCCATATGATAATTTTAATTATAACAGTTTTACTTTTCCTGCTTCATGTCAGGCTGGCACTGTATCTGTCTCAGAGGCAAGCCTCAACTCTCACAGCTCAGGTTCCACAGGCAAGGAAATGCTTCACTGGGACATCCTTATGGGCTGTGATGTCAGTGAGTGATTTCACTGCTCTGTTTCACAATGTGGGTTGCAGAGTGCATACCTACTGGCACAAACTCAGGCACAAGGGGAACAGCTGATAGTACATACACCTAGAGTCTAAGTCCAGGCAAAGACTGACCTGGGAATATGATGTTTATTTTTTTATACTGGGTACCCACAAACTACTATGAAATGAATGCTGAAGTACTTCACATTCCTTCCTCTTTTAAAAAATAACCCATAAATTATAATTGTAAGACGATATGATCTGTATGTGCTGGAATGAACAAAACAAAGTAACTGCTTTTAGATGCAAAAATTCCAGCTCCTTGCAATGTTTCGCAGAGATCAAAAATCAATACCTAAAAATGGACTCAGTAAAAACAAATTAACTGTGCAAGTGACTTGGACTTGCTCTACAAACCTTTTCTCTGCTGTTTTTAACCCTCTAAGACATAAGATCACTGCTATATATTTGAAGAGGCGCAGTCTTATGATCTGTTTGTTTATGATGTTTTAACACAATTTGTAAGCACAGCCTTCAAGGTGAATCTCAACATAAAGTTTTCCAGGTACATTTCAATTATTATGATAAAAGATGCATTCTGTTCAAAGAGGGATTAAAGAATATATGGTACTTTTAAGACATGTTTCAAATATTAATAAAGGAAAACCACATTTGATCACTCAGGCATGACTTTATATTCCTAGTATAGCTATGAAATTTAAATTTTTAGTATATTTTATGTCCTCTTTCTTCTCTCCTTTTTTTTTTCTTTTTTCCCCCATGAAGTACTTTAGATGCTTTTGTTCTGCAGTGTACTAAATGATGGCTGCATTCAAAACAGATTTAAGAAAGTGATCAAACCAACATATCATAACAAAATTTTCTAAGATTGACTGATTCAAATAGGCTGCTGACTAAGACTGCCAGAAAACAATGAATGTTCAAGATTACTCAGAAAGTTAATGTAAATTTTGCTTTCTATCCCTCTAGCATTAATTAAAATTAGAACAACCTCTTTCATCCTCTTTATGATTACAGCTTAAACAGCCTCTGACTGACATTTCAGCTGACTTATTTTCCTTCAAAACTTTTATATGCATGCCAGCCTGCCTGGTCACAAATGGTAATTCTTATTCACATTATTTGCAAGTCTAAATAGTATTGATGGATAGCAAGAACTGAGAATTCCCTCTACTTCCAAGGACACCTTTTTTCTTCCTTCATTGCTTATGCACTGAAGAACTTAGACCTTTGTGAAAAGTAAACAGCAGATGAACATATCACTGAAATGGCTATAGAAGTAATGACAATTGAGAATAAAAATAACAGTACTAGTTTTAACATTAAAAACTTATGATAAATAGATAATACCATTAACTAGGTATCATTAAATGCTCTCTATAATATTAAGATATATTTAGAAGTATACAAACATTATATTCTATATTTCCTTTCCAAAATCTGCTCTTCAGCAGAACCACATCATGTGATTCACTGACATGCTGGAGGGAAGGGACCTTGACAGGCTTGAGAGGTGGGCTGTGCAAGCCCCATGAAATTCAAGGCAGCCAAGTGCAAGGTGCCGCATATGACTGGGGACAACCACAAACAAATATAGGCTGGGTGGTGAGTGAATCAAGAGAAGCCCTAGGGAGAAGGACTTGGGGATGCTGGTGAACAAGACACTCAACATTACCCAGCAACATGTGTTTGTAGACCTGAAAGCCAACTGTGTCCTGGGTTGCATCAAAATCAGCATGGCCAGCAGATTGAAGGATAATGTTTCTGACCCTCTACTCCACTCTTGTGAGACCCCAGCTGGAGTGCTGTGTCCAGTTCTGGGGCCAAAAATTAAGAAGGATGTAGACCTGTTGGACCACATCTGACGGAGGGCCACAAATATGATCAGAGGGCTAGAACTCCTCTCCTATGAAGACAGGCTGAGAGAGTTGGGGTTGTTCAGCCTGGAGAAGAGAAGGCTCCAGGGAGACCTTATAACACCTTTCAGTGCCTAAAGGTGGCCACAGGAAATCTGGAGAGGGACTTATCACAAAGGCATGTAGTGACAGAACAAAGGGTAACAGCCTGAAACTGAAAGAAGGCAGATTTAGATCAGATATTAGGAAGAAATCCTTTACTGTGAGGGTGGTGAGGCGCTGGGACAAGTTTCCCCAAGAAGTTGTAGATGTCCCATCCCTGGAAGTGTTCAAGAGGCTGGATGGGGCTTTGAGCAACCTGGTCTGGTGGAAGGTGTCCCTGGGGTTGGATGATCTTTCAGGTCCCTTCCAACCCAAACCATTCCATGATTTTATGTACTTGTTATCACTTCTGTGATGCAATTCAGCCAATCCATGCTAGAAGGATTCCACATATCATTTCATTCCCAATTAATCTCTAGAAATACAGCACAGAGTGAAGTTACTCATCAAGCATTTGCTTTTGATTCTGAGGACTTTCCTAGACCAGTTCCAGTGCAGATCATGGCTTCCAGGACTTTTCTAAGTCCTCCGTTTGCTTTATAGCCTTTGTCATGAATTTTTGTAGTGCAATGCACTGTGAAAATATGCCATCTAATTCCAAGTATTGTATTGGTGTTTTACTTTTCTTTGCCAGAACAGGCCAAGAATTACCAGGTTTTCTTTAGTTCTTAAGTCCCCTCTCCTGTTTGCTGTCTCATACCATCTCTCCAAATGCCAGGACAATGCTAAAAATAGTACAAGTGAACTGTTCTTTGACACAGCTTTATAACAGAAACTAAGGCCTTAATGCTTTTTGAAACATAGTAAAAGTTTTACTTAGGTTAAGCCATTCAGTCCTCTAACACTGGCCACTGGAAAATAAAAAGTCATTCACTGATTAGATGGGCTGGGAGCAAAGCAATGGTCACATGAATTAATAGATGTCGAGGTATATGGCTCCAGAAAAACTAATTTATGTTACAAGAATAACATTGCAGGATCTTCATAGATCTTCCTCTCATTCTTTTGTGCAGTGGGATGATTAATGGATTAGGTATGTTTTTGTGTTTGTGTTCTTCCATGTCTGGATTCCCAGCATAGACAAATGCCTTCCTGTTTCAGTATGACCACAACATTTATTTATTTTCTAAAATTAGAAGCAAGTAGAAAGAGGAAAAAATACTTTTTAATTTAAATTCTTCATATTTTCTTAAGGATATTTTTCTATTTTCACATTCTCTAGTAAAACAAAAGCTCTTTCTCTAAAATAAAACAAAATGCAAACAAAAAAGAGATAAATTGTTTAGGGTTTTCAGGTTTTCGTGAGACATTCTTTCATCTGTAGCTTTTGTGCTTCCAAAGCCTCACTACAAATGAATCAGTTAAGTGAAATCTTCAACCCAGTAAGTAATAGCTTGGGACGAACAACAAAACTGGGATTCACAGAAGTAATGCACATATTCCTTCAATTAGCAGAGATATTTATCCTTATCAGCGACATTGTCTTTTGCAGAGCTTCCCTGCCTCTTCATCTTTTTTCACAGCTACAGTGAATGTATTTGAAACTAAAGAATGATCAAAATCTAAACAGCTGTCAGTTTGAAGATTTTCCAGCCTCTGCATATGTGCTGCCACTCTGTTAAGGCCAAGTCAAAATGCCAGTTATAACAAGGAGGACATGCATATTCTGTTATATTAGTTGCTGCTAATTTTTCCAATTATTGTGGCTAGCACTATTGATTCTTCCACCAAAATGAACAAATTGGACAAGCAAAGCACTGGAAGAATCTCTGTCTAATTATAAACACCCTCTAAACAACACCTCCATCAGGCATAATCATGCCTTTATCATGTATTCAAAATCCCAACTGACGAAAAAAACTCTATTTTCCTTACAATTAGTGCTTCATTGTCTACTTGTTTACACGAATTTTAAGCTCTGCAAAGTCTGGATTTTTTTTTTTTGTCTCACTGTTCAGAACCTGAGTTTGAAATTGGCAATCTCTACAGGTGCAAATCCTTCCCAGAAAATTTCAAGAATAAGAGCAGATAATGGTGTGATCCTCATGGGTCCCTTCCAACTCAGAATATTCTCTGATTCTGTGAATGCCCAAAAACACAGGGAAAAAAAAATCAGAAAATACATATTCATGTTATTCCTATGATTGTGGTACCCAGTATACCAGTTTTCTTCTCAACCTTTTGTTTTTGTAATGTGTCATTCCTAGACTGTAAGGTACTTCTGTAAAAACACCTCTTCCTCATGTACCCATTTCTAACATTGCAACATACAGCCCAAGTGTGGCATCTGCAAATAATGTTTCCCATTACTTCTAGATCATATTTGCATTTTGTCTGTATTTTTTTCTAAACATTCTGATCATCTGCCAAACAGCATTTTAATAATAGCTTAGTGTTTGGAAAAGAATGCAACAGAAATTAGGGTTGTGCAGCTAATAGAAAGGAACAACATAACTAGAGATATACCCAATATAGGAGGATGTACATCTGTTGTATTGAAGAGGAAAAAAACCCAAAAGAACCACTGAGGAAAAAATATGGTGAAAAATTCAGCTGAAACAATGTATTTCTCAGGTCTCTTTGTATTATATAGTGATTCTTGACATGGTCGAGAATTAAAATACTGATTAGATAAATACATTTTAAAAGGGAAATTAGGCACCTAAAGTAACTAGGACAGTTGCAGGTTTATGTTTTGCTGGCTTTTACATATATCATCATGCACTAAAAATGTGAAATTAATGAAAATTCTTAAAGAGACAAACATAGAGACTTGCTTTTAAATATTTTATTTCATGGACAAATCTATGTTACCAGTAGTTTTAACTAAATATAATTCCTTTCTCTGTCTACATCACTCTGAAGACTGAGTGTAAGGAGAGAATTCTGTCTACATCACTCCCAGGACTGAGTCTAAGGTGAGAATTGTTGTCACAATGGTAGGAGGCTGCTATCCCTTCGTATCTATGGAAATTGATGCCTGGAGAACAAGAGAAACCTGATTAGCCTGTTTTTGGCTCACCAGTCCTCTCTTTTTACAATTTTTTTTTTTGCCAGAAAACAGATTTTCAAACGGTAAGGTCGAACTAGTTTGTTAAATGACCTAAAACTATAACAGAAAGTAGAATTCTACTTTTCTTATAACATACTTTCATAATGTTTGTGCAAGATGCTATAATCCAAAGATAGAAGATAGGAGTTTTAGAAATACCTATACACACATGAAATGCTGCTGCATTCCAGCAGTGAGTTAAGTTTCCTCTGAGTACTTTTCACACATGCATGCTGAGTATCTAAGCACATTTAGAATGCCTCATCATGAAATGTCCTATATAAATGTAAATTTATACCAATATCTAGACAGTATCAAAGTTATTCCATAAACTGCAAAGTGGCATGTGAAGTAGATTAAGAAATTAATCACTGTACATCACAGACAAAGCTACTTGCATACAAGTACTTTATTTTACATAATATGCATGATCCAAGGAAGAGTTGATTTGTATACATAAGTAGAGACATATCTGCACATACTGCAAACAGTGACACTGAAACAGAGGTATATTGGAAATAACTGACTCAAGAAGTAAACTATCCACCAGCTCCATTTCATTTGTAGAAGAAATGCCTTACTAATTTAAAAATAGGTAGATTAAAATTAAATTAGGTTTTAAAATAAGGCACAATAGTATGGGATAGCCTAGCATTGTTTTGTAAGTCTCCAGCTGATTTTTAAACAGTTAATTCTGGTAGCTCTAAAGGAAAGCAAAACCAATAGAAACACTTTTTTTTTTCTTTGTAAATGCAGAGAGAATTTTTAAAATTAACTTTCTGGAACCAACTTGCCTTCGCGATCAAGTCTGTTCTACTATCCAGACTCGCCCCACCTGACTTCAGCCACTTGATACACTTTGAGAAATGTGATAACTACCATTTCTCTTTCAAGTCAGGTGAAAGAAGAAAACACTCTAGAGAACAGCATTACTTACTGAGGCCTAATCCAAAGCAAACAAAACTGATTCCTCATATAAAATCTTCACAAGGCTCACAGGATCTGTACTACATATTTCAGGGCAAGGTGAAAAAGGGAAGTGATGCCCCATTGGTGATCAGTTGTGTGATGACAACTCACCACGTGATTTCAGTAAGGAAATTCCATCGAGCATATCAAGACAGGACTCATGACATGGGTTAAAAGCTTTCCCAGCTGGTTTCCTCCCATATCTGTGGATTTAGACTTGATAAAAACCCTTCTTTGTGGCACAATGCAAGTCCCATGTGGTAGATCAATCAGGGGACCTAAAATTGTATCGCTCATTAGCCACAGGCAGCCCACGGTCAGTTTTATCCAGCTGTGACCTGACTCTCAGAAACTGTACATCTGTAATTGCTAAACAATCTAACAAATTGTAATAGTTCACCCTGTGTTTTATCTATTTGCTTTAGGAAAAGCCAACTGCAGTATTAAAATGTCAAGATGTTTGTTGTTATTAACAAGGCCAAAAATAGATCTTTTAAGAATGTGAAAAATGAGGGCAGTAGAAACTTAATAGGATCTCTGATGACCTGAAAAAAGCCCATTTACAGCTCTTTTGCTGTGTATTACAACGAGCAAAAATAAAGCTAATTTATCTCCAAAACAGCAAATTGGTTTTTAGTAAATGGCCCAAGAGGGGGCAATAAAAACATTAGAGAATCCTTGACATGGTGAATAATTAAAGACTGGTCAAAATCTTGATAGAAACTCCCCATTGCTTGCAAATTACAAGACCTCAAAGGTACTCCTGCAGAAAAGGAGATGTACAGTAACACAGGAAATGACTTAAGTGCCAAGTCCAACACAACAGCATTAAATATTAAAGTAACAGCAAGCCCCAAAGGATGGGAACTTTACATCATCATCATCTAATTTGGCTCTGTATCATGGGGACTTACATGTCTTAATGTTTCAATTGACAAATTCAAATAGAAAACCCAACAGTGTAATAAACTAAAAAAAGATAGTGCATTAATAGGTCATGTATATGGCAATGACCTCTTAAATTGACAATTAAGTAATAAAAGATAAAATTACACATCATAATTAAGTATTCTACAAGACTTTCTCTAACAAATACTGAACATTTTCCTTTCATTTGATGGAATTTTAAAGACAGTAGACCCATAAAGAAATATTTTTATTTCGCTGAACTACAATATCCCCTAAGCAAGGGTGATTTAGATTCCCAAAGCAGTATGACAGTTTTCACTAAAATCGCCTTTGCTTTTAATAACCCAAGACCTGTGCTGCTCCAACTCAATCAAATAATATCTCCCTACCAACTGCAAAAGCAAAGTCAAGTACCCAGTCCTCCATATCAAATTCCAATATTGTTCCCCTGAACTCTACTTGTTTTTAGTGGGGATAAGCCAGATTTTAAGGGAATCATAAACACAAAAGCAATTAAAATCATGCCATAACAAAATAAGGTAACATGCTTTAGGGAAGAACACTAAAAGATTTTCAGAATGTCACCCTACATTGTAAATGCAAAATAATATTTTGAGTTATTCTAAAAATCAAATAAAGAGAGTATAATTAGATCTACAAAGTTCACCTATATCAAGGTGAAATCTCAAAATAATCTTACGACTTCACACATTCCAGTCAATGTTAATTTTCTTTTATTTCTTATTTCATTAACCATTACACTTGTGTTACAGCTCTTCACACTTACAATCAGCTTAATGTAAAGTACGAATAAAGCCATTAATTAATGGACATTGCATTAACTTTATATCTTGGCAGGAGGAGAGGCAACACACAAGTCAAAACATAAGGAATTTATATTGGATACAAAGAAAAAAACAAACATGGGAGCATGTTTCCCAGGGAGACTGTGGGATGTCTATTGGAATTCTTCAGGACTCTAATGCATGTAATCTGGACCGGGCATCTTGGTATAAGCCCTGGTTTGAGCTGACAGATGGACTAACTGACCTTCAGAGGACTCTTCCAATCTAAATTGTTCTATGATGTTGTTTTCTCTCTGCATTTTCACTATCAGGCTCTTTAAAAGACATGAAAGAAGCCAACCAACTAGAAAAGAACACATGCTGTAATATGAAAAAAAAATAGTTTGTGGCAAAGTATCTTAACAACTTTGGCACACTTGGTACTGTTACTTGGTCTAATGGTGTCAATAATCAAACAAATCATAGAACAATGCATAGCACTTGGGGGTCATATTTTGAAAACTGCCCTGTTGGAAGGGACGCTGTCAACAATGGAAGAATTGCCTTGGCAACGCAGACCTGTGAATGTCTGAACCCTGGATACTGCACTTTGCTTGCATATGACTGCTGTTCTACCAGAGAACTGTTTATAACTTCAGAATTTTACTCTGTCTGAGGATTTTATAATGTTACATGTTTTTCCTTTGTTCTCCTATGTACCCCATTGGGAAATTTCCACTCACATTTCTTGTAACTCACTCTTTACTGCCTCCTGCTGGCGACAGGGTAACAACCCCCTATATGGCAGGTTCCTGCCCCTTTCCCTTCAGTTTTGGGGATTCATACCTTCTTTGGCTGAGACCTTCCCAGACCCTTCCCCAAAACCTCCCAGGACCCAGCCCCTTGACCCTATATAAGTTGTGTATTGTTCGAATAAACTCTCTCTTGCTTCTACCTCACTTCCGGGTGTGTGTCCCATCTCTCCCCGTCCCCCCTTTACCCTTCAGGGTCGCATTGCCCTTCCTTGTGCCTGGCAGATCTCCAAGTGGTCACAGCTCACTGACATGGATTTAGCAGTAACCAATGATAGTCACCTAATCAGAGGAACTGCATTTCTCTCTGCAAAACTCTAATTTGGAGAGGATGAAAAACAGAAGGAAAACCTGGTTAGAACAGATCTGAATTTTGACTTCCAAACGCTCTCTATACTTTTCTAAGAAATTGTGCAAGGTCAAGAAGATGATACAGACTTCAGTCACTGCCATGTGGTAACATAAGCTTCTGTGCATTCACCGATTTTATTCAGTGGATTTACACAGAATTTTAAACAATCTTGCCTGCTTATCCTGGGGAAATTCCTCTGACAATAGATCTAGAGAATGCCAGGGTCTGTAAGGTGAAATTTTACATGGTCTTCTGCTACTGTGTCAAAACACTGGGAAAACTTTGAATACCTATTATGAATCAGTACAGCACTGATATAACAGTTAAGATATTGATTGACATTTTTAGTGTATTCTAAGAGAAAATGACACAGTAGAAGAGGAACTCAAAGAAATCTTATTATTTATTTATCTAGGTTCCTGAGAAAAAATTATTTGCAAAATCAAGCACATTCATTTTAACAGTACTTTTATAGACTACTGAGGGCATTACAGTCCAGAACATAGTCTTTTTGTACAACCACTATCAAAGAAAGCTTTTAAACCTACTACTGTGGGGTTTTTTTAAAGGACAACCAAGAAGTATTAAATAGAGAAGAGCTGGATTAAAAATCCACATTGTTCTCATGACTAGGAATAAAGGGTTAATTAAAGGCCAAACCATCTGTATTTCCTTGGCAGCAAGAAATTACTATGTCATGATGTTATGACACTATATAACACCTATCAGTATAGTGACATTGTAATGTCAGCATACTGATACTTTCATTTCTTTTTGATGGGTGATCATGTCTTTACAAAGGATGTGAAACACAATATCACAGTAAACCATCCACATGAATCTAGGTAAGTCCTGATAACTTCATGACAACATTTGTTCTGCAAAAACTGTCTTGCTGAAGGTACAATGGTCCACTACAAGAGAGACAGCTCAATTCTTATTTTATTGTACTACTTGAAATTCTTGCCTATCTGTGAAACATGGAGAAAAAACCCCTATGCTATTTGAAACTTACCAAAATTAGAAAACATGCACAAAACACATACCTCAAGACTCTCAAGAAATCACAATTAAATCATATGCACACAAATACATACAGATACACATTCAAATTCTAGCAAAAAATGATTAATGAATGATAATGCTTTTTTTTTCTTGTAAAAAAAGCTGCATTAAAAAAAAAGGCTAATTTTTAAACATTTGTATTCACTGGTTAATGTTGTCAATCTATAGATACAGAATTTATTTCCCTTCCTTTTCCTTTTGTTAATAAAAAAAGTTCCAAAATGTCAACACATATTTTTACCATGCTTACAGGAAAAGTCCAAGAACAGCATGGATATATGTGTAAATTGAATTTTTTTTTTCTTCCTGAACTCTGCTGAACAAGTAGAAAACAAATATAAATGAGGAAGGAAAGCAGCCAGAATACCTCAGGGTTCCACTGGGAATGTAAATAACATGTTGATGGTGATATTTCTGCTGTTGTATTTAGTACCAACAAATCTCCAAAGATTTTTTTTTTTCCCCACAATGGCAAACTGTTGCAAACCTCAGTTAATGCGCTCTGCATAATAGTACTTCTAAATTCATACATGGTTGCCTTTTTGCTTTCTCAGGCTAAGCACTCAGAGACCCCAAAGCAAGCCAGGGAAAAATAGCCACTGCATACATCAGAAAATTCATAACTACAAAGCCCTAGTCTGTATAATTACTAAGCTTTTTACTATTCTACTTGACTGTCAGTACAAGGTATTTTACAAACATTGAAGCCAACAAGTCAAATGGGTAGACCTATCTAATGAGTAGGTAAAGCAGTTTTAGGAACATGTTTTGTCTAATAATGAGATGGTGAGAAAATGTATGAAAAAAAGAAGACAGGAGGGAAGTGAGGAGAGAAGGAGATGGTAAAAAGTTGCTATACTTAATCTACCACACATGTAAAGGTCAAGTCCCAAAGCAAAAATGGTTTTCGCACTTTGCTTGGCAGAAATAATGCCTCTCTAACTAGCAAACTTAATGCTCAACATCTTCTGACTTCTCCGAGAGCAGAAGACCTAAGGCATAAGGAAGGATAAAGCACAGAAAAACAGGTCTATTGCAAGATGTTAAGGAAAACAAATTTGGCATACGATTTCTGCTTCTTGGCAAACTCACTAGTAACTGCACTGATTTTTTGAAGACTTTGATTGTTTTAACCTGCTCCAGTACTGATTAACTAATTAATATATTGGCTAAGGTTGGAGGTAACTTCCAGAGGTTCGACCCCCCATGCTACAGCAAGGAGACACAGGGCTGGCTGCAAAGGACCTTGTACAGGAAACTTTTGAATATCTCCAAGGAGAGAGAGATTTCACAACCTCTAACCTCTCTTGGTAACCAGTGCTCAGTCACCCTCAGTGTAAAAAAGTGTTTCTCAATGTTCAGAAGGAACCTCCTGTGTTTCAGTTTGCATCCATTAACTCTTCAGTCACTGGGCATCCGTAAAAAAAAGAGACTGGCTCCATCCTCTTGGCATCTTCCTTTCAGGTTCTTATAGACATTGATCAAATTCACCGGAGCCTTCTCTTCTTCAGGCTGAACAGGCCCAGATCTCTCAGCCTTTTTTCATAGAACACATATTTCACATCATGGCCCTTCATAGGAATTTCTTCAGTGTGTCGTCTCTCTTGTGTTGTGGAGTCCGGAACTGGACACAGAACTCCAAGTGTGGCCTCATCAGGGCTGGCAGAGATGTGGATGTCCCATCCTTGGAAGTGTTCAAGGCCAGGTTGGATAGGGTCCTGAGTCACCTAGTCTAATAGAAGGTGTCCCTACTCATGGCAGGAGGGTTGGAAGTAAATAATCTTTAAGGTGCCTTCCAACCCAAACCATTTTATGATTCTCTGATTCCATGACAATATAGGGATCAAGAAAGAGTATGCTCTTGCTTTTAAGTGCTTCAATTAATTCGTAAAATCTGGTTGAAAGGCTGCATTCCTATTAATATAGCCCATTTAACAGTCTTTCCTTATTCTGTCATTGTCATACAGCTGTGCTGCTCACTTTGAGAATTCCTACTTTACAGGGATGATGTGAAAAGAAATGCAGAAATTCCCTGAATGGCAAGAAATAAAACTGGGAAACAAGGTGAAACACCAGTTGGAAAGTATACATCTACTAACATTCCCTACTCTGATTTCCTTAAATACCCTCAGTTACTGAAATAACAGTGGGAGTGGCAGTGTAGCTAATTTGATTTGGTAGATAATTTGATTTGCTGCCTTATCAAAGAATAGTGACTTGCATCCTTGATCTATCCAAACAGGCTTGTGAAACTTTGGCTTATTGGTACATAGTGTTATTGCCTTATCTCATAAAACACTGTAAATGCCATCATTATTCCTGAATAAGGCAAGGTGTTTACAATATCTGACAAAAAAGAAAAAAAAAGTACGAAGAGAAAATATTGAGAAAAATTCTTATGCATCTATACAACATGTTAATAATAATTTTAGTTTTGTTAATCATTGTCTTAATTCTGTCTGATAGAAATCTGTTGAACCAATTCTATTCTTTTTTTTTCTTAATTTCAAATGAAACAGGTGAAATTTTTTCATTGTTCTGCCTAGAAAATAAGTGACAGCTGAGGAGAATACTATTTATCTAAGCCTTGACAATGAAATAAAATAGAAGTATTGGTGTGCTAAGTCTGCACTGCTATGCACTTTGAGATAGAAAAAGTTGTACTAATTTAAATATTATGATACTATCTTATTTAAATAGGTGGGAAAACCTAGAGAAGTGCTCTCATGGTTTTAACACTTCCATTACATGAGAAAGTTCTTATTTCATAATTAAAAATTGTTTGATTTTGAGGAATTGTTCCTAAGTGTCTCGTTTTATGTACAATAAGACTGTAAGACCCACAAAAAGAAGAGATATGTAAAAATTATACACTCTAAGAACTGCACAGCACTGTAAGAACTGCGAGAAAGATTAATAAGGGCTTGGGACAAGGAAATGCACAAATTTGAACATACTAAATGAAATCAGAGAATCATGAAGTAGACATCCTCTATTCATTTAAACAGAAGTAAAAATAAGAAATGCTTATAGCCAGCATGGCAGTTGCTAGCCTACAAGGTATGGATAATAAAGGGGGAAGAAAAAAAAAAAAAAAGAGTTTTTGATATGTACATATCCCTTAGACTTATAGGACCCTTTTATTTGGAAAGGCTGTTTTCACAATAGGCATGTGCTTGACATATAGAAGTCTGGTATCCTATAGATTAGATCAAATTATGGTTACATTGTAGATTAGTGACACATCTTGGAAAAAATCAATTAGTCAAAACAGGCAGCAATTAGGCCTTCAATCTGTGTCCCAAAATAATCTTTCAGGAGTGTTATTTCTGTCTTTGTTGATGATACATAGAGGATGGACATTTAATGTGCCTGAATTAGATGTCTAGTATAGGAAGTAAAATTATGTCTGCATACTTCCAAAACTCTTAAATAATGGGAGCGTATGCAAAACAACTATATGTATACCAGGTTTATGAAGCAACAAATATTTTATCAGATCTACATCTTTTTTTTTTAGATAAAACAACGCTTTTAAAAATTAAATCTCAAAAGCCCAGTTGTTCTTCATCTTAATTAGAAAGCAAATACAAACCAACCCTATAGGTTTGGAAGACTGATTGACTTTGGTTCTCTGCAGTTAAACAAGCAGAGGTATGGTTTTACAATGTATCTGCAAAACTTCTTTTAGAAAGATCTCTATATCTTCACAGATGAATAATTAAAATTCTATAGTTGGCTGATTAACTGAGAACATACTATTGTAAATCTTCCCATACTGTTTTGAAAAATCTACATTTGCACATGATCTATTTGGGTATTTACACTTGCATCTATTACGAATTCAGGCAAGTACCAAAGGACTTAATTTCCAGTCATACTCTATGGTTTTAATTTCATTAAAGAAAATTCATTGCAAATTAGTTTACTGTTAAGACAGCAGGGTATTATAAACTTTATTTTAACTGTTTGGAATGTATGATCCAACTAAATTAAGAGGAAAAAACCTTTTGCTCCTGTAGCTGTGAATGTACTTTGATTAGGTTTACTTGGTGAACCTCACCTGCTAGTTGGGGGTGGTGAGAGGGGTGGGCAGATGAGGCAGCAGGAGGGGAATTTAGTCAGAGTTTAAAAAAAACCTCAGGAAAATGTAACAGAAATGAGATCTGACCAGTGATTTGGCACAAATCTATCTTATAGATATCTATAACCACTGCATTTGTATAAGATGGATGGATTTGATTTAATCTTGAAAAAAAAAAAAACAAAATTTAAAAAAAAACAAACAAAAAAAAAAAAACCAAAAAACAAACCACCTGGACATGTAATGAATATGCCTGATTTATGAGAGTAAACTCACTCTATCAAAAATAGAAAGAGAGAGATCCATCAGGCCAATCAGTTCATCCAAGGTCTAATGCAGAGTCCATCGAAGGGCCATATCTGTTTAACAACTGGGTTTTTTTGGGTGTCTATTTCTTTTTCTTTCCTTTTTAAATTTTCTTTCTTTTTTAAGGGGTGAGAGGGTTACCTGAAATTCATATTAATGCAAATTGAAGATCAAAGACATGGTGCTGTACATGCAACTACAAGAATGCTCTTGCCTTGACATCATCTCAGAGGGAAATATCACTGGCAAGCCCCACTTGTTAATTACAGGGATGGTCTTTGGGTCTGGTTGAGGGCAGACAGAGATCCGAATGGTTGATTTGACTAACAACTTTTGAAATTGCAAGAGTTACAGGTCAAAATTCTCTATCTTGTTTTAAAAGTCCAAATAAAATAATTTCTGACATTTTTTAATCTGTGACATTTGAATGTTGCCTAAGAAGCACATGGTCATTATCTTGAAATAGGTTATACCAACACCTCTAAGTAGTCTAAGTAGCACAATATCTCATTTCCTGAGTCTTCTCGGCACATAATACTTCAACACAGTCCCTGAAATTGACTTCTTCTAACTTCAGTTTGAAGCAAGAGTTAACAGAATATTGCCTTGCTATTAGGAGAATGGTGTGCACCATGTTAGGGACATACAGAAAGAGGTTTACTCGCAAATCCTAAAATTTGCATGGTGGAGACATTTTTTAAAACAACTAATTATTTCCTAATATGTCCAGGGGTTCCCTGCATTTTCTTTATGAACTGAAATATAAAGCAATTGTGTAGGTCAAGTGCAAAATTGAATAAAAGCCATATGCACATAAATCAATAAATCCCATTAAAGCAATCTCTATTTGCATTCTGGCCTGTTTGACACCATTAAATGAAGTTGCTAATCTATTAGTTCCGTCAATATCTAATACTCTGAGATTATAAATAAGAAAGACTAATTATGGAGTACTTAATAGCAGTATTTTCCTGCTGGCAGAATAATGTGTTGTAATGTAAAAATTGACTTATAATCTTGCTATATTTTTACATCAAGAACACAGGGGTTTGTTTATCTTATGTAGCATATATCCTTGAGAATTAATCATCTCTAAGTGTGTGATTCTTGGAATTCATAATAAAAACTTAAAAGCAAAGTTAAGTATTTATCCATTTGCAATTTAAATTTAGGATGGAGGAAACCTACTAGTATCACTGCCAGCTGCAGTCATGTCTCACTGAACATGAGAACAAAACAACTTCTGCATTAACAAAAACATCTCTGCAAGGAGTAAAACACGTTCTCTGAGTTCAACAGCATGAACTTTTAAATTACACCCAACCACTTTCCAGAATCCAGACTCTTAAAGACCTGGCAATCCGTTTACAGCGTGGTACTAACATGGGCGGCTAACATAATGTACTGCAGATATGTTTTCACAATCACAGCAAAGGCAAGTTTCAAGGCTCCCAACTAGAAGCAAACTCATCAACTGCTACTTTTGGTACTATTCTTTTTTTGAATTGATTACTTCTAGACAAATAAAGCAAATACTAGAAACATTTACTTTGAAATTCATTATGAGAATATTGTGATCAGAGCCCTGGAAAGCAGATTTGATGAATTTTTCTGCAGATGCATTAAAATTCTTTGTAGATTTAGAAACAGGACACAGATCTATTTTTAATCCTTTAATTTTATTTCATGTCACAAAATCTTCATTAAAGCATGCTCAGACTAAATCTAGCTTTTTTTATTTTACAATTTTCCATTCTTAAAGGTCAAGAAAATATCAAAACCATGGTGATTAATTCTTTAATTAATTAATTAATTTCAATCTTTAGTAAGACTCTTCTCCCTTGAGCCGGTCTGATAAATTGCTTAAATCTTTATATCCTTTACAAAGATGAATAATATCTCTATTTGATACCTCCAAATATTTTAGAAATTTTAAGCTTTTTGGAATATTATAAAGCACTGTCTACACAGCTGAATGAAATAATAAGGGGTTTCTACCTTAAGAGCTGTTTCAGAAGGAAAACTGATGGAAGAGTGTAAGTAAAAGAGGAAAAGAAGAAATTTATTTAACATTTCACAAGAACAGATACAATAAAAATGTTCCAGTAAGGCTCCAGTTGTAAATGAGAAGCCATTATAAAAAGGCATATGCTTTCTCTCTAGTTGGAGGATTAATTACTATTTAAAAATGAACGTTTTCACTGACATGAGTGATGTAAAAATGAGGATAATTAAGAAAAGTTCATTACAGAACTCTATAATTTATGACAAAATATACCTTATCAAAGTGGAAACTCAATTTTCCTTTTAAAGTATTGCTAAGAATTAGACATATTTTAAATCATAACTTTCTTTAGTCTTGTATCAGAAAATAATTCATTTTATCATTGTAAAAGCATTTTTCTTGTTATAAAGAGTCTTATCATGAATATTTTAAACCTTAGCAGCAAATATAAGGGCAACTGATCAGAAGAAACATAAAACTAAAAATGACCTGGTATATTCCTTGGTGTATTCCTTGGAAAGGGTATTGTACTAAATGAACTTCTTTCCATAAATCGTACACAATTAAAATACTAATATTTTGCTTTTGTTTCCCTACTTAATTATTCTTATAACAGTCTGGCATTTCCCCTATACTGTCAGATTGCACTACAGTACACATTAACCTGCTCTGCAGCTTGGGAAACATGCAAATTTATAACCTTAACTACCACAGATTACAGTATAAATTATAGCCATTATTTAAGACCATACTGAACAGAACACAGAAGACCTAGAGAGTTTTAGAGGAAATTTCTTTTCTTTTCTTTCAGTTGTTAACAGAATTATTTTTGTTCATTCCTAAATCTAATCTAATGTGAAATTCAGAAATGCAAAGGAGCATACATAGGATATCTTGACAAACAAAGTATTTGAAATTTCTTTTTGACATCCTTAAAGGTGCAATGTATCACTTCTTAAAGCTTGAACAATGATGATACAATCATCAAACTAAGGAATACAGTAGAAGTCTAGACGTACAAACTGATCAACTTTTAAAGTTTTGTTTGCCTTGCATTGAGTGCTGTAAAACAAGCTAATCTAATTGTAGCCAATCTATGTCAGAATTTATACAAACTATATTATATGTTAATCTCACTAAGTCCAGCACTAGGCCCCATTTCACCCAATGAGTCATGCAATGTGCAAATCAGTGGTGAAATTAACTTAATGAAAAATCTGCTGTTGTTTCTTGTTCATTTAATTATGTCCATTCCTGTTTGAGTTGCCCAATTTTTTCATTATTAAAGACTTTTTTTCAATAATTATGAATGTTAAATTCATTGAAGTGATACATCCAACACTGTTAAGAAGTTTTAAGAACTGCCCAGCAAATGGAAAATACAAATTCTATATGTTTTTAGCTCTAAAACAGTCATCAAAAAATAAGAATTCCAGCAAAGAAAAAATACATTACAAACAGAAAAATATGCTACTTTGAGCTATAATTATTTTAGAAAAAATTTGATTATTCTCATATATTACTGAAAATAAACTATAGGTACAAATGCAAACTCTACAGAAATGTAATGCTCCATGTAACACTTGGTGGGTAAGGTCACCTAATCAGAATACAGGTGGATGCCATCAGGGTGGGTTTACTTTCCTGCAAATATAATAATTTCACTATTCACCTTCTGCCCATTTGTGACATATGTAGATTTAGAACAGATCATCACAAACCTCCCTTTATAATATCTTAGCAAAAATTAGCTACGAGGTAGGAGGCATTCATTTTCAAAAAGCATGCATAATCTGCAATTTCATCATATTTTCATTCTACATTTTATATGTTTTGCATTGTAAAATAATTTTGAGAGCTTCTTCACTTTTAACTTTTTGGACAGGATAGGTTTTCAATTACAAGTGAACAGCAGTTGGAGAGTTATAGAACAATGTTCACACCACTTGCTTTAGTCATCTGGATCAAGCACCTCTTTTCAGAGTAGTTTCCACAGGGCTTAGAGAAAAGCAGCATCTTTACGGAGGGGTTCAGAACTGCTAGCTTGCCTGGGTGCTAATGTCAGGAGATATTTATGAATATGCTTATCTTTTTCTTCTGAAATTGTCTGACTGTGCTCCATTGTTCTTTTTTAATCACTTTAAAAATCAATGCTAAATTTCACTCATGCCACATCCTCTTGCAGATGATGAGACTATATTCTTTTTTTACCTAACTTGCTTAAATCACAGGATCAGTCAGAATGCCTGGCTTCACATTTCTTCCTGGACAAAATGAGAACACTATCATTCACAGTGTTATAGGGAGTTTATATACTATCAGTTGCAATTCGGTACTGAGCAAAGATGATACTCTTAATGGCTGTGTGGTGAGCCATAGCAAACCACCTACAGCTTTGTACTGAGCTAAATCGACACTACCTATAATGCCATGACTACAACACTCCATTTTCACAGTTTCATACTATATTAATGGCAAACACTAGAAGCACAAGCCATGGTGCACTCACCACAGAGCTCAAACCCCAGTGGACATCAATGCTACAGGAACTGTTTAACCACTGAACTCAGGAGCTGTGTTAATTGCAGTGGTGCTAAGATAAAACCATTAAAAAAGTGCACAATCTTTTCACTCCCCCAACAGAGAACCACAGAAAAATTCCAATTAAAACCAGCTGTGATGGAGTATTTAACAAAATACTAGATAAAACCTTTCTACTTCAATACCTAACATTAAGGTTAATAAATCCAGTGAAGTAAACTAAAATCACTACTGAAGTGGCCTCAGTACATAGCACAGCCAGCCAAGCTGAATGAAAGCCAAAATTGCAGGCTATATTCTTCCGTATGAACAACATTTTCACCCTACTGCACTTAATAGGGAAAAACCTATCTATCAGAGCAGTCCACTGAGCAAAGCAGTTACCAGTCACAGTGCTGTACTGAGCTCAATAAACTGCCTCCCACCGTCTTAGCACTGTACAATGTATGTGTATATCATACTTGCTGACAGGAGAGAGAATTATTTTTCACACTTTATTTTCATTCAGTTTAGGAAAGAGATTTAGGTACAGTACGGTTAAGAAATTGCTCTCACTTAACTGCTAGCACCAATTCAAACAAAGGCAGTATAGAGTTGACAAGTGCATCTTTAATTCTGGAGCAGCGAGAAGTTCACTCATAGCTACTTATGTTCATGAGGTCACACACATATGAAATGTATTTGTTAATTATTAAGAAAACCTGTTATATGACCAACTGAAAAACAAACAGAAGAAAATCCACTTTTTTTTTTTTTTTTTTTTTAGCACGTGAAGACTTCTTAAAGTATGACACAAGCAACAAGTGTTAACTTCATATTGGCTAAGACTGCTGTGAGTTTAACCTACTGCCACTACTCTGAGGGGAAAGTCTGAAAGAAAAAGATAGTTAACACCTAGGGAGCAACATAGAATATTTGCAAGAAAACAGGTTATCTTATCACTACCTCTAACACAGGTAATTATCAGATATAGAGTAACTATGGACCTTAGCTATGGAAGGAAAATCATAATTGCTGAAAGTATATGACATTAATAAGTACATTCCTTTTCATTCCAGCACAGCAATGAGTTTAGCTCCCTGGATCATTTCTGAAGGTGTTTTATACACATTTTGATTTTTTTCCCCCCAAAGTAAACAATTGCTTCCATCTTTTGCATCCAAATTTATTTAGTCCATGATAGCAATTTGATTTTCTCATATAATTTTGCTGGTGTTATTAGCTATATCAATATTTTTCATTTGATAGAGCAAGGGGGTTTATATTTACCCCAAATGTGTGGTCTGTGGTTTGTCAATTCAGTCTCATGTTATCACTAAATATATTTGACCATACTAAGTTAAAAACAGAAAATATCCTCATACACAGTTGCCAATGCACCCCTTGAAGAGTCCTGACTGAAACTTTTAACCACAAAAAAGTAAACTCTGGAAGTCTCAAAGACACAGGGAACTTTTCCAACAATATGTCTGCTATTTAGTGTTGGAATTGAGCAGTGAGAAATAAATCCATAAAACCTCCTTTCAGATGTTTTTGGTTACTGGTTTGGTTTTTTTTTTTTGTTTGTTTTGTTTTGTTTTGTTTGTTTGTTTTTTTGTTTTGTTTTGTTTCCCCTAACATCTTAACATACAGTGTTGTATTCCTTGGAGTTAAAAGCTAAAGTACTATTGGTTGAAATAGGGCTAGACATACACCAACAATTTGGTTGTTCTTCTATCTTGCTTATACTGTTATAGGAAAGTAAAGCCAGAAAAATTCCTGAGCACATCTAACCTCACATTAAGAAACTTTTGACCAGCCCTATGAAAGTGAGCATTAGAGAGCTTGCTCAGTGAACCCCCAAAGGGAAGGCAGAAAGTGTGTGTGGGGAAAGCATAGGGATTAATGCAACCCAAAAATTGTTTAGAAGGCAATCCAGTATTATTCTCTTTCAACATAGGTGTGCAAGCAAACACACATACACATACACACACATACACACACACACACACACACACACACACACACGCACACACACACACACACATTGACTCGCATTCTCCATAGAATTTCCATTAGAAACTTGAAAAAACATTTAATTTTTAAAGTTCTGTAATTTTGCTTGCCGACTTGAAGCAGTGTCATGTCTGTCAGCTCTCCTAGTAGAGCTGTTACAATATTGTTTTAACCTCATTATTAGAAAACTGTATCTAATTTCAAAGCTGAAGTTGTCATAATTTTAGAGGTTTCACTGCCTTTTTACTGCATTCCTATTAGAAAAGGCCAGGCTAATGCTTAAGAAACATTGTGCTAGCCTCTAATGACTTTTTGAAATGAACAAATTATTTTATTATGCATTTTGTTATATTGTTACTGATGCTTTGAAACTCAAAATTATTCTGTATTATAAGCTAACTACTTCTTGTACATGTTTGGCAATGCAGCAAAGGGAACACTGACTCAGTTGCTTGTTAAGCCCAAGTGTTACTGTTTTTATTGCTTCTGATCATTAGAAGTGGTCACCTAGAAGCACACTTAAGGAAAATGATAATCACTTCATAGAATTCATTACTTTTGCTAGCAAACCTGTTACAAATATTCCTACAAAAACCTTATCACTGCTGCAACGTGCAGCACAACTGCTGAATTACCAGTAATACGAATGAAAGCATCAGAGGCTCCTGGGGATGAGGACTTCAGGTGAAGTGCCACCCACTGCAGTGGTTGAAAAAGTATGAGATGGAATATCTGGGAAAAGTAGCAAGAACTACTTTCAACACCTTGTTGGCCCGCAATAAGAAATAGGCTTTGTGAATGAAAGCAGTAGATCCTGAGTACCACATTGAGTGGGCAGATGCTGTTTTCCCCTGTGCTGCATGGGGCTGGAAGGCTGTCCTCCACAGTCCCATTCACCTGAACTTTTGGCTAAAGGCAAACTTGTCACATGTAGTTGAGAGACAGGTTTGCTTGTTTTTCTAGTGATTATGCTAAGTTAGTCTCTACATAGACTCTATGACCTTGTACATTGGCTACAAATGAAAACTACTTTGGGGTCTCTGTAATGAGTCTCCAATAAATATCTAAAACTTTGGACTTCAGATGTAAAAAAACCCAAACAAACAGGCAACATTTATCAAACAGAACAGATTGATTGTTCTAGCAACAAAAGTGCTCTATTAAATATTAACAGTGAGAGTCTCTTTTAGGGATGAGAGAGGATTGCCTTGCCACTGGAGGTGCTGGATGCACAGACAAAAGTCCTGTATATGCTCACTAGTAAAACAGTTCACCACCTGCTGTTATTGCTAAAGATACCTGAAGTCATGAAGCTGCTTGGGTCAGGGTTCTCTGCCCATCAGCCCATGCCAGGAGCCTTTTCCCTAATGTGCCTGACTATGCTGAGCTATCCCACAGCCAAGATGAGAAAATGGCATGATGAAGTAGCATTCATGTGTATCCATACTCTGGGGACTTCTCATTTACCCAACACTCAAAAATGTTAACTTCTCCCCCATCAAATCTTTCACTGATATTTTGGGATAGTTTTGTAGGTGTAGTGTATACACCACCTTAGGATGATTTTTTTTTCATGCTGTCATGAGTATTTAGCATCTGTTCAGAAATATGCTTTTTTTCTATGTTCTTTAATAACAAAAAAACCTGAAAGTGGTCTAACTTCATATCCTTAATGTTAGTATGTTTCACTGCATAATTCCAGAAAGCAGTTCAGATGTAGATGGATTTAAATGCCTTTTACAAGTGCCTATCTCTGTCCATTCACAATATATAGGGAGGAAACTAAATATTTCCTAACTGTGATACCTCTGTTTAAACATACAAGTTAAATAAGATGAACCCAGGCCTCACGGTTCCTGTTTTGTCCAGCTCTTTGTGACTACTTAACAGCAGATTTCTCCCAAGTAGGAGGACTTCTAAAAAACCTCAAGGAAAACAGAATGACTCATTCCTTACAGTGGTCTGGTATAAATACTAGGTTACATCAGTGCTATAGACATGGAGCATCCTTAAACTCAAATGGTGGAGATTTGAAGTTAAAAGAGATTTAGTCTTTTATATTTTAGCTGCAAAGGTGGAGAGGGATGACTAAAAGCTTTAATCAAAATCATTAGAAAGTGGTAATATTGATTGACATTTTGACTTCAGGTCAAGATGAGACTCCAGAAGTACAATGTTGGGACTTTATCCCAATGGCATGTCATCTTCAATACAATTCAAAAAATATGAAGAGAAGTAGTAGAGGCATTATCTTATTATGCAGTTTTGAAATCAATAGATATTTCTGTTTAAAGTTCCAGACAGAATGGGAAAATAATTATCTTAAACAAAAACAAATAATCATATTCATCATAATTTTTACAATTCTATCAGTAAAACACAGATGACTTAGTATCATATCATGGAGTAGAAAATAATTTAAAAGCATCGCACTGTAATAGGATGACTCTAAACAGTTTGCTACCTTAAGACTTATCCATCAAATAAGATGGAACACAAAAATGAGGACAGATGTGCAGGGTAAAATTTCTCTATATTTGTGGTAACAATAAAATGACTGGAATCTATTTTTAAGTGGGCATCACAATTTTTTTTTTCCTGGTGGAAGAACATTTGTCATTCCCCTTCCAAACTGGAGATAATCTAAGTACCAGTTTGCTAGATTTATGATTGATAAGAACTTGTTAGGAGGTAGGAACTTTTTAATGAACAAACCTAAGTGCATTAAACTGAGAAAGGATTGTTAGCTAGGTAATTAATATATGTTCCAGTATGCCACTTATATGAGTGGATGTGTTACAACAGTTATTTAAAGAAATATCAAGTACTAATTCAATTATTGTATACATGACAATGCTTTTGTTCTAACTATTGCTCACATTTATTATGATCTTAGCCCTGAAAAGGTCTAGTACAGCAATTCCTACATGCTAAAAGACAGGCATCTGGTGGCTGTCCCAACAACTGGTATTCTGAAAGTTGAAGCATCATGTATCAGCATGTAAGAATATCAGTATATAGCCCCATCAAGGTATAAAAACCTAAATAATTAATTCCAGAAATGCTTAAATATACCCCTCCCAAAAAAGGTACAACCCAGACATGCAAACAAAGCAGATGGATTTCTCTTTAAAAGACTTTCTTATATCCATATTCACAGTGCCTCTTTTCATGCCTACAGCTTTTCCCATCCTTAACACTTCCTAACATCAAACACATTTCAGGATTCTGGGAGCAGTAAATAATTTTTACTGTTCCATTCTTCTTCTGAATTAACAATGATAGAAAGTGCAGCAGTCAGCAGATAAGCACTTTTTTTTCCCCAATTCAGCTAAGCACTAGATCCAGGAGTGAGGTTTGACAGCAATCTACCCTGAATTTCATCACTGTGGCTGCCTGTTTTCTTGCTTTGCACTGTCTGCAGGTGTAATACCTCAGGATGGGCAGTAGAAGGTTTAAGGATGTTTTCTCATTTTCCATTTTTACTTGGAAGACTGAGAACATTAAAGTCCCCAGGCACTAGTACTTATCTACAGCTCTGTCTCCCGACTTTTATGCTCAGTTACCAAAAGTGATAAAGGTGCATGGTATTTGCTATACTCTCATCAGTGCAGGGCCAGGGAGTGGAGGGGAAACTGAGCAATTATATAGGCTTATCAGGAATAAACACTGGTTATTCATGTATTCATCATTCATTTGGCAGAGAAACAACATTTCACATACTGTCCTCTCTGAATTGGGAAGGACATTGTCTAAAAGGGAGAAAAATAAAAACGAGAAATAGTCCTGCCACTCATAGTGGTATGCATATTTATATGGTTTGGTTAATGAGTTTATGAACTTTTGGCTATGAATTTTAATTATGGCAGAGGGTGCTGTAATTCTGAAAATCACATATTGAGCTGGTTTGAGATGCATTTTGGAAACCTGTAAATGCAAATGAGACAATTCCTAAAAGCCTCCAAGTAGCCAGATGGAGAGGGATGGACATGGTAAAAGTCAGGAAATACCTCAGATCACTGCCAGTTGTAGGTCAAAACTAGACAGGACACTTGTGTTTGTTCCACATATGCTCTCTTAAGAGTATTTTTTATAAGTCTCCATTCATATCATATTCTGGCAAACAACTGTTCAGAAAAAGTCATGCTGGTTTTAACTTTGAGCACCATAATGAGGGATACAGAAAAGCCTGGTATTTTTGGGAGTTTTTGCTTGGTAGCGAGAATGCTTTAGGTGAAAAGAAATGAATGGTACATAGAGATGAGGTTTAAGGACAAATGTTTACCTGCTTGATGCTATGAACAGTGACTGCTGGGTCTCAGAGGTATTGTCTCTATCTTACAAAGCCTTGCTACTTTCATTATACTCATAATTTTATTGATGCCATGAATTATAAAGTCTTACAGAGAAAATGAGTCTCACTTTGACCCGATTAACATGCAGCAGGTAATAATACAGAAGTAGATAAATGTGCATGGGAACAAAAAGGCATATGGAATATGTGTTAGATTAAAACAGAATTAGAGCTCCACAAATACATTCACTCTATCACACAATCTGGAGCATATATTTAAATTTTGAAGCATCTTGTCACAGACACCAAAAATTATTAAAAGGAATGACAGGAGCCCTAGTCTCAAGCTAGCTTTTTTCAAGTCTTATATTTGTTAATAAAATACAGAGTCTTATTTTCTCTATTTAACATGAGCTGATAATCTGATGTCATTTTGTTCTGTTTTAAAAATGCTTCTCTTTCTGAAACACAAAGAGACACACCTGTTTGTCTCATGCCAAGGTTAGGGAGTGTTGTTTTAAAGCAATACCTTTCAGCACTATTCAATTCCAGCTTCTCTGAGAAATCAGTACAAGAAAACCTTAGCAAGCCTAGACAAAATAAAAGGTTCTCTGCTTAGATGTTCATAGTGTGAAGAAAAAATAAATAGCCTTTACTATATACATTAAAGCAGACTGTAAAGTGAATACAGGGAACCAGGACAGTAAAACTCTAAAAATATACCCTCTGTCAGGATAGATACTCTTTCTGGAAGATTTATGACGAGGAGATTAGAGTTTGTTTCACTTTAGGAAACTTTGTGCCTAAGAAGAAACCCCTTTTTCAAAGATGGTTGGATGTTTCTCCTCTTGCATTACAGAAGAGGCTCACAGTCTCTCTGGTATGAAGACAGTAAACTCTCACAGTGCTAGAGGCCTTCAGGGAGGGCAGAGAAGATAAAAAGCCTTGATGGAGAATAGGAAGTGTGTTTTCTCCAGGCTAGTGCTTTTGCAGCACTGGTGCAGTTTTTTTTCCTTTGTAAATCTAGTGTTCTGGATTTTTGTAATAAAACTCTCCTGAACTTCCACATTTGGAATTTTTGGAGGTACCTGCATATTATTCTATTTCACAACCCCAGATTAAATCCTGATGAACTTGGATTAAATTTAAACTGAGTATCTTTGAACTCACCTTGGTCATTATTGTAAACAAATCAGACTCAAAAACCTACTCTAAATTTCAGATCTTTACCCACAGGAACCATTAATAGGAAGAAATAAAAATAAAAGGAATAAAAGCATCTCCCAAAAAACCAAAACCTTCCAAAAACCCAAGGTTTTTGTTTGTTTGTTTGTTTGTTTGTTTTCAGCTGTTCATTCAGAAGTGAGGTACTCCCTAGGTCTAAAACAACAGCTTAATTTTTCTTCAACCCCAATTTGGTTTGAAGGGTAGTACTATGCCACAAGAAAAGGAGAAACATTATTATCAATCTTGAGACCTCTTCATCTGTTAATGACTAAGATTTCATAAACATGAACTTTTTGAGAATTTAAGTGTATAACTGTGAGCTGTACTCCCAGACTACCTTTTCCTTATGCTAAAATAAACTTGAGTAAGAGATATAATTCAGTCCTCAGTCTTGTGTTCAAAAAATAGTAATTTTTTTCCTCCAGTCAAATATTACTTTCCACATAGTTTAAGCACACTTTCATACATTCATGCATAAGCAAGATCCAAAATTATATAAAAAGGGATCAACACAAACTGGAGAGGTCATCTATTCTCTTCCTGGATGATTTCCCTTACTACTGCAAAATCAATACAACAGTGCAGTACTCTCTTTCAAACACTGCCTGCTGCTAAGAATGATCTCATGATTTGATGATTTAATAGATAAGCAAGTACTGAATTTTAACACAGCCTAAATCAACAGAAATTGAGTGAACTTTATCTTAGTGGATCAGCATCAATATCTATTGCTCTATTGTTAAGAATAGTGCATTCAGGCATCAAACTCACTAGGCTACCTCGAATTGCATCAGCTGTAGGAATTAACTATTTGCAGTTGTAAACGTTCTAATCAGTGCTGTAATATAAAAGCATCCCCAAATGCAGGATGATGTGAAAGGTAGGAAGACAGTAAATTACTACTTACACTGATGATCTAACTAAAATAACTTTGAATCCAATTTTGTTATATTTGGTTAATTTAGCTCTTATAGCATCGAATTTACTAGTAGATAATTATTATTAATGAAACAATTACAAAGTTATCTTTGTGCATGAGAAAAATGTATGTTATCATGTCATCTGTCATAACGTGAAAACAAATGCTGAAGTTAAAAATCATGTCTTACAGAAGTTAAATCTGCTGCATTAATATGGAATAAACCTTTAAAAATCCTAAAGATTCACAAATCAAAATGAAATGTAAAAAGAGTAATGCTTTAGAAACCACCAGATAGGAGTAACAAATTAACAGATGAGAGGAATGGCCAATTTTAATTATGGTGCTGAATGACTGGAAAGAGTTTTCAGGATATTACGTTACTTAAATAAAATACTTCTGCATATACTGACTTTCAGTTTAACTTCCAAAGTAGTTATGTATTTTAATGCTATATTAGTCACTGCTAATGCTTTTAAGTCTTCACAAGATATCATTTTAATGTACATACCTAAACAATTCCTGTGGCAAACACCTGAAACTCATTTCTCTATATTCAATTTTAGGATAGAGAATTGCCAGCATGTGAAATGTGTCTCACAAATTTTGCAGCATATTATTGTGTTGTACAGATTTAGATAAATCTATTTGGAGCAAACAGGTATTCTCTTTAACAATAATTGAGGGTAAAGAGATATTAGCTATATGAAACCAACTGCAGTCTCAGGTATATTAATTTCACAGTATAATACCTTTCACCGGACCTTGACTTTTAAGTCTCAAAGATTGCAAGGTAGAAGATATAATTCTTAGGAAGAAATTCTAGATTTGAAATTCTAGATTTAAACTTCTGACATGCTTCTGAATTTTACAACAAAGTTCTTGGAATTTGTAGCAAGAAAAATATTAACTTCAATTATACAGAAAAAAATAATAAAAAATCTATAGGTGGTGATTGTAAGACACCACTTTTAGAATCACCAAAGTACAAATGTTACCAAAATTGACAATGTGGCTGACAATCCAACAGAAATAAAAAAAAAAAATACTCCCTGTCCAAAAGTAATGGATTTAAATAACACAAGATAATGAAGTTACATGAGGAATACCAGATTAGATCAGACTGTGTCATGTCTGCATCCATAGCATGTATGACAATATCCAGGGGCATTTTCCATTATTAAATTCCTGTGTCCAATATCACAGTATTATTACAAATCAAAATGTTTTATTTCATTAACTATTACTAAATTTTATCTTGTGATGGCACAAAACTAGTAAGTCTTGGAAGAGTGTGTGAAAAGAATAGCTTAGTAACTGCTGAGAGGTCTTATAAGGGACAACATTAAGTAAATGGGACAGCCAAAATAGATTGATTTGAGATAATATGCTATCAAATCACAAAAATTCTCATATGATAAGCTTAAATGTTTATTGGTGAATTCATTTTGTTACTTGTAAAGGTAAAGACAACTAAGGTAATGCCACATGAAAAACCTGCAAAAGATATACACTTACTACACCTGTAGTAGTTTGGGTTCTTTTAACAAAACAGTTGTTACTGTCTTTTTAAGGGAGATATACAGCTGTCCTCTCTTTAAAACATTATTCAGATTTAGGTACAAATTAAAGGCGTGTGCACAGCACTTGTAAAGATCTGAATCTAAATCTTTACAATTTAGCTGCTCATTGTAGAGGCCTGAGAAGCTGAGTTAGTCACATCCCCACCCACCCTTAAGCTGTAGTATGGTCTGTGAAATGCTCATTAGACCTAAGCCTTTACAAACTGCACCTGGACTAAGACCCTCTCCAGTTTATCAGAAACACTGTCTATTCCCAGAAACTAGTGTTTAATGAGCACCTGTTTTTTAACAAGCAGTCTTGGAAACTTATTTTTCTTGCCTGAATAACAACCCAAGTGGAATACTGTTTCTCTTGCTGCAACTTAAAAGACAGTTACTGAGTTGAAATGTGGCCAGGATGGAAAACTAATGTGACTAAAGCACACTGTCTTGCAACCCTATAAACAGTGTTCTAAAGTGAGACCCTTTGAGCTCTCAGTTATGAGGGGTTGATGTGTACTAAAGCCCATTCTCTAACAACCCTCTAAACAGCGGTCCAAAGTAAGATTCTGTTGAACTCCCAATTTCCAGAAGACAAGGGGCTAATGTGTATGTCTCAAACACCAATAACCAAACAGCTGTGAGGCCAACCAAGGACTGTGAGTAATAATTGACAAGACTTGCTGGAAATAACCAAGAACTATTGGTATTAAAACAATATGAGAAAGATCAAGATTTTGGCTGGAGAAGGGTAGAAAGTCAGGTGGAAATAAGGCAACCCTTTTCCATGAGAAAGCACCACAACACAGTACAGCACAAGCACAGGAGTGATTGGCAGGAAATGGGCATGGACTATAAGGTGGGATAGGGACCACCAAAGATCTGAAAGTCCTCCAACCCATTTTCAGAAAGACCGAAAAGAACAGACTGTACATGATAACTAATTAGCATAGAAAAGAGAGAAACCTGTCATCGGGGCAGAGAAACCTGTTCATAAAAAGGTACCACCACAATGCTTCTGGACATTTCATCAGCTGGACTGATGCAGCTGGATTGCCATTTATCTCCTGGATCAACACTGAAATCAGGATCAGCATCCCCTCAGCTGGCTTGACGCTGACACCAGGATTGTTACCCCATCAGCTGTATAAATGCCGGAGTGGAGGCTGGTGATCCCTTTTTTCCCCTCTCTTTTTCTTTCTTTAATTCACCTCTCCCTTTTTAATCAACTTCTTTAATTTCTCTTTTCCCTTCAACCCTACCCCTTTATCCAAGACCCACTGCCGTATGCTTAATTTATCTTTTCCCTTCACTCGACCCCTTTATTTGAAACCCCTTGTCATGTGCCTATACAGTAGGTCAGGAACTAACATACCAATTTCCATGCCAAGTCTGTAATTTACTAATAAAACTCTCTGACTGTTTGTGGACCCTCTAACTTTTGTTGATCCTTTTGACTGAGGAGCATTTTCAAATCTTAAGTGCTTCCTTCCCTTGAAGATTGGGTTGTTGCATGCAGGCAAATAGTTTTCATAATGATGTTGATCTTCTCTGGCACAATTTTACATCTTCCTATTTCTGTTTGCAGTTAAGAGCCCTGAAATGATAAGCAGAATTTTCTTGGTTTTGTTTTGATTTACCTGAAAGACAGCCAGTGAGTGACACAAACAGCAACAGTTTCCGTGACAACCACATCCTTGGTCACAAAGGTCTTCCGTCCCTCTTTGTGCAGTTGTTAACAACACTGATGTTTCTTCATTAAAGCTTAGCCTAGTGGGACAAAGACAGATCTCTTTTAGGAAAATTAAAAATATCTCTCAGTGATAAGACAGACAATTCAAGAGACAAAGCTGATCCTAATGCAATTAAAAGTCTAGTTCCAAAGATCTCTGTATGGACAGGGACAGGTATCCTGACAGATACTCAGAGTGATCTTGTTCCAATATTTACCTGTGTTACTAGCTCATATGCCTGTGGCAGAACTTTGAGTGTATATATATAGGTTTATATGAATATTGCCCTAAAGCTGTATGTGTATTGAAGCTGTATGTGTATTGAAGCTTCAAATCTCAAAAAAGCCAAGCTTAGAAGATAGTACACATATCTTTCACAGCAAACTTATTCAAATCACATAACTCGGCATGTGTTCTTATTTTTCTGAAAGCAATATGTTTATTTTTAGTGTAAAGTGTTTCAAAAAGCCCAGTGGAAGTGTGGCTTAGATGAGCGGACAGTGAGGTGGACTGAGAATTGGCTGAAGGGCACAGCTCAGAGTGTTGTGATCAGCGGCACAGAGTCTAGTTAGTGGCCTCTAGTTCACAATGTTCCCCAGAGGTCAGTGTTGGATCCAGTCTTGTTCAACTTACTCATCTGTGACCTGAATGAAGCTACAGAATGCCACCCCCAGCAAGCTTGATAATATTACAGAACTGGAATGAGCGACTGATAATCCGGAGGTCTGTGCAGCCCTTCAGGACCTCAACAAATTGGAGAGATGGGTAGAGAACCATCTGAAGTTCAACAAAGGCAAATGCAGGGTCCTGCACCTGAAGAAGAATAATCCCATGCAGCAGTACAGGCTGGGGGCTGACCTGCTGGAAAGCAGAGAAAGGACCTGGGGATCTTGGTGGATGATAAATTGTCCATGAGCCAGCAGTGTGTGCTTGTGGCCGGGAAGGCCAATGGTATCCTGGGCTGCATTAGGAAAAACATTGCCAGCAGGTCCAGGGAGGTGATGCTGCCCTTCTATTTAGCCCTAGTGAGGCTGCATCTAGAGTACTGGTGACCCTTGCTGGGCTCCTCAGTACAAGAGAGACAGGGAAGTACTGGAGCAGGTTCAGTGGAGGGCTGCAAAAATGATTAGGGGACTGTCTTATGATGAAAGGCTGAGAGAGGTGACAGAGCACTGGAATAGGCTGCCCAGAGAGGTTGTGGAGTCTCCTTCTCTGGAGATATTAAAAATCCTCCTGGGTGCAATCCTGTATAACCTTTTCCAGGTGAACCTGCTTTGGAAGAAACTTTGAACTATATATCTTCAGACTCCCCTTTCAACCCCAACCATACTGTGATTTTGTGATTCTTTCCCTGAAAGTACTATGTTGATATTTGGTATAAAGCATTTTAAAAAGACCAAAACAAAATAATAATTTGTTTTAGGAAAATTCAAATGCTTGCAAATTGGGTTGAAATAGATTCCAGTTTCCTCAAGTTTGCACATTGTGTAAAGAATCTATCAATACATTTGAAATAATCACCACTTACAAAGCAGAGATCATTCCTACTTATTTCCTTCTACCACTCCTCAGATTTTTGTTTACTATCTGTCCCATACGTGTACATACATGTTTGCACATTACATCTTTAATCACTGTCTTCTTAGCTATCACTGTAACAATGTCTGTAGCTTTAACACACTGGCACTTGAGAGCAGTCCAACATATGAGAAGTTTTGTCTAGTAACATATGGACATGAGTGTGTTTCTGGTCTTTGACTTGAAAAACATCAAGTTACAAAAATAAAGTTAGTTTCCCACACTTAATATCTGTCCAGAAGGTTTTTGATATCCTCTCATTGGAGCCCAAGTAATCTTCAACCCATAGAGGCTGTGATCCACAACTACAGGAGCAATTCCATGTGACATAAAATGAGACAAAGGAGAATCCTTGGTCCCTTATCAGATCAATTTTGGGGATAATATGATTCTTTCAGATTATAATCAGCTTAGTTACCTGCCACATTTACTGTTTTGGGGATCCTATTCTTTATGTTAGAACCCTTGCAGCTTGAGAACAGGGGCAAAGCTCAACGCAATTGGGGAAAAAAAAATCACAATGTAATAGTAGGTTCCTGCCAGATTATTCCATTTCAATGATCTCTGAGCATCTCCAGGTGTAACCAGATTTGACAGTCTTTCCCTCACATATAGAGAGACACACATACTGGGAGAACAAGATGACAACATCTGTTTAGGTTGCTGGTAGTTACTTCTGCAACAGTCTAAAGGTATAGCTTGTCAGCTTTCATTTAAAGAGCAGAGTAGGTACAGTTTTAAACACAGATAAAAAGTCCCATATAAGGTTGTACTTTCTTTCAGGTAACTCAGACCATGGAAACTTAATATTGGGTGTACACATTAATATAAGCAACTGTGAAAGAGAACGTAACAATCTGGTAGTCAACTGACTTTCCACATAGTGCCTGTAGCTCATCTAAGTCTCCACAGCAAACTTCCTCAATTAATTATTAATGTCTGCTGCCTCTGTTTTTCCCTTCAGTGATAATTTGCTTTTCAGTCACTGTGTTCCTTTGGTTGGTGAATTATTCCAGTCAACATTCTTTGCTGGCCAGGCCTTTGGGAAATAAGTATTTTCATTAATATTTAAATTTTCCCCTTATGGCCATATCTGTTAAGAGAGTAAAACACAGACTTCCTGCCCCCCTCCAACCCCCACCCCACAATTTTATTACTCTTTCCTCTTCCTCTTTTCCTCACTTCTCTTCAGCTACTTTTATAATGATGCAACACAGAAATTATTTTAACTTGGTGATTTATCTGTGGTATGAACCGGGAAAAATATACCAAATTTTCCAGCATTAAAGTGTGACATCATTGTTGTTACTATTGTTAGGTATTATTGTGCCTATTGAATTAGACTACTAAAAAAATAGTATTAAAGATTGTGAATGGTAGACCAGAAACTGGAGCCAAACCATGGGAACATCAGAGTAAAAGATGCACTCATGCACATTTCTCTTGGCATTCTTGAAACATGATGATTTTAAACTTTCTGTGAAAAAAATACTTTTTTTAATGACCATTTCATTAAGGACGACAGAGTTATGACAAGTTGTGCCAGAAAAGGAGCCTATAGCTAAATAGTTGTAACAACTTTTACATGTGATCTACCCCACTTGAACAACGTAATGCAAACGTCAGACCTATTACACAAGTATATTAAAATGCAAAAACTGAGTGCAACAACAGAGAGATGCTCTGAATTAAGTCATGAATGTTGCACATTGACCTTCCTATTTGGATAGTCATTGTGTAAATATGTTGGCTTACCTCAATAGAAGAGTTATTAGTGAAACAAACAAGAGGAAAATATGTCACTTAATAGCTTCTTAAAAATCTACCTAGAAATCTTGATTATTATCATAATGCAAGGACTTTGCATCTTTATTTTTTTTTTCCTATATTATTTCTTTAAGGGTACATGACAAACACTTTACTGGCCATAATGATAAATTGAATGCATAACAATGTGGTAGGGTTATTGAACATCTAAGAATTGAGGAGTACAGTTCATACAAAGACATTGATATTGCATTCATGGGGCTACCACATAGTATGTGGGATAATGACAAAGGTGACTTAAAGTAAATAAAAGGGCAAGACGATGAAAATGCTATATTTAATAAATATAGGAATATAGTCTAATTTCTGCTCTAGATTTAATGAAGGGAGGTACTCCTGCTTTGCTATCAATGATTGTCATCTGATTGCTCAGATGACAAGGCTCTCATGTTTAGACAGACTTTGGTGATTGAAGAATTGCTTCATGCTTATAGCAAAAAGATCAAAGCTGCACGAAATGCATTAAGAGGAGAATCTTCTTTCTTAAGAGAAGGAAGGAAGGAAGGAAGGAAGGAAGGAAGGAAGGAAGGAAGGAAGGAA
>JAWWEU010000001.1:40050161-40078714 GCA_035583155.1 Acropternis orthonyx | reverse complement strand
CCCTCCCCCTCCACCCCAACCCCTTTATTATTATGTTTTCTCTATAATATATGCAGTTTAATAATTTCGTTTGTTTGTTTGCTTTTTTTTTTTTTAATACCAAAGATACGAATTTTCCCTCAAGGCAATTTGTAAAAAACAGTGATTTAAAGTACAGTTGATTTGTATAATATGCAGCAAGTAATTTATCTCACTTCTTTTTCTGCACAAATAATTAAAAGATGCAGTTTTCAATTTCCAAATGATACTACCTGTGGTCCTTTGTTTCCCCCATTATTTCTACCAAATTACTTTTGCAATTTGTTTTAATTCTGTGTGATAATTGTAGAAAACTTATTAAAGCACTCACCATTCGGTATGTTTTCATGAATTGCTTTGGCTAGTAGCGACAGGGTGGATACTTTCTCATGATATGACTCCCAGCAGAATTTATGAATAGTGAGAGCATGAGTTCCAATGCAATGTTGGCAACACTAATATGCCAGAGGCTTGAACTAGATTCAGTAAAACCATGGTCTTTCTAAACATAATAATAGCATCTACTATTATTAATGTTTCTTTTTCTGGCACTTATAATAAATTTAAATGCAACTGCAAAGATTTGTTCTTTTCTTTTTAATTAAAAAACTTATGAAGTGAAGCCTTTAGCATAGATATTATGATACTGATATCAAAGTGCTTTCTTCCATTATCACTACCTCATTTCCCTTTTCCATCATAAGCATATTTATCCATTTATCTGTACCAACATGAAAAAGATGATTGCTTAAATCCACCTCCTCTCTCAAAGCAGTGTAACACAAGCCTTTGTCTCTACAGTGACTATACTGCTCAGAGGAAAGGATGTGAGTTGTCACCAAAAAAGAAAAAAAAATTCTCTGTAATATTTCTTTTTCCTCTATAAGTATATTAGAGGAAATCTCAAAAGATGTAATTTTTCCTTTCCTTTTGGAAAAGGAATACGCTCACAGGTCATGAAGGAATAACACCAGTCAAAAGTCATTCTGATGTTCTACATGGAGTTGGAAAAGCACGAACTGAAGGGAGTTAGAAGTTGAGCTATTGCCACCCATAAATCCAAATGCAAAGAAAAAGAATAGCATATCCTATGAAGAAAAAGTACACTTGCATGATTTTCGATAGTATTCTTAGGATAGTCTTTACATTCAGTAAGTGGAGGATGTTGGCCTAAGGTGCAATGAAACTGCCAATAATACCCCTTACTTACTGTGGCAAGCCCACAAAATTAATAAACGCAACAAGCTAAGTATCACTGACGAGGCTTTCTCTAACAGACTTATTATATTCTTGGAAAAAGACAGAGGTCTAACTGAAGATCCAATCTAAATTACTGAAATAAAACCTTCTAATCAACACTGAAGTCCCTGTTCCTCCCTGCACAACCTTTACTTCAATCAGGGCTTGGATGAGATGCATGGAATTGCCACAGACAGTGAATCAGCCTGTCTTCCCTTCCCCCATGGGTATCAGACCTGGTAATGCTCAGTCCATGGAGAATTAGAGGCTTTAGAAAACCAGAAGCTCAGATATTACAAAGTTCATCATGAACAGAGGAAGCAGCTTGGCTAGAAAATTTTAAAAAGAGCTTGTCTGTTGAGAGCTCCCTGATGATATATTTACATATAAAGTTAACTGTTAGGCCATGATTATTACAGACATTGGTTATACAGAATATAAATAAGTTCATGTCCCTGTTTGCTTTCAATAAAGAATTAATTTGCTCAGTCCAAAGTATTTTTGACAATACTATTTAAAAAACTGTTTAAATCCAATAAAAAAATTAAGTTAGTATTTGATAAAAGTCATAGCATAGAAACTTTTACAATGAAATATCAGTGGAATTTGTTATAGGACAAATGAAAGTGAAATGATATTAAGCCAATGTAAACAGCAAGGCATCTTGTAGGATTGATTATCACCTAAAGGGAAGATAATTGATTTTCAAATTTCAATAATTGTTTAAAATATTGTAAAGAAAAATTAATAAAGGACAAGTTTTGCCAGTTAAATAAAAAAAATTCTGAGCTGTTTTATAAACATTTAATTTACTGCTAACAAGCTTAATATACTGTAGTGGAACCTTTTGTTGTCAGGTTTCTCCTGGCAAGCAACCAATATCTAAATTAATATTTTTTAAAATTGGGGTTTTTTGATTTTTGTTGTTGTTGTTTGGTTGCTTTTGTTTCTTTGGTTTTCTTTTTTTTTCCCCTTTAAATTTGTGATACTAATAACACTTTCAAAGACACTAGTCAAGCTTTAGGAAGAAGCATAGAATGCTACTTTGCAAAATAATCAATGTGCCTATTTTTGAAATAATGGTCAATCATAATTTCTATACTGGTGAATAAATGTCTTAATTACTGCTTTGAAAAACAAATAACAACTATTTGATTGCAAATGCTGAATAAGTATTTCAAAATGCCTATGAGTCCAAGAGATTCTGAATTATTCAGATGATTTAAACCTGATTGGAACACTGTGCACAGTACCCATAAAATAAAAAGTTAGTATTATATTAATATTGTATTAAATATAGATTATTTTCAATAGTATTTGAATATATTTGCACATACATATTTAAAATAGAGGCTTTGTATGGAAGATGCAGAATGTCTCCCTTTCCAACCTTTCAGACAATTGACTGCATTTTCATTGTGTTTAATATTACTTTTTTTTTTACCAAATCATCCATTAATAAGTATAGCAGAGATTAACAAAGTCACTTGACCAAAAAGGCTTGTTTATGCTGAATTATTTCAGGGATTATTCAATGTTATGGGCTATAGGAGCTAGAACCTCTTAGGAATTCTTATTGCCAATCAAACATAAAATGTCAGTGTGCTCAGGTGAAGGAGAAGGTGGCAGTAAGAATTCTCAGCTTCTCTAAACCGGCAATAGTGAGGTGCTGCTATTTGACAACATTTACTTGAATAAAGCATGGAAAAATTAGAGTACTGCTCAGGGAATCAAGAGATATGGAATATATCTTCAGGTACTGGGTGATGAAAAGTGGTAAAACCATGGACTTCTGTGATACTTGCAGGCACTGAGGCAGTATCACTGCTGCTCCCACTACAAGGCATGATCATGATCTCTGGTGAATAAATACCTGTTGCAAGAGGCCTTTTGAGAAGTAAAGCTGTGGAATTAATTCTGCTGGGTTTTTTCCCATCTATTTGCCAATCAGACTGACAGTCTCTAAAATTCAGCTCACATTTCAGAGAATAAGCAACTGCTGAGGATAAAGCAGTGTAAAAAGCCTTGCTCTCTCTCTTAGTTATGCGAATCAGTGCTGCAACGCAGATACACCTCAGCAGTGTGATTTCCCAATTTCTTAAGGCCTGGACTATTTTAACTCCTGGACTGGCGTTAACATAGGTTTGCTTATAAGTACCACAGTTAAGCTGTTTAGTTTCTTGTATGAACTTTATGAACAGTCATTTCTTTAAGTCCCACAAGCTCTTATTACACTTCCTTCATTTTTTTTTTTTTTTTGGTAGTTCTGCCAATATTATTCACATGTAATAGGAGAAAAAGAATAAAGAGGGAAATTATGTCTAATTTGACAGTTTGGAAATGAGGTATATAAGCTCTCTTGTTAGTAAATGAAGAGGAATAGAAAACCTGAAGGAAAATTAATTCAAACCATTTTTGACAGCTATTTTGGAGTGAGATGAACAACCTTATTCTTTTTGCTAACTGTGATGGAAACCTGATTGCAGCAGAAGCCTAGACAGGCTATTCTAAATTATTCAATTAAGTTTCAAATGGCTAAAGCTGAGTGATAGCAGTCCTCACTTGATTTTTCAAGTGTATATGAAAGTTTCGACACGCTGTGAAAAACTGAACCGGTCATTTAATTCCTAATCTCAGTGGTATTGCAATAAAATCACCCTTCCTTCATCTTTGATGGACATTTCTCAGTATTTTTCATTAATTATTCAGGAAATATATTCAAGTGCTTGATAATAAGTCCTACATATGCCCTCAGAGAACTTGAGAAGTTCAGAAACAAACAACTAGAGAATTGCAGGTCATTTCTCTGTATTTCTCTAAAGGTCTTTTCTCTGCCAAGCAGGGGGATTAAGGACAATGATAGGACCAGAAAGGCACCACTGTTAATTTGTCTCTTAGCTGTAATTGGTAGAACTGCCTTTATTGGTTAAGAGAAGCAGCTCATCTTGGCGTCTCATTTGCAGCAGCCAACTACTGCCAAGAGGAAAGATGACAGCAGTTAAATAAATATCCTTGACTGCCACTTACATCTAGTATTATATCAGCCAGCATAAATAGGCATAGCTTAAGTCTTCCACTTAATGCAACTGCCAGACTAATGATAATATGCATTTTAATAACACACACCAGCATCTCCATTCATATCTCTACAAGGATATAAAACCCTGCAGATTGTATGTACTGCTTTGAAGTAGTGGCCACAATCTCTCTGTGGACCTGTAAAATCTGTGCTCGCTTCCAGAGAAATCAGCTCTGTCATAACAGGGTATATTGTGCACCAGGGTGTTCAATACTATACATGAAAAGGATCAATAAATTTTCTGGGCCTAAGATGTGAGGTCCTACTCACTTTATAAGGCAGGTGCAGGGCAGGGTCCCAAAAGTGTTTTAAGGAAAAGTAAGATCCTTCAATACCCTGCCTATCTCCTGCCTGTGGGCCTTATGTGATGCTATCAGCTTGTCAGAAGGACATTCATCCAAAAGGGTTGTAGGCTACACGCAGTGAGTGAAAGTGGCTGTTTCATGTGTAGAGTGGATGGGAGACACAAAGAGAGGTTAGTGTGCTGAAAGATTGTGCATAAACCATCCATCAGTGCATTTATGGTACAAGCCTACCTCAATACCAATCCACAAATTAGATAAATGGTAGTTTCATAAAAAAACTTGTCTTGACATCTTCCTCTTGAGTTCTAGATTAATACCTACATTAGTCACTGTGGCAGATTTCACATCAGTTCAGCCTCCAGATTTAGGCAACAAGACCAGTTTTAATAAATTATTTTATTTTAACATGATATATAATGAAATAAATACAAAAGTTTTAGCTAAAAAATTCCATCTAATCATAGAATCCTAGAAACACAAATGTGTTTAGGTTGAAAATCATTTCAGAGAAGCTGTGGATGCCTCATCCTTTAAGGTGTTCAAGGTCAATTTGGGGCTCTGAGCAGCCTGGTCTAGTGAAATATGTCTCTGCTCATGGCAGGAGGGTTGGAATTAGATGATCTTTAAGGTCCCTTCCAACCCAAAACTTTCTACGGTTCTGTGATTGCATGAAAAGGCCTTTAAGGTCATTGAGTCCAACCATAAACCAAACACTGACAAGTCTACCACTACACCACCCCTAAGGACTATGTCTACATACCTTCTAAATACCACCAGGGATGGTGACTCAATCACTTCCCTGAGTACCCTGTTTTAAACAAAACACTATTCTGCTTTTCAAATAAGAGCTGTCTTTCTGTAAGTTTCATACTGCTTTTTGAGCAACAATAAGCACGTGTTCTCCAAGTTGAGGTCATCTATGTACACGGACCCTTCAACAAGGGTACATCACCATTGTACAAGAATTTTGCATAATCACAAAGGTTTTATTCCATATGTGTTCAAATGAGAGGATCCTCAGCAAAAATGAAACAGGTCAAAAGGATTACATCTTCAGTTCAAGACAGGCTAAACATTGCCTAGGCTTAAGAGACAAAAGTCACTTCAGACACTTTTGGAAACAAGTCAACACTGAGTGTACTTTAAAAATACTGAGTGTATTTTAAAAACTCCATAGCTAAATTCAATCTCAAACTATTCAGATGAATTTAAAAAATAAAATACTATTTCTTTTATTTAAATGGTTTCAATAGACTTTTTTGTTACAATTAATAGTTGCTACATCTCAGGACAGCAAAGACTTTATTTAATACACAGTAAAAAGATATTACATTTGGAACTGAGAGCGACAGATAAAGATGTAGAATTTGAAAATGCATCTGTAAAAACAAAATTAGTTTGGAGAAGATACTTAAAACAATCAGTTGTTGCTCTGAAACAGTTGGGGTGGTTTAAATGCTAATAATTTTGTTTCTAGCTATTTTCTACTTGAAACTGCAGTGCATTTTTTAACTGCCATACTGAAGAATATTAATGATGCAACAAATTGACTGGTTCTACAGAGATATATCTGGGTTTTTTATGAGCATATTTAATTGCATATGTTTCTTAAGTCTCTAATTACAACCAGTACTAAAAGTGTCTAGATGCTTAAGGATGCATTTTTATATTTAAACATATCTCATTATTACTACTCATATGGCAGATAGTTCACTAAGATATAATGATAGGGTATTAAAGTGGATTAGAAATCTCATTATTAAAACACAAGCTTGTCTGAATAAAAAGGAAAAAAAATAAAGTACTCTAAGTGGAATAAGCACCTCTTCATTTTCTTTCACAAATCTCATTTTATTACAAGCTAAATGTCAGAGACATAAAGACGTAACTGCTGGCATGATCCCATCAGGGAGGTTTCTGTTTGTTATGATACGGTATTCAACATTATTTTCCCTCAGATTTCAAATAAAGCCAGTGAACTTTACTAAGGGCTCCAATTTCAACCAAATGTATGTTAGCCTATCTAGAGGTGGATTGTTTATTTTTAAGGAGGAAGATATGACTACAGTCAAATAACATCTCTTGTATTTTAACTCAGCATTAGGGCAGACACCAATTATGAAATTGTGCTGTCAGGTTACCCCTCTAAGGGCAGTCACACACTTCATGTTTTCAGTGGCAAATTGAATTTGACATTTAATTTGAAGCTCAGGATACCATAATGTAAAACCTTCTGCAGTATTAGTGATAAAGCATGAGGGCAGACATCCTGTCTGGCTCTTTTAAATAGTCCTCTCCATATTAATTTTGCCTTCATTATTCTCTATGGGGATTAATTTCCTGATCTTTAAAGGAAAATTCCAGTAAATGTTTAGGATCACAGTAACTCACAACTAGAACATTTCAGGTTTCTTTATAGATTCAAATAAATGATCTACTGTAAAGTCTACCCATACATGCTATCCAGACAACTTGTCATTTCCGAATTTAGAAGCAATTAGAATAATCCTTAGCAGAACTCTTAGTAGGTGGTAGTGTTGACACTTTCTCATTTGTTTATTCTTTGGAATATAACTGAATTTTACATTGCACAGGAAAGTGCACTAATAGTGGTTGCAAGCCCTTTACTGATGGGAGACTAATTTCTTGCAGGGATTTCTGTGTAAGTTAGCAACCCTTCCTTCAATGCATTTTGGAATTTTGAAATGCAGTTTTTTGAAGAAGCAGCTGGAATTCTTCCTTGCTAGACAGAATAGACAGGTTTTGTCTCAAAAATTAAGAATGTCATAACCCGGAAGTGCAGAGGCTGGTTTGGTGCACATGCAAACAGAATTTAGCCAGGACTCTTGGTTAATCGTCACCTTGGAGGTTACCATTACATGCCAAAAATCCCAACCAACAAACAAAAAAATAAACAAAAACCAAAATAAACCCACAGAAATTTATGATGGTTCCTTGCTGCTCTAAGCTTTCACAATACAACAGCCATGAGTTAAACTGTGAAATATATGCTAGCTCAGAATCAGGCTCCGAGACTCCAGTCAGTTTACATTAACAAACATAACACCCCTGCACCATTCAATATTTGTACACAAATATAATCCAGACTAAATAGGAGCATATTTCTGTGTAATTATCCAGCCCACACAACACAGAGTATCATGTTAATTTTGCATAACTGTCACCATCTGATCTGCATAAAAGTCTACAATGATCAAGTTATTTCCCATTTTTTTCCTACCATTTCTACATTATGTGTCAAGTGGACTAAGTGTTTTAGTATTATTTTTGTATGGTTGGCACGTTAAAAGGGAGTTTACAGTTATAAAGACCAACTGCTTTAGCACTCCCTGTGGAGTACCCATATTTCCCTAATTATATCAAGAAGCAGACACAGTTCTGTCAGGAGAAGCAGAAGAATATCTTCTGACTTTTTCTTTGTTTTTTGAGTTTTATTTCTGAAATAATTTCTTCTACTTTTTGAAATGATTTCTTAAAAGTTTTTCTGGGGAGAGAATGTCCTCCTTAACTAAAAGTCATGAAACTCTTACTGGTTTCCAGACAGCAATGTCATTGATTGTGTGGACAGCACTTATTTCCATTGATTCAAGGTTTTTTCATTCTATGAGAACTTGTCTTGCAAAAAAATTTGTCCCTTTTCTTTGACTGATGAGTTCCAGTTGGTTGTGTTCACTGACAGAGGACAATTTCTTTTTTATTTATTTTCTCTATTGCCTTTTATGAAGGCAAGGAATTTAAAATTTACAAGCAAGAATCCAAACTATGCACAGCTGACAGCTAAAAGTTTTCACTATGGCACTTTCCTTGCTGTAGAAGATGTTTCATTTTGACAAATTCATATTGCCTATAAAACACAAACTAAGAAAACCAATCCAGCAAAATGCAAGGAAACATAGTGTATGCATCCTTTGCTGTTAGTGTGCTGATATTCTGCTACGGCATCACACATGCTACTGTTGCATGCTGGACAAGCGCTGGCAAATACTATCAATTACCCAGAGAGGGCTTCATCGGGACAGAGTTTTCAGTCGCTTGTTTGGCAGGGAGTGAAGCATCAGGCCCATCATTGCACCTATTTGAGATGATTTTTTTTATTTTGTGCTTGTGGAACTTTTGTAGAATGATGCCTGCTTCTATTAAAAGTTCAGGCATTTCCCTCCAAGAGGCAGGAACCCCTTGGCACAGTCCTGATTAGTCGTTATAAGGAAACCAAGGTGGAAGTGAGGTAGGAATTGTATGTGCTTCTCTTCCCTCCATGATAATTAGTTCAAATCATAAGTGTTTTACAATTCAATTTCTAACCCCTACTGCAAAACAAGAATAGCAGGATGGCTAATAGACAGAATGACATTTGTATCTAAAAATGAATGCTGTCTCAGGATTCCTTGTCACCTTCCTGCTCTTCACTACCTGTTATATGCAAAGCAGCAAACAGGCAGAGAAGATGCCAAGAAGACACAGGCTTATCCAAAATGAGCTCTAAAAATTAGTCTGATAATGCCATCTGTTAAATGTGATGTTATACTTTCTGTTCTACTTATCTTGAGGATTCCCTTGGAATCTAGTTATAATAGTTTATCCATAAAAATTAACATGTTCTATCTATGCCACTTTGTACTGTGACAGATGTCACCACAAACATATCTGAACAATTGGAAGGAGAAACTAACCCCTAGCATGTCCACTTCTTTTCTTTTCATTACCCGCATTATGTCAGAATATTTTAAAATTATTCAAACTAAAAGAATGAGGATGTCATTAAATATGATTATGTAGATTACTACTGAAAATGGAGAGGCAGGTATTGTCTGTGCTTTGAATATTGTTTTAAAGTGTAAGTAGCGTATTATTTGCAGTCTCTTTATTTGTATTTATGGGATTCCTTGATCCCATAGAGTAACCTATTAAAAGTACAAGCCTTTCTATTAATTAAAGTAAAAAATAAATATAATAATGGAATATAATTAAAGAATTGGATTTTAAGTTAAACTGATTTAATACATTAAACTAGTCTTAAACAAGGGCAAAGGGACATTAGAAATATGATAATCCCTCATAGATAATTATACAGGAAAGCAGTCCTGTTAGCTTGGCCTAATTCCAGCAAACTGAAAAAGAAAGTCTCTAATTGTAGATCCTTCACTTCAGAACTGAAAGTATATAGTAAAATATAATCTCCCAACTAAGGAAATTCTGAAACTGAAAAGGCCTAAGAGAATACAAACCAAATGGGTGGCAAACATCTTACTTATATCATTATTTAAAATTTTCAGTAAATAAGACTTCATAATGCATCCAGCAGAAAAATCTCTAATTTGAAAATAACGCCACTAGTTTTACCACACCTATTTCTACACTTGTTAATAGTTCTCAAAATTTAACTTGTGGAAGAACAATTAAAAAGTATTTCAGTTTCAGCTTCATGCATATGTGTGCAGATTTCTGCTGACAACTTATTCAATGAATCAATTTAATAAAATGACTCCCTGAATTCCGTGTTCCCAAACAAATTCTGGTGAGGGGGATAGTTGGTAAGTTTATATAGCAAGAGGGGGCAGCAGCTGATGAAAAATGTAGTGACTGATTTTTCAGCTTCCTTGAAAAGGCAGAAGATGGACATTTCTTCATATCCATCACTTTATGTCACAAAATTTAGTCTGCTTACTATGTTCTATGAGGGACAGAGGGGATGAATCTCACCCTACTCCTGATGATTTGAGGATTCACTAAACATAGTAAATGTACAGATATGTAGGTATATCTATACATTCATTTAAACCTTACTTTATTGTCTTACACACTGACAAATTTAACTCACTAAGACTTTTATCAAACCTAAGCATCTCAGTTTAATGTCCAGATTTCCTGCTAGTATGGTTTTTATAAAATTATTTTGTTTCATAGTGTAAAAAAGGCAAAGGTTTTTTTGTTTGTTTTTCAGATTTACCTAAGCAATATCAAAACTGATTTTTTTTTCCCCCCCAAAATCAGAGGGCTTTCATGGATAATAAAGCTGCTGATATAATTTTTTTGTGTCGTATATCAAGAACAGTGTGGAGACTTAGAACCCATTTTTAAAATTAAACACATTACATTTAATTTCTCAAAATTCTGTGACAAAAAGATTTCTGGAAAATATTGTACTAAAAAGCAGTGCTGATATTTAAGACAAAACATTCTACCTACAATCTGGAATGGCAAAAATTGTTTGTTTATTAAAGAACAGATAGCATTATGTGCAAATAAAAAGTATTTCTATTCCCCTGTGTCCAGTTACTTAAACATTGTACTTTTTTACAGACCAACTTGTCACATAGATATGTAAACAAAATATGGGAACCATTAAGACAAGCTTGAAGGTAATGATATATTTGTGCATTTAGCTGTATATGAGTGCTTTGGCATATGGAATTACAAAGTAAACAGCAGAAAACATTTAGTATGAAAACACAATCATAAGAAGCAAGAAAACAAGAAATATGTTTCTATAAAAGAAAACAGTTACAACACATTTGCTTGACTTTGAATGTTATGTCTTTAATAGAGTAGAGGTTCAACTGGGCAGTCATGACCCCCCACTAGGTAAAGTCCTCTTGAAAGACTTTATTGAAAACAAATAAGACAGAGTGAATAAAGGAGATTATCTGATTCATCTCACTGCTTCAGGAGCAATTTTGGTTACAAAAGACAGTCCACAGAAAGTTCTTGAACATGTTCATCGCTCTCTGGGTATATCCTATGACAGCTGTAAATCTGTAACATTCAAACACTATTGCTATTTTCCACCTTTATGGCAATGTTGAGATCTTTCTATGAAATACATCAATATCACTGGTCTTATTTTTCAATTTTAACAAAAAAGACAACTGTTCAAACACAGGTTTTCTCTGAGCCCACATTTTATTGTAGTTGGACTTACTGGAAGTATGGGTGAACTATAAAAAGATCTGTTTAACAATAAATTAAGCGACATGCAGATAGAGAAATTGAACTTGCACAAAGCCCCACAAAAAGTCTTAGAATCATGTCTTCAGTTACTACAAACTTGTGTGTGCCAATACACATTTCTTCCCTTTAAATTAAAATGTTAGTTTAGCTTGGTAACTTGCTGAGTGAAATGAATCCAACATAATTCAAGTAAAGTTTCCCATTTAAGAGCATCTCCAAAGCAGTATAAAGTAATTCAAACTGACTAGTTCAAAAATCAGTTTAATTAACTCAGTAAAATGTACAAAGTAACTTTAATGATTAGTGAAATCAAGGACATATATAGTCTAAATTTAATTGGTGACTATGTGGCCACTTGATCACACCACAGTCAGGTTTTGTGATCAGTGTGATAATCATCAGGGCTCTCACTCAAACTCACACAATTAGCATTTAGGGTTTCAAGGTGTTTAGGCTTTCCAGAAGCTGAACTGAGCTTGCTCCTCCTATAATAAAACACAAAGAGACCATAACTATTTAGAGAACTTCTAATTATCTATTTCTTTGTTAGCGTTTAGGCTTTATTGATTCTGCCTGAGGAGTGACTATAAAATTACTGAGGTTGTTATAAAGAAGGGTTAAAATAAGGTGTTCAAATAAAACAAATTATGACCTAAATAACTTCACTAAACAATCCAAGCTCCTGTAAAAATCACACTTCTGTGTAGTAGAGAAAAAGTAAAGAAAAAAGCAATCAAAGAAGCAAGTGACAGGACAGATGAAATATTTTATTGGGTGTCAGCTTCAAAATTGCTCCTTCTTTCTTACACATCAGATGATTTATTTATTCATGAATCAGCTGTCAAAATAATCTTGAAGAACATATTGCATTGATTATCTTCACTATCACAAAGTGATGACAAACTGCCATTAAAGCATGCTCAAAATTATGTGAGAGTGAGATACAGGAACTAATTTTTTTTAAAATTATCTTAGTTATGCACTCACATCATGTCTGAATGTCTTTTCTATAAAGAATACCAAGAGTTTTCTTTTCATTATATCAAAACAAACTCTTGCTTAAAAATAGGCCAGCCTTCTTCAAAAATTATTATTATATTTATTTTCTAGAATATTCTGTTCCTTTGGCAGGTTGCTAACTTTCCCACTTCTTTCCTACAAACCTTAAGATTGTCTCCACTTTATCAAATATTCCAGCTTAATTTTTGCTCTCGATAGGAAATGTTATAGATGAGCAATAAGCCTTACTGGGTTTTTGGCTGCTCTGGCCAGATCTCTTTCTTAACCAGAAACAAGTCTAATTTGAGCAACTCCTCTGTTATGCAGAATTAGCTCTTTCTTAACTCTTAGAAAACTGATACACAAGATCTTACGTTGAAAAGCATTTCATAAACCATGTACTTCAACATAAACAGATAAACAAACTAAAGGAACCATTAATATAAAATCATAATGTTGCTCTATTTTTGGTTCTTATTAGTCTTTTTTTTTTTTTTTTCCATAATTGAGACCAGTCATGGAGTTTTAGAGACAGATTTTCACAGAATCATGGAATATGCTGAGCTGGAAGGAACCCATAAGGATCATCGAATCCAGCTCCTGGCCCTGCACAGGACACAATCACACCATGTGCCTGAGAGTATCACTCAAACACTTTTTGAACTCTGGCAGGCTTGGTGCTGTGACTGTGACTACCGCCCTGGAGAGCCATTTCTAATATCTAATCCAGACTTTCCCTGACACAACTTCAGGCCATTCCCTCCGGTCCTCTCACTGGTCACCACAGAGAAGAGATCAGAGTCTGCCCCTCCTCTTCCCCTCACGAGGAAGTTGTAACTGCAATGACATCTCCCCTCATCACCTTCTCCAGCTGAACAGACCAAGTGACCTCAGCCACTCCTCATATGGCTTCCCTTCAAGGCACTTCAGCATCTTCACTGCCCTCCTTTGGACATTCTATAATGGCTAATTTCTTTTTTACATTGTGGTGCCCAAAACTGTGCACAATATCCAAGGTGAGGCCGCCCCCGTGCAGAGCAGAGCAGGACAATCCCCTCCCTCACCCGGCTGGTGATGCTGTGCCTGATTCCCACCCAGGATACAGTTGGTTCTCCTGGCCAGGGTGCACTGCTGATTCAGATTCAATTGCCATTGACCAGGACCTGGGTTTTGTAATCCATGCCACTGTTGTCTTGGATTTTTTCCATCTGCTAATCCTTCAGCAGTAAATTATTAGAATTACAGAGACATGAAAATCACACTAAGTAAGAAAAGAATGAGAAACTGCAGAGAACCTGAAAACATTCTATTAAAAGAAAGCACCTTTAAATGTTATTTTTGTCTACAGTTTTATATGAGCTTTTGTCACGAAAAAGCATAAGGAGACCAGCTGCAAACATGACTTCTGGAAGGAAACAAATCCTAAAATTATGAATCTTGAGCTATTCTGTCCACCGCTGCTGAGTCACAGACAACAAGAGTTTACATAACTGCTGCACACACACAATACCTTGTGTGAATAGATACTTCTACACACCTTTCACTGCAGGACTTCAAGCACCTACTACAGCAGCCAGCATGAGCTGTATATGTACTCTGGGAAACCTTCTGATGCTGCTACATTAACTACCTTTACCAAAACTGCAGATGGTTCTGTCTTTGGTTCACGCAGTCCCAGTGGAAGGTTGGTTTTTTTAACTTGAGAGAATCCTCTATGTGTGGGGCTCTACCTCAAAGGGCATGTTACACATTATATTAGAGAGAGAAGAAAAATAATATATTTACTGCACTATGGCATCAATATTCTGGATTTTACAATCCACAAACACTGAGTAAACACCTATCTAAATGGATCCTAAATTAATTAGCATTGCAGAAGTGCCTCAGAAACATCTTACAGGGTTATACTTTAACTGAGCATCTCTAGCACTTCTTCACTCCTTAGACACATTCTTTTCTCTTTGAAGAATCAAAAATAACTGCATGGATTTTTTATTCAAGCTATGTATATGTTTCTCTGACAGCAAGTTTGAGAAGCTGCAGTCCAACTTCACTTTATGGGGAAGTCAAAAGATACTGGAAATCATGATATGAAACAAAACATATTGCTCAGCAGCCTTAAAGAGGAAACCAAAATCTAGAGAGAATTGCATCTTTGTTATAGTGGGACATATAAAGCACAGATCCAGAATCTAAACATGCTATTTAATACTTAATTGATGTATCCATCCATAGAAATTAAATTTTGATCAGAAAGCAAATTACCAGATGAGGATAATTTGCAAATGCCAAAATGTCTACTGCAATCAAAAAAGCCATCTGTAACCAGAACTAGCTATTTACTGTTATCATAACTTTGTACCAATAACACATTGGCAAATATCACTTGGAAAGCTGTCTTAAACAGAGAAATTTCTAAATGGAAAGCTAAAGTCTTTGTAAGTCTTTCAGAAATAAATACAGATCTCATTGTATTACTTAATTGAAAATCTATTCCAAAGGTCTATTACAGCAATAACATATATGACAAATTACTACCTTCAGTTTGTAACAGGCCTCTGCTGTAGTTATTTCATCTATGAATGAACAACAGAGAAGGTGCAAAACCAGACCAGTCACCATCTCAGAGGAAAATAGGTTGTTATTAGGGCAGTCTGGAGAAATTTAATTGCCTTCATTCTGCTGGTTATTATGAGAGAGAACTGAACAGCCACCTCTATAATATTACAGAACTTAAGTAGCATTTCAAAAAAGTAGGAACAGATAGATTAACTTTCATGTACAAGCATTTGTCTGCAGAGAGATTCAAGAAGACTAAGACAAAGTTCTTCTCCCTCCCTAAGTGTTAAAAATGTATCAGTGGTTTATAGGAGATAGTGCTTTCCTTTTCATAATCAATATGAATACTTATACACATGCTAATGCACAGGCATGAAAGTGTAATTAAGGGATAATAATAAAAAAAAAGTGTCAAAAGTTCATAGTGCATTTTCATGAACATCTTTTGATCAATCAGAAGACTTAATCATTTAATATTGTCATAACTGTAAAGACTTGAATGGCAGAATTCACGTACATGAATCTTCTGCTCTCTTAAAAATGAAGATATTCCGTTTTTTCCAAGTAAAATGTATTAAAAGCATTAAACCCATTTTTACAGAATCAGAATACGCTGAGTTGGAAGGGACCCACAAGGATCGAGTCCAACTCTTAGGCCTGCACAGGACAAATAACTGCACGAATTAAAGCTGTAGAAAAAATGAATGTACAGAACAACACTGCACACAGAAGTATCCATGTACTCATTAAAAAAAAATGTTCTAACCAACACTTTTTCAAGGGAGTGGATTATATTGTCAAAGAACAAGAAAATGCTATTGAAGACTTAGAAAACAAAGCCAAACCATGGAATTAGATGATGGAGTTTTCATAAAGAATACACATTTTCATTTAAAGATTTAGCTAATATCAATAGATTCTTTGAATATAACTAATACGTAAAAAAGAATATGTGAATTATAAAATTGCTAAACCAAAATTCTAGATTCCCTTGGTGCTATATTATTTTCATGACTAAGTAAAGGGATAAAGAGTTTATATGCATGACAGCGCAAATATGATTTTTCTAGTAGTTGTTTTTGGGTCAGTAAGGAGTCTAGCAATACACCAATGAAATTTCTATCAGCAATAGGAAATACCCAGATTATGATGGTGAAAGAAGAATTGATGCAATACTCAGAGCAGTTCAGTTCTGTCCAGTTTCAGAAAATGTGCTGCCAGACCTGCCTTTTTACAATAGACTACGAGGGATTTAGAAAAAAAACATTTGTGAAATAACATTTTATGGACACAGTTGGCAGAAAAATATATTACTGACAACTGGAAAAACAGCGGAATGATACTAAAAGTTTGTGGATCTAACTGGAAAAATAAAATAACAACAACAACAACAACAAAAATCAGCAAGTTGAATGGTCTTTATTAGAGCTTCTGCAGTACAAACAGCCAAAACTCAATGAAATTCAAGACCACTGACATCAAATAGCCTGCTACAGTCACCTGGAAAAGAAATAATTTTTGTTTGCCTTCAGGTCAATGGTGTTTTCATATTACTTCTCCTTAGATAAAATAAGCTCATAATTACTGAAAGTTTGGGAAAAACAAACAAAAAAACTTCGGAATGTCAATGTTGAAGGTTATTCAAAATAAGTACAGTGTTATTACAAAAGTTTGGGACTTTACTTCTGTCAATTAATCAAAAATAAGAGAATGGTTTGGATTAGAAGGAACCTTATAGATCACCTGTCTCCAAACCCTCTGCTGTGGACAGGAACACCCTCTACTCCATCAGATTGCTCAGAGCACAACTTCTCTGGGAAACCTCTTCCAGTGCCTCAACACCCTCACAGTAAATAATTTCTTCCTCATATCTAATCTAAGACCAGCCTCTTTTAGTTTAAAGCCATTTCCCCATGTTCTATCTCTGTATGCCCTTGGAAAAAGTCCCTCTCCAGCTTTCCAGTAGCCCCCTTTAGGTACTGGAAGGTGTTACAAGGTCTTCCTGGAGCCTTCTCTTCTCCAGGCTGAACAACCCAGCTCTCTCATCCTGTCTTTGTAGGAGAGGTGCTTCAACCTTCTGATCACCTCTGTCATCCTCTTCTGGACTCACTCCAAAAGATTCATATCTTTTCAGTATTATTTGAAATGTGGAAATCCCCAGAGAGAGTGCTAAATAGATATTTTGTTGTGGCTGATAATTAAATGTTATGGAAAACAAATACTTCTTTCATATTACTAATATAAATACTTGTTGCCAACAACTGTCAGCAGCAAATGTTAAGAATGTGAGCTGCCAAAAGAGAGTTTGACAGTGCAGAACTTCCTTTTGGAATGACTGTCAGCTAAAAAGATCAGTTGAACAGGAAATTTAAATTAGCCTATTGAATTTATTTGCAAGCTAATAATATTTTTTTTAAAGTCGTTGGAGTAAAATGAAATATTTTGCTACTGCATTCTAAACTAATTTCAGTTTTTATTGTTAGTGGTTATTAAATTTTTAAACTTTTTTATATAAAACCAATTATACAAAGACATTTAATTTATGTTCCTTCACACTGTTTTTATGTTGCACAAAAGTCATATTGTTCCCTTAGAAAGGAGTGAATTAAAAATTTCAGGTAGACTGATATCAAAGACATTTCAAGCAATAAAACAGATTGTCTGAATCATAAGTTTTATGTCATTTAAGATTATTTCAGCTATAGGCAGTCATGATTCTTCACAGGCCTGGAAACACTATATTTTAGTGCTGTAGCCATGAAGGAATCGGAACAGAAAGCTGTAGGGTGCAACTGATAAGGACTTTATGTTACAACAATGAGCAGGATGCCTGGTAGTATATCAAAAGATTGACCAATGTCTACATAAATCCTTTATTATGTCCATTTGGTGTAGAAATTTTTCAGACATGGCATATCAAGGTATGTAACACGTACTAAGTGGATTGCAGCCGATGATTAGGGCTTGCATGTAGGTTTAGCAAAGGAATAACATGATTATCTAACTTACAATGCACAATAAGATACGCCACTTTATAAGAGAACATAGTGAGTATGTCTATAAGTATTAAAGAATGCAAAGAATATAAAGATCAATCATAATCTGTGCCCATAGACTACAACTGCTACAAGACGAGATCCCACTCTGTGTTACCTATCACATGAGTAGATATTTTAATTTGCTGCTGTATTGTTTCATTTTGAATAGAAGGAGCTGTGGAGTCAACCTCTGAATCTAGCTGAAATCAGCCTTTAAAAGAAGTGGAATTTGAAAGGCTCTGGATAAATTAGGGGCAGATAAGTACTGAGTAGCTGTGTCTCTAAATGTCAGTGCTGGGCACTCAAAGAAGTCACCCTAGCTTTGGTTTAAACTGTATGCTTGTCCTTCCATGGAATTGCCACCCAAATTGTCAGGAGTTGGAACTAGATGATCTTCAAGATCCCTTACAACTCAAGCCATTCTACGATTATTTGAAGTCACAAATAATCTCTATATAACTGACTTTAGTGCCTCTATAATAAAAAACTCATCAGCTGTTGTGTCTAGAACTTGCAAGATCCTAAATATCACCCTATATTGATTTATATTGTTTTATGGATTGATTGATTGATTGATTGATTGATCAGTTTTTCTTTTTATTATTTTTTTTTTTAAGATAGACAAGATGTGTTTGGGGAAGCTCTATGACATTGGCTGAGATTTTACTTGTGTTCTGCTCCATTCAAACCTTAAAATTCTTCTGAAATATTTTGTATGCCTTGGCAAAAGCCTGAACTGAAATATAATTACTTTCTTCCCCCTTCCCTTTTTCTCTTTTCTTGCCAAGAATGATGTATCAAGGTTTCAAGTGGAAGGTGCACTGTGATCCATAGTAGCATTATATTTGTATTTTTTCAGAAGACATCTACAAGTGATGGGGAATAGCTGTAAAAACAGCTTTGAAGAGTAAATAAAAAGTACAACTGTTTTTCAACACACTGTTTATTATTTCCTATTTCCTTAGGCAGGCATTCAAATTAAGCTGTAACATGTTTTGACCCGGAGAGGAATAAAGGGATAAAATATTCAAAAAATTTACTGAAAGTTTAGTAGTGCTGAATTCAATTTGATGAGACACCTTGATCAATTTTTAATTCTTGTGACCAACCAGACAGGCTGCAAATAAATGTCATTCTTTAATTTATTTTGTCTTATGGATGGTCTCAGGATTCCAGTACAATCTCATGAATTTTCAGTTTAATGTATGGCTAGTAATATTGTCTAAAAAATCCCTACCTGATTCTTCTTTAATTCTCCATCTATTTTCTAGAACTCTAGATGGATGAACTTGCGAACCAGGTGGGCCTTCCCTTTCCAGTTACTATCATCAGGTCCTCTCCTCTAACTATCTGGAAAAAGGAAAATGTGCATTCACTTTAAATAGAGTAAGCTATGTTCCCATTTCTAAAACTACACGTTCTACTTTAAGGGAGTGAAACCCATAAACTACTACATTACCAGATGTACATATATTTTTCATTTAAGGTTTCAAAAAGAAGAGGTGATTCCAAATTATAAAGAATCTGGGAAAAGCTGTAATTCTTGAAATTTCCTATACATGCAGAGAGTTAAGACAAAGGTGTGATGAAAAAATAAAGAAGCTCACAAGTTAAAAGTGAAAATATAAAAGACCTAAAAGTTACAGAGTCCAATTTTCAGGTCTTTTGTTTAATGCAATTTTAAAAGCTTAAAACAATGGTGCTTCCAAACTAAAAACTTCTCTTATGGATGGTTGTACAGCCTGCCAATAATTTTGCATTTGCACTATGATTCAGTGATACACACTAGCAAACTAAAGCTCTGACAACTGCATAATATGACAGCAAGAACTTCATAACTAGGTTTGATCTTGAGTAAATACCCCTAGGTCAAAGCAGCCATCCATTCTGGATTCTGTGGTGATGATGGTAACTTTTTTGCCTTACTACTATATTAGGGCTTCTAAGAGTGTCTAGCTGTAAACATACCTTTAAATTTCTATAATAATTTTTAGGGCTTCAAACAATTACCTTCTTTGAAGGTTACACTAGTCATTTTCTTTGCTGTAAGGTTTCCTTTTTTCTACCTTTCCATTTTTCTGCATGTACCAGAGAACTACGACGATCTTTAGGTTGTGTTAAAAATACTCTCCTTCTGTTTAGACTGTAAAAGTTGCAGAGATACAATTGATCCATTTCTAAAACGAGACCCAGCTTTGTACTTTCCTCAAACTGTATGAAATTGTATTCTTTACCTGTAATTTGCTGTCCAAAATGAGAACTCCCAAAGAAATTGCCTAGATCACACAGAAGTCAAAAAATAGATGTGAGAGACTTCTTCCTGTAGTTTTTCTGCCTCTCTACAATTTACAGTTATCAGTTCTCAGTTGTCTTTCTGCAGTAGCTCAGAGAAGGCTGGAGGTGAGCTGGGGCAAAAGAACAGAGGTGAATGCTAATGTGAGGCTGTGCAGAAATACTGTCCCTCTGAAGGATTGCTAGTGGCTAATACTGAAAACTGTTGCAGCAAAATGGCATGGCAATGGCTAATTCTCGGAAACTTCAGTGAGCAGAAAGTAGGATTCTCTCATGCTTTTTTTTTTCAGGCTCTTACACAGGAAAATCCAAAGCAACACATGGAGCGATCCGATTTTGTTCATTGCTTTCCCCTGAATATGTGCATTGGCGCAGGTGTGAAATTTCTGTATCTTAGTCTTGCAGTAAAGATCAGATCTGGTCTTTATTATTCACCCATCAGACTGTGGTGGGAAGTAAATTACTTTGAGTCCTCTGTAACTTTTTTTGGGGTTTATAAGCAGTAACATTTTAGATCTTCTTTAAAAACAAACTATACTTGTCTTAGCAAAGGGCTTTAGAAGGGCCATGGCCATGAAGAATGCTTTCACTCTCATCACTGAGACATGGAAAGCCATTTAGAAAATTCTGTAAATGACTCACGGCTTACTGCCTACAGCATCTGCAAAAGCTTTGATAACAACAATGCCTAAATTAAACTGGCACTGCTGTATTCAAGAGGTTTTTCTGAGTTGCACATGCAACTCAGTGAGCAGCCTTACGAAGTGGGAGCATAAGTGCCTTTCTTCTGTATGGGAGGGGACAGAAAATAATATTCCTTCTCACTGGCACTGTTCCAAATATTATTAATCACTTCCAGAAAATAACTTCATGCTTGTGACAGATTCAATCCACAAAACCCATCTTGCAGTTTATGATTTTGGGAGAGAGAGGGATACTGGGATAATGGTGAAACAGCTACAGGAACTCATTCTCTTTCCATCCTGTTTCTGGAGCTGAGAATCTCTTTTCAAACATGTACACAATGAACCCTCTCCAGTATTTATTGATATCCAGTCGCTAAATCTTGTCACTTTATCTTGCACGTATAAAAAAAAGATCTTAGATAATTATACTACACAGCCAATGTTAACACTACCCTTTCTTATCTCTTAAGAGGAATTGAGGGTAAAGCTACATATGATGCTTTCTATTTCTTCCAAAGTCAATATTGAACAATCTATCAAACATGAAGTGAAACTTGCTGCCACAGAAAGCCCTGAAAACCAGCATTGTACAGTCAAAATGGAAAATATAGTTTTTACAGGTACATATGCAGAGGCACACATATTAAACTGAGCTGGTTGATGCCTTTAAGCTAAAGATCATAAATCCCCAAAACTTTTCACCTCTTAATATGATCTCTATATAGTTACCACAGTAGTTTCACTGTGCCATTTTAATTTGGTCTTTGCCTGACTGCTCCATTTCCTTATCTATGTTGTGTGGTAATTTTTGCAATGGTCTTAAGGAGTCATACACATATTGAGCATCAGCACTTCATAGGGATGAGTGGTCTGCCAATAATGTACTTGGGTGAGTGTCTGTTAGATGCAAAATTGTGGACAGAAAAATGAAATTATTTTTTCAAAAGCTACTGTATAATGATAACAGTAAAATTGCCTGATGAGTCATTTTAAATCTTAGACTTCCACATCAGAAACTTATGAAGGGTTCCATTATCAACCTTTTATAGTCTTGAATGCCTAGATTTTCTAAGCCTTGCAGACCTCCAAATCCTTGAATTTAGGATGGAGAAATACATAAAACATACCTGTCAAGAAAACCCCAAACAAAAAGCCCTATTTTTTTTCAAGTGTTTTTTAGTCATCAACAGCAGAATCAATAGTATTTTGGAGCAACACAGCTGTTTAAAACAGCTCACTGTAACTTCTGTAGATTCATAGACTTCTGTTTCAAGCACTAAACTATGAGACTCTTCTCAAACCTAGTGTTTTTCTAAGTGACTTCATAGTATTAGAATCTAGGACTCAAGATATAAGAATATTAGTTGATATTGAAGCAATTTCTTCTCAGTTAAGCCAAAGGTTCAGAGTATTTGCCACCATGACTAGATTATTTACGCAAATGGATATGACTAAGAGTTACAAACACTTACTCTTCGGTTTTTACAATCTTACTTTACAATCTGGCACAACAGAAATGCAAAAGGGGAAGGAAATTACTTTACTTGCTTAGTTAACCTGTAAGTTTACTGCCTGTTTCCTAATTCCTCTTGGAATTAGCTGCCTTGGAAAATCAGTTAATGCCATATGGATCAAGTCACTGTATTATTAAAGCTAAAGAGTAAATCACTGAAACATTTCCAAGAACAGAGAATAATTAACCAAACCTTAGAATAGTTAATACTACACTTCTACTTCTTTCATCTTTAAAGATAAAAGAACTGTTTCTCTTCCACATCTGTCTCCTGCAGACTTCAGTTTTATTTTTACAAGATGAAATGAAAGTTGACAGTGTTAAATTTACAAGTACACTAATATATGCATATCACTGATATTCTAAGTGTGACTTTGGCCCTTAAATATCTTTAGGTATACTAAGAAGTTGATGGTGTTTGAAATTTTTCCTACTAATCAAAAATCATTTCTGAAAGAAACTAAATGTGTATTCTCATGATCAATGAACACAAATCAAGTGGGAAATGAAAAAAAATGGGGTCCTTTTGTTTTTCTTTTCCAAAGCATTTTCCTGAAAGTTGAAGTAATTTCCTGTCATAAAAGATAGGCTGATAGACAACCTCATCAAAACATTTGATTACTAATAGAGAACAATCACACACAAAAATTTTCATAATAAGCACCAGAAAGAAAATCAAGATTAACATTTTCAGTTACCTGAAAGGAGAAGGTTGCATATATTTAATAACCAAAAGAAATAAAGTATAATACAAAATTCAAGTTATATACAGTGTTTTAGGATTTGTGTTCTTGCTTTGAGGGAATGGGCAATTACTGTTAGGACTACAAAGATGACATCAATCCTGACAGCTTTTGAATTCAGCTATATGCCAAAAAAGAACTACCCACCTACCTGACAGCTTGTTATTTAAATACTTAATTTCCTGTCCTTACTGTTGCAGAACAGTGGTCCATAGAATAAATCTTTCCGTAAACATAAATGACAACTCTGGGAAATAAGGTATACATTCTCCTTTAAGAAGATTCAGGATTTATTTGAACCACAAACCTGGAAGATCAGTGCCATAAGAGGCACTCCAGAAAAGGTGCATATTCTTTTATAATCAAAATAACAGGATCTTCAACTATATATCTGAGAACAATTGTTAGAACCAAGGGTCAGTAAATAGTTAATTAAGAATTTTGGTACTATTGTTACAGGATTTTCAGTGTTGAAGAACATACTAAGAGAAAGTTGGGTTTATGCAACAACAAAAAAATTTATATTGTGCATATGAATAACATCTTTGTATTATCTAGCAGGCATTCTCCAAATGAAAATAGAACAAGGCATTGTTAAGTACTAAAAAAGAAACAATACTTTAGGTGAGTAACTTCTGTCTGTTAGACCATAAATACCTCAGAAAGATATATTTTACAGGATTAGATATGAGAACTATTGTGGTTTAATCCCAAACAGTAGCTAAGTACCATGCAGCTGCTCACTCACTCCCTGCCCCACATAGTGGCATGGGGAGAAGAATTGTAAAAAAGGTAAAACCCATAGGTTGAGATTAAGATTAAAAACAGTTAATAATGAAATAATAATAATAAAGATAATTATAATAATAATAGATAATTATGATAATGTAATTAAATGGCAGATAATGAAAAAATGGACGGGGGAACAAAATCAAAACTCCACAACTGATGCATAATGCAATTGCTCACCATCTGCTGACTGATGCCCAGCTGGTTCCCCAGCAGTGATGGGCTCCTACCAGCCAACTCGCCCCGGTTTATATACTGGGCATGACATTCCATGGTATGGAATATCCCTTTGGCCAGTTCGGGTCAGCTGTCCTGGCTATGCTCTCTCACAGCTTCTTGTGCACCTGCTCACTGGCAGAACACGAGACACTGAAATGTCCTTGACTTAGGGTAAGCACTGCTCAGCAACAACTAAAACATCAGTGTTATCAACATTATTTTCATACTAGGAAGAACATTAACTCTATTCCAGCCAAAACCAGGACAGAACATTGTAATAAATGCTTTAAAATACAGTTATAATTGAAAGTTCAAAATGTATCTTCCTTTTATTGCAGGATAAGAAGCACTTGGTTACTAACATAGTAGATTGTCATCTTTCAGTAGCACAGTTTTTTCTTTAAAACTTAATATTAGGTACCTCTCAGATATGAAATTCCTTCAAGAATGGGGAAAAAATTACCTTCCTTTCAGATAAATACAAATATTATTAGAATTAAAAAAAAATAATATTATAGCACCTGATAACAAAGAAGGTATTGATACAGGCACTACCTGAGAGCTTTGTAGTGCTTTGTATGAAATTACTTTTTTATCAATATAGTTGAAAATGTGATTATTATTATTATTATTATTATTATTATTATTATTATTATTAAACCTAAGACATTATTACTGTCCTAAAGTGTTAAATGCCTAAGAATTTTCTTGACATCTGTGGTAGAAGCATAAACTAAGGAAATGTGTCTTCAGTAGAGACTTGTCAAACAGTAGTCTAGAAACACAGCATCAAAACACAGCATCATTCCTTCTACATGAAATATGACTACACAGACAAGTGATGATAAATAAGAATTTAGTCCATGCCAAACAGAAAAGTACCATGAAATTATGGCTTCTAGGCTAAAGTCAATTAATGAGTTTATGTTTATCTAGAAGTATGCACAGGTATATTACCAGTGGGACTACAAGTGACACCTACAAGTTAATATCAGATTAGGTATTTCTGTTTTACTGGTAGTATAGCTAGCCAGGTAAATCCATTGTGGATTGTTCTGTGGAGCTTAAATTATTATGTGGGAAAATTATAAATAAGCTCATAGCTCTGCAAGTTACTGTATTGGTCTTATATTGATTTTATTGTATTGGTCTAATTTTAAGGTTTTCATTTCAAAAGTTATTTTCTCACTACAGATGTTGGAGAGATGTATAAAGCTCTGCAATATCTTTATGAAACACATCACAGCTAGAAAAAATAGTTAAGGAAATTGTAATCTTAGTTCCCTAAGTCACTAAACACAGAATTGTAAACATGAAAACTGTTAATAATTTTCTCTTCTAGTGTATCTGACAGAAATACTATATAACATGAACTAATTCCTCCTCAGATAGGCAGTGCCACATAAGTGTCTCCATATCCAGGTGTTATAGGTTACCACTTCCCGCACAAGCCTATTTTTTATATTGCACACCATATTATGCTATCAATATAAACATGTGCCACGAAAATGTTTATTTGCAGAGGCAGAGCCTTGGAAAAGAAAGAAACATAAGATCAATACCAAGACAGAATCAATACCAAATCAAAATCAATAAAACAAATTAGATATGCAGTATTGTTCTTCCTATTCTTGTTTATATTTTATTTACCAAGGCCTCAGCACTTTTTTACTGTAAATTAGGTTTTTGCAATTCCTCCAGAGACCTACATGAAGGGTTCCAGAAACCAGATTTAACTGTACATGAGTACACAAGTCTTGCTTCTTCACTTATAGAAAAAAAGGTAAAAGTAAAAAGTAAAAAAAGTGAAAGTCATTAAATATTAAATACTTACAACACATAATCTGAAAGGAATTAGTAGTCTATAACTTCTGGGAATGTGTTTATCCTAGCAAGGATATACCAAATGATGTGTCAAAAGGGGGATAGTTTGATCTCTTGCTGACAGGGACCACTGTGGCACATATGCTCCCATGTATGTGGTGACTTTGTATTAGTGAGACTAGAGAAAGTCTTGTGCTATGGATTGGGACTAAATGCCTTTGAATTTAGCTCATATGAACTTGGTGCATTGCTGCTTAAAGTAATGCTTAAGCAATGCACTGTAGTTCTTGAAATGGTATCCACATGGGCTGGGCAGCAATATTCAGTGATCAGTACCCACATTTCAGAATGCTACCCATATTGGGTTTACACAGCAAGGGATTTGAAGGGAGACGACCTGTAGGGGTGGCTTCTGTGAGAAGATCCCAGATGGCGCCTGCATGTTGAACAGAGCAAGTTCCAGACACCTCCAAGACAGACACACTGCTGCCCAAACTGTGCCCATCAGTGACACTGTTGGCATCCCCATGATAACATATTTGAAAGAGGGTATAAAAGCTATGCAACAGCATCTGTGAGAGAGGAGCAAGAATATGTGAGAGAAACAGCCCTGCAGACACCAAGGTCAGTGCAGAAGGAGGAGGAGGAGGTGTTCCAGGCACCAGAGCAGAGATTCCCCTGCAGCCTGTGGTGCAGACCATGGTGAAGGCAGCCCAGAGAGGTCCATGGAGGAGCAGAGATACATCTGCAGCCTCTGGAGGACCCCATCCTGTCACAGAAGGATACCCACAAGAGCCTGTGAGCCCATGGGAAGCCTGCACTGGAGCAGGCTTCTGGCAGGACCTGTGGCCAGTGGAGAAAGGTGCCCACATGGGAGCAGATTTGCTGGCAGGACTTGTGACCCAATGGGTGACCTACACTGGAGCAGCATCTTCCTGAAAGACTGCATACCATGGAAGGGACCCACACTGGAGCATTTCGTGAAGAACTGCAGCCCATGGGAAGGACTCACATTGGAGAAGTTTGTGGATGATTGTCTCCTCTGGAGCAGGGAGAAAGTGTGAGGTGGAGGGAGCAGTGGAGACAGCATGTGATTAACTGACCACAACAGCCATTCCCTGTCTGCCTGTGTCACTTGGGAGGGGAGAAGATAGAAGAATGAGGGGCAAAATTAAGTCTGGGAAGAGGGAAGGGGCAGGGTGAAAGTAGTTTTAGATTTGTTCTTCTTTCTCATCATCCTTCTTTCTTATATTAATTAATAATAAATTAACTTTCCCCAAGTTGAGTTTGTCTTGCCCATGACAGTAATTGGTAAGTGATTTCACTGTCCTTATCTCAGGATTTTGATTTTGTTTTTAATTTTATTTTCTCCCACACGCCTTGTTGAGAACAGGAAATGATAGTGTGGCTTTAACAGACATCTGGTGGCCACCCAAGGTAAGTCACCACACTAGCAAATCAAGTGTATATGAAAATAAATATGAATCCTACAGGGAAAAAAAAAGAAAATTGCTCTTCCATTAAGATAACAACTGGATTTTTCCTATGAATGATAATTGCTTTAAATAAAAAAATAAATAAGTAAAAAATAAATCCAAGCATGGAAGAAGAATGAAGACAAAACTAGGACAGAAACTCACGGACTAGAAGAAACTAAAAATTATGTACTTTTGTATCACCCAAAGGTTTTCCTGTTTCTTTTCTCAATGAATAATCAACACTGGGAGATTAAGGAGACCATAAGATCAAGGAACAGAAAGAGTGGTCTATAACCCAGTGTGAACAATTATGGTAATGCTGGTCTTCTGCAAGCAACAAATAGTACTGATGCTTTTAAGCACCAGACTACCTGACTAAGGACACTCTCTAAAACATATTTTACTTGAACATGGCACAGGTGAAAACCAGAATTGATGACAAAATGTATCAGAAGTAGGAGACTATTCAAATATAAAGAAAATAGTTAATCTCTACTGATCTCTGGAGTAATTGCTCTTTACAAGCTTGTTCCTGTAGCAGTAGTTGATCCTTTCTAGATGTACCTTTCTAGGTACTTATTCTATGTTGTGGACACCCCTACTATCAACGGCAACTCTCATAATTTGATTTTAAAATACATATAAGGTTTCACTACTACAAAATGTACTTGTGTTAATATGCAGGAAGCAAAATGTCTAGGGAAAAAAAAAAAAGAAATTTGTGCTTTTCTCCTGATGTACCAAAATAAAAGGGAGAATATAAAAGATTAGTTCACAAACATGAAACCCAAGAAACCAAACTG